>JAKFHU010002125.1:0-176651 GCA_023783475.1 Daubentonia madagascariensis
ACCGTACTGGCATCTATACTTGACTATAGTCAAGACCACTATCACAAAAATAAATTTCTGCTAATGGAAAAACATCAATGTTAAAGCACTCACAACCACAGGCCCAACCAGCTGAGAAAGAACTTGTTCATTTCTTCTCCCTCTGGGCCTGTATGTTGATCTTCCTCGGTAACTCATATTTCACACTGAAAGCAGAATACTGTGAGTTGGAAAGCGCACTTAAGAGGATAGCGATATTTGACAACTTCCATGGCCAAATGTTAACTTGTATTTTTTTTAATTTTGAAAATACTTCAAAGTAAGTCCCAAGATAAGTATAGGCATGTATGCCTACCCAATGCTTGCAAAGCCATTTATGTTGGCCAAGCTGGCAGAGTAATCGTCTAAAGCTGCGGTCCCCAACCCCCAGGCTATGGCCTGGTACCAGCCCCGCAGCCTGGCTCCTAACAGACCTTGCATCACCGCCTGAGCTCCGGCGCCCCGCCCCCCTGCCGCCCCTCCCGCCGCCCCCGCCCCCCCCCCCGCCCCCCCCGCCCCCCACCCCCCACAACCCCCCCCCCCCCACGCCACGCCACCGCCCCCACACCCCCACACCCCCCCCCCCGTGGAAAATTTGTTTTTCATGAAACTTAGGAACAGGGCCACACAGCAGGAGGTGAGCAGCCAACGAGCAAGCAAAGCTTCATCTGTATTTACAGCTGCTCCCCATCACTCACATCACCGCCAGAGGTCCACCCCCCCAATCCCCCCCATGGAAAAATTGTCTTTCATAAAACTGGCCCCTGGTGCCAAAAAGGTTGGGGACCGCTGGTTTAAAGACTCATGGCAAAAGACAGAGGGCATTTCTTTTCATTTTTTTGTTTTTGGAGACAGGGTCTCACTGGGCTGCCTAGATTGGAGTGCCGTGAGTGGCACAATCATAGCTCACTGTAACCTCCAACTCCTGGGCTCAGGCAATCTTCCTGCGCAGCTGAAACTACAGGTGCCGCCACCATGCCTAGCTAATTATTTCTTATTTTTTGTAGAGACAGCGTCTCGCTGAGTTGCCCAAGTTGGTCTCGAACTCCTATCCTCAAGCCATCCTCCCACCTCAGCTTCCCAAAATGCTGGGATTACAGGTGCGAGCCACCACACCTGGCATACAGAGAACATATCTGATTAAGTTTGGTTTCACAACTAGACTCTCCATCATAGACACATTTAGGAAAATGCAACTAGAAAATTAAAACTGGAGTGACTACTGCTTTCGTCACACTCGCATTTACTAGGCCCACTTCTCCCCTAAAATCAAGTTTTGTTGGAGTGCACAGCCCCACCCTTTCCTTCCGATGGCGTCTACAACGGCTTTCTTTGCAAACCGCCATGGCGGAGGTGAGAAGTTGCCACACAGAGCGATGGGCGCGCTCTTCACTCAGTACCACCGCCGGGCGCTCCACGGACCTTTGGGACGCGGTCACCAGCCCGCAACGTTCCCAGTTTCCAGTCCCCACTGAGGACTCCCGGATCCGTCCTCCCTCGTGGTGGGGGGATCCAGGCACCCCCGGGACTCAATACCTCCAACAGTACCCCCAGCACTTGCCCCATTTTCATCTGACCCCTCCCCTCCAGGGCCCCCCTTCCTCCCTTGTCCCGGCCCTGCCATGAGGACAGGGCCATGGCATCGTCGCCGCCTGTAAGGAGGACAACAACCTCGAAGCCCTTCCCCCTCTGAGATTACAGACCCTGCTGCCCGACCCACCCGAAGCCCACTGGCTCCTCCTCACACTCACTCACACTTAAACTCCCAGAAAGAGTGATCTGCGGACCTACCGGCTGAGTTTCAGTCGGCTGGAAAGAGTTCGGACCAGAGGAACGCCAACCGCACCTGCTCCCGCTCAACTCCGCGGCGTTCTCCACGAGGAGCGCAAGGACAGACGGGAAAGTGTGCAGTGAGCATGCGCACTGAGGCAGGCGCTTGCGCACTAGCTGAACCTCCCCGCCCCTCCCCCACCACCCCACCCTACCCGCACTCTCTAGACCCGATGATCTGTCCTCTGCGGTTTCATATACCTTCAGGACTCAAATACCTCAAGTAGTGTGCCACCTCAAAACTCACCCCATCTTCAACTGACCCCCCTCCTCCCTCCATGGCCCATTTTCCTCCCTCACCCTGGTCCCATCACAAGGACAGGGCATGGTGGCTGCCTGCTAAAATAGAAATAGCCACATACTCATAGGTTTTACACAAGACCAAGAGTCGCACAACCTAATATTCAAAATGTCCAGCATATAAATTCAAAATTACTCAAAATATGAAGAACCAGAAAAATAGGAAAACTCAAATGGGAAAAGAAAATCAACAAACACTAATGCAAAGACCGAGATTTTGGGATTATCTGACAGTCTTTAAATGTTCTGTGGTAAAAATGCTTAAATAAGCAATCATGAACAGTGTTGAAACAAACGTAGAAATAAAAAGTCTTAGCACGAAAAAGAATATTTAAAGAGAAAACATGGAAATTTTAGAAGTGAAAAACATAACCAAGTAAAAATCTCACCGGATGGATGCAACAGCAGAATAGAGACAAGAAAAGGGTTAGTGAACTTGAAGATAGATCAATAGAAATTATTCAATCTAAACAACTCAGAGAAAGAAATTGGAAGAAAAATGAATAGAACTTCAAGGACTTGTAAGAAAATAGTAAAACATCTATCATTTGTATCATCAGAATCCAAGAAGGAGAAGTGAAAGTATGGTGATTAAAATATACATATATTTCATGTAATAATTGCTGAAAACTCCATAAATTTGGTAAGACAAACCTACAGATTCAAGAAACTCAGAAAACCCCAAACAGAGTAGACCCAAAGAAATCCATGCCCTGGCCAGGCAGGGCAGCTCACACATGTAATCCCAGCACTTTGGGAGGCCAGGGCAGGAGGATGAGGCCAGGAGTTCAAGACCAGCCTGGGCAACATAGCGAGATCTCCTCTCTACAAATAAAGACAAAACTAGCCAGGCACGTGGTGGTGCACACCTTTAGTCCCAGCTATTCAGGAGGCTGAGGCAGGAGGATTGATTGGGTCCAGGAATTCAAGGTTACAGTGAGCTATGATCAGGCCACTACACTCCAGCCTGGGTGACAAAGTGAGACCCTGTCTCTAAAAAAAAGAATTGAAATAGAAGTTCTTCAGTCAGAAGGAAAATGATACTAGAAGGAAACTTGGAACATCAGGAATGAAGGAAGAGCAACTTTCTGTTGCTCTTGGTAAATATTTGACCAAATATAATAGACTATACTTTCCCATTTGAATTAATTAAAACATATTTGAGGATTGAAAGCAAAGATTAAAAATTAAAACACTATCTAATGGGGTTTCAATGTATGTAGATATATTATTATAATAATGTATAAGATAACTATAATATAAAGAGGGGAAGACTAAAGGGACCTATATGGTAGTAAGGTTTCTACATTCCATGTGAAATAGTAAAATATTTATTCTAAGTAATCTATGAAGAGTTAAGTATGTATATTTTAATTCCTAGATGAATCACATTTAAAAGTATATAAAAAGATACAGGCAAAACACAATAGATAAATAAAAAGGGAATACTAAAAAATGTTCAAATAACACAAAGGAAAGCAAAAGCAGAGAGAAATGAAAAACAGGGAAGAAACAGAAAACAAATGATAAAATGATACACACATAAATCCAAATAGATTAGGAATTACTTTAAATGTAAGTGGCCTAAACACACCAATTAAAAGTCAAAGATTATAAGAATGGATTTTTTATAAAGGAAACATGATCCAATTATATGCTATCTACAATAAACTCACTTCAAATATAATGGTACAGGTAGGTTAAAATAAAAGGATGGGAAAAGATATACCAGATAAATGTTAATAAAAGAAAGTTCAAGTTACTATTAATATCTGACAAAGTAGACTAAAGAACAAAGAAAATTACCAGGCATAAAGAGAGACATCACACACTAATAAAAAAAATTCACCAAGAATATAAAATAATCCTTAATGTGTACACACTTGTGTTGAAGGTCCCCAAGTTTAATTATGCACCAAGAGGATTCACAGAACTCAGCATATACTCATATTTATGGCTGAAATTTATGACAGTTTAAGGATACTAAGCAAAATCAGCAAAGGGAAAATGTGCATGGGGTGAAGTCCAGAGGAAACCAGCAGAAGTTTTCAAGAGTCCTTTCCCAGTGGAGTCCCACAATTCATTTCTCCAGCAATGAATTGTGACAGTATACGTGAAGTGCCCTCTAATGAGGGCAGCTCATTAGAGATTCAGTGCCCAAGATTGGTTTTGTTTTTTTTAACAAGGGACAGGGTCTCACTATGTTGCCCAGTCTGGATTCAAACTCCTGGGCTCAAGCAACCTTCCCACCTCAGTCTCCCATGGTTTTTATTGGGTGCTGGTCACATAGGCAATGGAAAGTAGGTGTTCAGTATAAAGCATGTTGTTTGTATGTGCAAACAGTTTAGGCACAGTAAACAACCCTTATTAGTTAGGGATTGGTGGGAACCTTCTTGAAATCCAAGTTCCCAGATCACAGGAAGGGGCCAACCTTGTAAGCCGGCCTTTGTAAGGATAGCCATCTCATGCCTGCCATGTTAATCCTTTTCTGCACAGCACCAAACAACAGAACTTCAAAATATGTAAAAGCAGACGAAACTGAAAGAATAAATAAACAAACCTACAATTGTAATTGAAGACTTCAGCATTCACTTAGTAATATATAGAACTAATGGGGGAAAAATCAGGAAGGATATAGAAGAACTGAACAACACCATCTACCAATTGGATTAAATTAACATGTGTAGAACCCTCCACAAAACAAGAACAGAATAAACATTCTTTTCAATTGCATATGGACATTTTACTAAGATTAGCCATATTCTGGGTCATAAAACAAATCTTAGTAAATGTAAAATAATTGAAATCATACAAAGAATTCTCTTTAACCATAATAGAAATAAACCAGAAATCAATAAGAGAAAGTTAAAAGGAAAATCTCCAAACACTTGGGAATTAAATAATATACTTCTAAGTAATCCATCGGTCAAAGAGCAAGTCTCAAGGATAATTAGAACATATTTTGAACAGAATGAAAATAAAACATATCAAAATTTTCAGGGCCGGGCACGGAGGCTCACGCCTGTAATCCTAGCACTTTGGGAGACCAAGTCAGGGGGATTGCTTGAGGCCAGCCTAAGCAAGAGCAAGACCCCATCTCTATTAAAAATAGAAAAAATTAGCCAGGCGTGGTGGTGCACGCCTGTAGTCCCAGCTACTGGGGAGGCTGAGGCAGGAGGATCACTTGAGCCCAGGAGTTTGAGGTTGCAGTGGGTACAATGATGCCACTGGACTCTAGCCTGGGTGACAGGCTTTCACTCTGTTGAAAGAAAGAAAGAAAGGAAAGAAGGAAGGAAGGAAGAAAATTTTCAGAATGCAGTTAAATCAAGAGGAAAATTTATAGCATTAAATGTTTGTATCAGAAAAGAATAAAGGTCCCAAATCAATAAAGAAAGCTTGCACCTTATGAACCAAAAAAGAAGAGCAAAATAAAACCAAAGCAAGCAGAAGAGGAGAAACAATAAAGATTGCAGCAGAAATCAATGAGATTGAAACAGAAAAAGATTTGAGAAAAATCAATGAAACCAAAATCTTATTCTCTGAAATGATAAATAAAATTGATAAACTTCTAGCCAGAATGACCAAAACAGAAAGAAAAGACACAAATGACCAATATCAGGAATGAAATAAGATACAGACTCCATAGGTAGTAAAAGACTAATAAGGGAATACTGCAAATAACTCTATGCACATATGTTAGGCAACTTAGATGAAATGGAACAATCCCTTGAAAGACACAAACTACCTAAGAATAAACAGATAATCTGAATTGATCTGTATCAATTAAAAATAGAATTCATATTTCAAAACCTTTTTTAAAAAGATTTTGGAATGGGAAGGTGTGTAAAAAAAAGAAATTGCAACAACGAGACACTACTACACACCTATTAGAATAGCCAAAACCCAGAACACTGACACCAAATGCTACCAAAGGGATGTGGAGCAACAGGAACTCTCATTCTTGCTAGCAAAATGCAAAATGGTATAGCCACTTTGGAAGACAATTTGATGGTTTCTTACAAAACTGAACATACTCTTGGCTGGGCGTGGTGGCTTATGCCTGTAATCCCAGCACCTTGGGAGGCCAGGGTGGGAGTTGCTTGAGGCCAGGAGTTCAAGACCAGCCTGGGCAACATAGAGAGAGACACTGTCTCTACAAAAAAAAAAAAATTTTCATAATCTTCACATATGTTGAGTACAAAAAAAATTTTTTTTAATTAGCCAAGCATGGTGGCATGTACCTGTAGTACTAGCTATTCAGGAGGCTGAGGCAGAAGGATCGCTTGAGCCCAGGAGTTCAAAGTTACAGTGAATTATGATTGGGCCACTGCCCTCCAGACTGGGTGGCAGAGCAAGACCCTGTATCAAAACAAAAAAAATAAATAAAAACTAAATATACTCTTACCATACCATTCAGGAATCACTTCTTGGTGTCTACCCAAAGGAGTTGAAAACTTATATCCACACAAAAACCTGCACATGGTGTTTATAGTAGCTTTATTCATAATTGCCAAAACTTGGAAGCAACCAAGATGTCCTTCGGTAAGTGAATGGATAAATTAACTGTGGTACAACCAGATAAGGGAATATTATTCAGCACTAAAAAGATATGAGCTATCGAGCAATGAAAAGACATGGAGAAAACGCAAATGCATATTACAAAGCGGAAAAAGACAATCTGAAAAGGCTACATACTGTATGATTTCAACTATATGACATTCTGGAAAAGGCAAAACTATGGAGAGAGTAAAAAGACCACTTGTTGCCAGGGGTTAGGGGGATGGGAGGGATGAATAGGCAGAGCATAGAGGACTTTTAGAGCAGTGAAACTACTCTGTATGATACTATAATGGTGGATATATGTCATTATACATTTGTCCAAATCCATAGAATGTACAACACCAAAAATGTAACCTAATATAAACTATGGACTTTGGGTGATAATGATCTATTTTAACAAATACACTACTCGGTGAGGGATGTTGATAATAGGGGAGGCCGTGCACGTGTGGAGGTAAGGGGCATACGGATATCCGTGTACCTTCCTCTTAATTTTGTTGTAGACCTAAAACTGTTGTAAAAAAAATAAAGTCCTTTTAAAAAGAAGATAAAGTCTCCAGGCCCAGGTGGTTTCACTGGTAAATTGTGCCAAACATTTAAGAAGAAATAATACCAATTCTACACAATCTCTTCAATAAAAAAAAAAAAAGAGAAGGACACGTCTCAAGTCATCTTATGAGATTAGCATTACTCTGACACCCAAACCAGAAAAAAGACAGTATGGGAAAAGAAAACTACAACCCACCTTCCCTCATGAACATGAGAACAAATTTCTCATCATGTGGTGTAAATGATCCAAAGGAAAAAAAAAGAAAGAAAGAAAAGAGAAAAATCCTCAACATAATATTAGCAAATCAAATACACTAATATATAAAAAGAATAATACATCATGACCAAGTGAGGCTTATCCTGGGAATGCAAAACTGGCTCAATATTCAAAAATCAATCAATGCAACCCACCATATTGGCATACTAAGGTAATTGAACCATATAATCATATCAAATGATGCAGAAAAAGTATCTGACAAAATTCGACATTGATTCATGATTTTAAAAAAACACTCAGCAAACCAGGAGTAGAAAACAACTTTCTTAACCTGACATAAAGCATCTACCAAAAAAAAAAACCCTACACCTTAGATCACATTTAATAGAGGAAAACTAAATGCTTTCTCCCTAAGATTAGGAATGAGGCAAGAATATCCGCTCCCACCCCTGCTATTCAACATTGTATCAAAAATCCTAGCCGGTTTAATAAGGCAAAAAAAAAGAAATAAATGACTTACAGATTGGGGGAAAAATAAAACAGCCCCAATTTACAGATGACACGATTGCCTACATAGAAAATCCCACAGAGGGTGAAAAACGTCATCGGCTACCTGTGAGCACAGACCACTCACTCCAAAAACAGCATTGTGAATTATAGAGAAACAACGCGGAAGGCCCAGCCCAAGAAAACAGGTACCAAATTTTCACAAAGATCAGAGAGCACACAGAGTACAATAGAGCCCAGAGCGTGGGAAGGACGTGCTCGCCAGGTCGGCACAGCGCGACCTGACCCCCAAGCGGTTATGCACCTCCCCATCCACTCAGTCAGGGACAAGCCCAGGGTTGGGGCAAAGCTGTTGCTGGAGGCGGCAGACTCTGTGGAGAGGAAACAATTGCGAGAGCCAAACAAAACTCGCAGCTGCAATATACAGAGACTGCTCAGGGCCGGGTAGGGACCGGGCAGAGATACAGCTTCCCGGGACAGTACGCAGGAACCTGCAGGGCGGCACTGCGCCACTAGAAGTCAGCGGGACTGGGCCCAGGACTTTAACGGAGAGTGGGACACGCCCTTAGAGGTTCCTGGCAGCTGCCACAAGCCAGTCGAGAAAAGCTGCACTCCCAGGCGCCATCAGAGGCCTGCTGTGCGCCAGGCTGGCAGCGGCAGCCATCTTTAAAGCTGCCCACCCAGAGCTGTGAGCCAGATCTCTAGCTCCGCCCCGCCCCAGCCCAGGGCTCTTCCGCTGGGGTGAGACAGGATTTGCCTTTGGTGGCCAGGGATAGCTGCATCCGTGGGTTCCAGGTGGGACAAGATCCCGGAACTGTACCGGCAGGACCTTTGTGTATTGGAAACAGTTTGCAGCTCATCCATCTGGTCCTGCTACCCTGGCTCTGGCCTCTAACAAGTCCGCTATGTGCTGGTCCTAGTGCCTGCCCTTCAGGTCCCAGCCCTCCTGTACCCCAGAGATCGGTCATTTTGAATGTTGCTGGCTATAGTGACTCATTTGGTATAACTGCTGGTTCTCATGGCAACCAAATACCTCAAGAGCCACAGGCTGAACCGGAGCAGCTCCCCATAGCCCTGCCCACTTCATTAGGGAATTTTGCGCCATCCAAGAGGGCTTCCAGTGGCCACTATTTCCCCCTTCCTGTGGGAACATCCCCCTGGCAGAGACTGCTGGGGATAGAGACGCCCACCTGCCTCGCCTTGGGGTCTAGTGGTGGAAAATGGGTACACAATTGGAGACCCCCCTATCAGACAGTATCAAGTGGAGATACACATCAGAAGGACAGACACACGTGGCTAGATAAGCAACCTCTGAGCTGTGTAGAATTTTCCCAATTCAGCTCTCGCACTGCAGCCAAAAGAAATTGTGTTTCTACCCACACCTCAGGAGGAGCAGGGTCAAAGTAACCCCTAGGAGCTACAAGGCCCCTCCCAAACCATGGGGCTTTCGCATACCCCAACTAGGGGATCAGAGTCTGCCACGGACATAACAGAATACCTAGCTATTAGGGAGCTGTGGATTCATATCCTCAAGTACAATTCACTAGCTTAGAGCTCAAGCTGGGAGGACTCACTCACTACACTCCACCAGGAAGAGGAGAAGACAACAGGTCAGAGATAACCCAAGATCCACCAAACATGCTAAAATACACCTAAGGCATTACAGGCCACTACTTCTCTCCCTGGCTCTGCCAAGGAACGAAACTCAAGGGCTTGGAGACAGGGCCATAAACTAGCCCTAACACCCCCAGCTCTCGATCAAGAGGCCAGATGAGAAGAAACCAGTGAAAGAACTCAGGGAACATGAAAAATCAGAGTGAAAAGTCACCCCCAAAAGAAATCGTCACTTCCTCAGCAATGGATACCAACTCAAATGAAATGGGTAGAATGACAGAAGAGGAATTTCGTTTATGGATTATAAGAAAGCTCAATGAAATTCAAGAGAAAAATTGAATCCGAGCACAAAGAACCACAAGAAAAATGCAAGAAATGAATGAAAATTCTCCAAAGAAATAGAAATATTACAAAAATCAAATAGAAATTCTAGAAATGAAAGAAGCATTCAAGGATCTACAAAAAACAGTGGAAAGCCTCAAGAATAGGCTGGACCATGCAGAGGAAAGAAATTCAGAGCTAGAAGACAACTCCTATGCGCTAAATAAATCAGTCGAAGAGAAAAGAACACAAAACAAGAGGCATGAAAAAGCATACAAGAAATGTGGGATTATGTAAAGAGGCCAAACATAAGGATCATAGGCATCCCTGAGGGAGAGGAAAGAAAATCCAGTGGGCTGGAAATCTATTTGAAGGAATAATAAGGAAAATTTCCATGGCCTAGCCAGAATCTCGATATCCAAGTACAAGAAGCTCACAGGACTCCAGGGAGACTCAACGTGAAAAGGCATTCACCACGCCACATAATTTTAGATGACCAAAGTAAACACAAAAAGAGGCATCCTCAGAGCTGTAAGACAAAAAGAGCAGGTAACCTATAAAGGGAAACCCATCAGATTAACTGCAGATTTCTCAGCTGTAACCTTACAAGCCAGAAGGGAATGGGGAGCCATCATCAGTCTCCTAAAACACGACAAAGGCCAACCCAGAATTCGGGATCCTGCCAAACTAAGCTTCTTATATGAGGGAGAAATAAGACTTTTCCAGACAAGCAATCACTGATGAATTTTTCGAAATCAGACCGGCCTTGCAAGAATGCTGAGACCTGCATTGTTCACTAACCAGCACAACAGACACCCACCAAGTAAACTACACAAAAGCTAAAACTCCAGAACCCAATCCACAGTGACCAAGAGGTTAAAACAAAAGACCCACCCAATGAATACACAGAATTACCCCAAATTCAATTCTCTCAATAAATGTGACTGGCTTAAATTGCCCATTGAGGACATAGTCTGGCTGAAGGATTAAAAAAATACAAGCCAAGTATCTGTTGTCTCCAGGAAACACACCTTACACACAAAGACGCATTCAGACTCAAGGTGAAAGGATGGAATACAATTTTCCAGGCTAATGGAAACCAAAGAAAGCTGGAGGGCCATCCTATTTCAGATGACATAAACTTTAAGCAACAAAAGTAAGAAGGACAAAAATGGACACTACATAGTGGTGAAGGAAAATCTTACAACGGATTAACAATCCTAAACATTTATGCACCCAACACAGGAACGGCCAGGTACATAAAGCAAATACTGCTTGATCTAGACAACATAATAACAGCAATGCCATAATAGCAGGGGACTTCAACACCACACTGACGGAACTGGACAGATCCTCCAAACAGAAAATAAACAAAGAAACAAAGGACCTAAACAGGACTCTAGAACATTTGAGCATCACAGATATCTACAGAACACTCCACCCAAATAAACTGAATATACATTCTTCTCATCACCTCATGGAACTTTCTCTAAAAATTTACCACATCCTAGGCCACAAAACAGATCTAAACAAATTCAAAAAAAATAGGAAAACCATACCCCTGGTATCTTTTCAGACCACGCGGAATAAAATTAGAAATCAATTCCAACAGAAACTCACATCTTCATCCAAAACATGGAAATTAAACAATCTGTTGCTGAAAGACTATTGGATCAAGGAGGAGATTCAAATGGAAATCAAAAGATTCTTCGAACTAAACGATAATGGGGATACAAGTTATCAAAATCTGTGGGATACAGCAAAAGCAGTCCTGAGAGGAAAACTTATCGCCTTAAAGCCCACATCCAAAGACATAAAGGTCACAAATCAGTAAACTAATGAATCATCTTAAGGAAAGGCAAAGGAAGAGCAAAGCAATCCTAAAACCAGCAGAAGAAAAGAAATAACCAAGATCAGAGCAGAATTAAATGAAATTGAGACAAAAGAACAATACAGAAGATTAATAAAATGAAAAGTTGGTTCTTGAAAGATAAACAAAATAGACAGGCCACTTGCCAGGTTGACCAGAAGCAGAAAGGAAAGGACTCTAATAAGCTCAATTAGAAATGAAAAAGGAAAAAGGTCACAACTGATTCAGGAAATGCAAAATATCATCTTCGAATACTACAAAAATCTCTATGCACACAAACACAAAACGTAGAGGAAATGGACAAATTCTTAGAAACATACTACTCCTAGGCTCAACCAGGAAGAACAGAATTTCTAAACAGACCAATGTCAAGCACCGAAATCGAAGCAGTAATAAAAATCTTGCCACAAAAAAAAGTCCTGGACCAGATGGGTTCACACCTGAATTCTACCAAGCCTACAAAGAAGAACTGGTGCCTACACTGCAGAAATTATTTGAAAATATCCAGAAGGATGGAATCCTCCCAAACTCATTCTACGAAGCCAATATCACCTTGATACCAAAGCCAGGAAAGGACACAACAAGAAAAGAAAATTACAGACCAATATCCGTTATGAATATAGATGCAAAAATTCTCAATAAAATCCTTGCAAACGAAATTCAAATGTACATCAAAAAAATAATTCATCACGATCAGGTGGGCTTCATTCCTGACAGGAGGGTGGTTCAACATACACAAATCTATAAATGTAATTCACCATATAAATAAAAGCAAGAACAAAGATTATATGATCCTTTCAATAGATGCAGAAAAGGCTTTTGACAAAATCCAGCATCCTTTTATGATAAGAACTCTTAACAATATAGGCATAGCTGGCTCATACCTCGAAACTATTAAAGCCATATATAATAAACCCACAGCCAATATCATACTGAATGGGGAAAAATTGAAAGCATTCCCCCTTAAAACTGGAACTAGACAAGGTTGCCCACTATCTCCACTTCTAGTCAACATAGTGCTGGAAGTCCTGGCCAGAGCAATCAGAGAAGACAGAGGAATCAGGGGCACCCAGATGGGGGCAGAACAGGTCAAACTTTCACTATTCGCAGACAATATGATATTATGCATAGAAAACCCCAAAGATTCAACCAAGAGATTACTGGAATTGATAAATGAATTCAGCAAAGTCTCAGGATACAAAATTAATACACACAAATCCATAGCCTTCATAGATGCTAATAACAATCAAGCCGAGAAACAAATTAAAGATGCAATACCTTTCACAATAGCACCAAAGAAAATTAAATATTTAGGAACATATCTAACTAAGGAGGTCAAAGACCTATATAGAGAGAATTACAAAACACTGAGAAAAGAAATTGCGGAGGATGTAAACAGATGGTAAACCCTACCATGCCCTTGGATAGGCAGAATCAACATTGTAAAAATGGCTTTGCTACCTAAAGTGTTTTACAGAATCAATGCAGTCCCTATCAAAATACCAACATCATTTTTTGCTGATCTAGAAAAAATCATTCTACGCTTTGTGTGGAACCAGAGAAGACCCCGTCTAGTCAAAGCAATCTTAAGCAAAAAGAAAAAATTGGGAGGCATCTATCTACCAGACTTCAAACTATACTACAAGGCTATAGTAACCAAAACAGCATGGTATTGGCACAAGAACAGAGACGTAGACCAATGGAACAGGACTGAGAACCCAAATACAAAACCAACCTTATACAGTCACCTGATCTTTGACAAATTCCAGAAAAACGTATACTGGGGAAAAGATTCCCTATTCAATAAGTGGTGCTGGGAAAACTGGATGGCCATATGTAGAAGACTGAAACTGGACCCACACCTCTCACCTCTCACAAAAATCAACTCACAATGGATAACAGATTTAAACCTAAGACGTGAAACCATAAGAATTCTCGAAGAAAACTTTGGAAAAACTCTTATGGACATTGGCCTAGGCAAAGAATTTATGAAGAAGACCCCCAAAGCAATCACAGCAGCAACCAAAATAAATACATGGGACCTGATCAAATTGAAAAGCTTCTGCACAGCCAAGGAAACTATCACTAGAGTGAACAGACAACCTACAGAATGGGAGAAAATATTTGCATGCTACACCTCTGATAAAGGGCTGATAACCAGAATCTATACAGAACTTAGGAAAATCAACAAGAAAAAATCAAACAACCCTATTAAAAAATGGGCAAAGGACATGAACAGAAACTTCTCAAAAGAAGACAAAATAATGGCCAGCATACATATAAAAGATTGCTCAACTTCTCTAATCATCAGGGAAATGCAAATCAAAACCACAATGAGATATCACTTAACTCCAGTGAGATTGGCTCATATCAAAAAATCCCCAAACAACAAATGTTGGTGGGGATGCGGACAGATAGGAACACTCATACACTGCTGGTGGGACTGCAAATTAGTACAACCTCTATGGAAAGGAATATGGGGATACCTCAAAGAATTAAAAATATAATTACCATTTGACCCAGCAATCCCACTACTGGGTATTTACCCAAAGGAAAAAAAGATATTCTATAATAAAGACATCTGAACGCGAATGTTTATAGCAGCACAATTCACAATTGCAAAGTTGTGGGAACAACCCAGATGCCCATCAATACATGAGTGGATTAATAAAATGTGGTATATGTATACCATGGGGTATTACTCAGCAATAAAAAACAATGGTGAATTAACACATCTGGTATTATCCTGGTTGGAGCTGGAGCCCATTTTTCGAAGCAAAGTGTCACAGGAATGGAAAAACAAGCACCACTGGTACTCACCTTCAAATTGGTACTAACTGATCAATACTTACATCACACAGGGCAATAATATTCATCAGGGGGCGGGCGGGAGGGCGGTGGAGGGGATGGGAAAACTCTCACTGAATGGATGCGGGGAGCACAGTTTGGGGGATGACCACTATTGTAGCTCTGACACGGGCAGTGCATGGGCAATATATATAGTCAAAGTGTTGTACCCCCATAATATTCTGAAATTAAAAAAAAAAGAAAACGTACATCCACACACAAACTTGTTCATGAATGCTTACAGCAGCATTATTCAAAATAACTAAAAAGTGGAAACAACCCAAACATTTATCAACTGATGAATGGATAAATAAAAGGTTGTGTATCTGAACAATGGACTATTATTTAGCAATAAAAAGGAATAAAGTAGAAGTCCTGATACATGCTAAAACTTGGATAAACCTCAAAAACATTATGTTAAGTAAAAGAACCAGTCACAAAATATCACATGTTGTATAAGTCCTTTTATATGAAATGTCCAGGAAAGGCAAATTAATAAAGACAGGAAGTAGATGAATGGGTGCCTGGGGCTGGGGTTGGGGGTGGGTATGGGAATGACTACTAAATGGTACCAGGGTATTTTTTTGTGTGTAAGAAACAAAAATTTTCTAAAAGTGGATTGTGGGGGTGAGTGCACAACCCTGTGAATATGCAAAATATTAAATTATGTACGTTTAAAAAAAGAAAAGAAAGAAAATCCCACAGAATTTATAAAAAAAAAATCCTAGTACTAAGTGAGTTTAGCAACATTGCAGGATATAGGTTCAACACACAAAAATCAAGCATATTTCTATATATTAGCAATGAATAATTGGAAACAAAAATTTTAAAAATACTTACAATACTATTTACAATAGCCAAAATCTAACAGAACATGTGCAGGATCCATATGCTGAAAACTATAAGAAGCTGAAGAAAGAAAGACCTAAATAAGTGGAAAGACATACTGTGTTCATGAGTTGACAGACTCAATATAGTTAAGATGTCAATTGTCCCCAAACTGATCTATAGATTTAATGCAATTCCAGGATTTTTGTTGTAGATACAGACTAATTGATTCTAAAATGTATGTGAAAAGGCAAAGGAACTAGAATAGCCAAAATAATTTTGAAAAACAAGAACAAAATTTGAGGACTAACACAGACTTTAAGAATTACGGTTGGCCCTCTGTATACAGTCAGTCCATATACAGTCCATATTTGTGGGTTCACGTATGCAGATTCACCCAACCTTGGATTCAACCAACCACACATCAAAAATATGCAGAACCTGCAGATATGGAGGGCCAACTGTACTCTAAAGCTACAGTAATCAAGACAGTGTGGTATTGGCAAAGGGATAGACACACGTTAGTAAAAATTCAATTGGTAATATATGTGCAGGCAATTCAAAGGAGAAGGGAAAGTCTTTTCAACAAAGGGTGTTAGAATAATTGGACATCTAGGGTATGCTAGAGAAATAAAAACTGATTTTCACACAAAAGCCCATACACAAATGTTTATGGAAGCTCTATTAATAATTGCTGAAAACTGGAAACACCCCAAATGTGCTTCAACGGGTGAATAGATAAACAAACCATGTTACATGCCTACAATGGAATACTACTTAGCAATAAAAAAATGAAATATTGACACACAACAACTCGAATAAAACTCAATGGAAGTATGCTAAATGAAGAAGCCAGTTTCAAAAGATAACAGGCTGTATTATTTCATTTATATGACTTTCTTGAAAAGATAAAAGAGTAGTGATGAAGTTTTGTAGGGGTGAGGGGAGGGAGTGACTACAAAGGGGCAACACAATAAAGTTCTTTATGGTGATGAAACAGTTCTGTATCCTGATTGTGGTGGTGGTTACATGAATCTACACATGAGTTACAATTCATAGAACTCCCCCAAGTCAATTCTACTGTATGATAGTTTTTTAAATAAAATTTTAAAATTTTGCCAATCAAGTTGGGCATGGTGGCATGCACCTGTAATCCCAGCTACTTGGGAGGCTGAAGTGAGAGGATCCCTTGAGCCCAAGAGTTTAAGACCAGCCTGGGCGACATAGCAAGACTGTCTCAAAAAAAAAATTGTTTTGCCAATTAAGCAGGTGAGAATCCTTGTTTTCTGTAAAACCATTTTAACACAGGTATATGTATGCCTAAACACCAGTTTTGTTTGCTTTTGAGCTATATATAAAGGGAATCCTGTAGTATGTCCTCTTTTGTGTCTGGCTTGTTTCACTTAACATTATCTCTGCGTGTGGCTTAGTTTATTCCTTCTCAATAGTGTGTAGTATTCCATGGTGTTCATATAGCACAACTTATGCATTTCCTGTTGATGTATAGTTGGGTTGTTTCCAGTAATTTGCTATTACAAATAGTTTTACTACATGAATATTCCTGTATGTCTCCCAGTTTTACATGCATGGACAAGAATACTCACCACAGCTAGTTGGTGATGGCAAAAAGTAAATCAAACACTATCTACCCATCCCATAGGAGAATGACTGAATAAAGTATGGCTATAATAAATGATGACATGTCATCCAAATCATCTCAGAACATGTGAGCCACTGTTGGATGAATTACACAAGTGTTAACCAGTGGCCGTGCTGATGACGGAGCATGGCTCTGACGACTGCACATGGGTGACAGTAACCAATGGGGCAGTGAGCTCACCTGAGCTCATCTCAGGGCTGACCATGGGCAGAAAAGAGGATACACAGGAAGGAGCCAGTGACACCAGCAGCCGGCCACCTCAGAGTACTACAGAGATGACTTCACCTGGTTCCCGGGACTCTGGTTCTTATCATAACCTCAGAGCGTCACCCCCGCCTGACTGCCCGTAGCACTTCCAGTCAGTCCTCCCCCACCAACTCTGACCAGCTCCTTCTGCTCTGGGGTGCAGTCTTTCTCATCGCTCCAGCTCCCCTCCATTCACGAGCATGCCCTGCATGCTGGGAGTGTAATTGTGTCCCCCCCCCCGCCCCGCCCCGGTGCAGGTGAGGAGACTGAGGCCCACAGAGGGCAGGAGCGGGGCCTGCAGCTGCACAGCAGGTCAGTGGGCCGGTGGTGGGTGGGCTGTGCCTCACCCCACAGCTGTACACCCCTCAGCCGTATGGAGACTTTCTGCTGCCTCCTGCTCTATGGGCCCCCCGGCCTGTGTCTCTCCCAGACCACCAGGCTGGGGCATCTACTCATCCCAACTGGGTTCTAGACCCAGCGCTCAGGCCCTGGGAGGGGACTGGGTGGAGGCAGAGCTGGCAGCTGGCCAGGATCTGGCTGGGGGGTTGGTAGCCTTTTCCTAAACCCCAGGCTCTGCATGGGGGGTCCCCAGTGTCTTTAGGATCCAGGCCTGTGCCCTCAGGACAGGCCAAGCTGTAGCCTGAGCTCCCCAGGGTCCAGGCTGCTCAGCCAATGCGTCTTGTGGAAAAGAAGCCTATAATGCAGCCTTTAGTGAGAAAAAGAAGATTAAAAAGATGAGAAACTCCCTTTAACGATGGAAATGAGCTCCTGGAAGGAGGAAGAGGAAGAAGAGGAGGGGGAGGGTCATCTGCCAAAGACCTGGCACAGCACTGACTGAAACCTGGGCCCTTCGGGAGCAAGAGGCAGTCCCGGCCCTAGGCTGACCCCACCTGTCCACACGCAGGGAGGGAGGCTCCGAGGGACACCCCAGCCTGGGGCTTGTGTACCCAGAGGCCAGTCACCCCACCAGGTATGAATGTAGAAGACTCTGCCCCTCCTCTGTCTTCTCCCAGGCTTTCGGGGTCTTGGAGATGAGACGCCCCCTGCTGGCAAAGGCTGGTATTGCTGTAATGTGGACAGTCCATGGCTGACGTGCACCTGGTGACACCAAGACCTCACCGTGTGACCACAGGCTTCAGTCATACTTCCCTGATTGAAAGGAAAAGCTCATTTTGACTTCGCAGGAAGCTCAGGCTGAGGCCAGGACCACAGACCCCAAGAAGGGGAAGTGGAGGGGGTGTAGGATGTGGGCAGATGACTGCTAGACTGAGGGCTGAGGACAGAGAGCAGGAACCACCATGAGATTAAGATGCTGGGCCTCGCAACAAGGAGGAGGACAGAGGGGAAGATCTGGAAGATTCCTGCAAAGGACTGTGCTCAGGACTATGAGAACGCTAAAGGCCCCAGGAGCTTCAGTTCCCTCACCTATAAACTGGTGGTAAAAGTAGAAGTTACACTCGTGGGATTGTTGTGACAAAAGCATGCTTCATGTAAAGTGCTCAGATTGTGTCTGGCACAGAGTAAGTGTGAGGTAATTGCTGGCAGTGTTATTATTACAAGAATCACTCTTTGTTAATTGACTGTTGGCATGTTGTTCTCCCCCACAGGATGAGCGCCTTGCTCGACTGGGCATTGCTGGCTTTGAAGATAGAGGAAGGGGGCACGAGCCAAGGACTGTGGGCAGCCTCTAGAAGCTGGAAAAGGCGAAGGAGTGCAACCGGGCCAACCTGAGACTTCAGACCTCCAGAACTGTTAAGATAATTTTGCATTGTCTTAAGCCACTAAGTTTGTTGTAAATTTGTTAAATTAGCAACAGGAAACTAATTCAGGTGGGAACACACATGCTGTCACTCCTTCTTTCCCTCCCAGGCCTCCACTGGGGTCGGAAATGCCCAGTCCTGCGGCCTACAAGATGGTGCCCCCGGGGTGCTGAGGTGGTGGCCCTGTCCCCTTGCTAGCCTCGGTGACAGGGGAGACTGAGGAGGGTGCAGGTGCCCTGGGGAGGGTGTATTGGGCCCCGGTGCCTCTTGAGGGGGCAGACCAGGAAGGGGCCCATGGAGGCCCCACCCTGCATATTACCCCCCACCCCGTTATGACAACACGTACTGGAGGGCGGGATGGGGGTTGTGGGTAACAGTGACTGTAACAGTTCCATTGAGGGTGGTAACAGCAGGTACACACTCAGTCTTGCTCTGTGCCAGGCGCCGCTCTCGCTGCTCTCGGTGACTGACAAGTCATCTCCTTTCTCCCTCACATAGCCCTGCGAGGAGGGGAAGCTATTACCCTGATGACAGAGGAGAAAAGGGGGTCACCGAGAGCTTCGGTCACTTGCCCACCGCATGGACGGGGGCAGTCTAGTCCTGGCCTGTGTCACTCCAGCCCCCGCTCCAGCCAGCCTGGCTGCACTGCTTCAACCACTAGATCCATCAAATGTGGGCACGGGTGAGGGACATGTTATATGTTTTCCCCAGGGCCCACATGTACCCTTCCCGGTGGGCTATAGCCCCCTTTTATGAGTGGGGAACTGAGGCTCGGAGAGGACAGGTGTCTTGCCCAAGGTCCCACAACCAGGGTTGAGGTTCCAGGCTTTCATCTGAGGTCTGCCAGGCTCCAAAACGCATGCGTCCCGGGCTGTTGTGGGTGTGAATGAGGCCCGAGGGGAGATGGACCCCAACATCTAAGGACAAAATGGGGAGGTCCTGTCCATCCCCAGAGATGGCTGTCCCTGCTCCACAGCTGGTGTCAGGAGACGCAGGATAAACAATTCCCCACAAGATGATCTCCACGAACAGGACTGAGGGAGCTCTGCAGCCTCCAGGCGAGAAGGCAAGCCCCGAGCCCAGGGAGGCTCTGAAGGAAGCAGGCCCCCACACCTCGGGGTCTGGGCCAGGAGGGGGCGCCGGGAGCCTGTGGGGGTCCCGCACTGTCACGCTGCCCCCACTTCTCCCTGCACTTCGTTTCGCTTGTGGGTTTTTTGCCTGAGTGTATAAAACATAAACGTACATTTTAATGAATATTAATAAATTGCACATCCATGAACAACAACCCAGGTCGGGCAGCGGACCATTTTCGACAACCCAGAAGTCCCCTGGCCCCTTCCCAACCACATCCCTCCCTCCCCCAGAGGCAAACGCGATCCTGGCTCTGTGATACAATCAGCCCCTTGCAGGCATAGATGGCTCATTCCTAGAAACTATTAAAGCCATATACGATAAACCCACAGCCAATATCACACTGAATGGGGAAAAATTGAAGGCATTCCCCCTTAAAACTGGCACCAGACAAGGGTGCCCACTATCTCCACTTCTTTTCAACATAGTGCTGGAAGTCCTGGCCACAGCAATTAGACAAGACAGAGGAATCAGGGGCGTCCAGATAGGGGCAGAACAGGTCAAACTTTCACTATTCACAGACGATATGATATTATACGTAGAAAACCCCAAAGATTCAACCAAGAGATTACTGGAATTGATAAATGAATTCAGCAAAGTCTCAGGATACAAAATTAATACACACAAATCCATAGCCTTCATATATGCTAATAACAATCAAGCCGAGAAACAAATTAAAGATGCAATACCTTTCGCAATAGCAACAAAGAAAATTAAATATTTAGGAACATATCTAACTAAGGAGGTCAAAGACCTATATAGAGAGAATCACAAAACACTGAGAAAAGAAATTGCAGAGGATGTAAATAGATGGAAAGCCCTACCATGCTCTTGGATAGGCAGAGTCAACATAGTAAAAACGGCTTTGCTACCTAAATTAATTTACAGAATCAATGCAATCCCTATCAAAATACCAACATCATTTTTTGCCGATCTAGAAAAAATAATTCTACGCTTCGTGTGGAACCCGAGAAGACCCCATCTAGCCAAAGCAATCTTAAGCAAAAAGAACAAATTGGGAGGCATCTGTCTACCAGACTTCAAACTATACTACAAGGCTATAGTAACCAAAACTGCATGGTATTGGCACAAGAACAGACACGTAGACCAATGGAACAGGACTGAGAACCCAAATATAAAACCAACCTCATACAGTCACCTGATCTTTGACAAATTCCAGAAAAACGTACACTGGGGAAAAGATTCCCTATTCAACAAATGGTGCTGGGAAAAGTGGATGGCCGTATGTAGAAGACTGAAACTGGACCCACACCTCTCACCTCTCACAAAAATCAATTCACAATGGATAACAGATCTAAACCTAAGACATGAAACCATAAGAATTCTCGAATAAAACTTTGGAAAAACTCTTATGGACATTGGCCTAGGCAAAGAATTTATGAAGAAGACCCCCAAAGCAATCACAGCAGCAACAAAAATAAATACATGGGACCTGATCAAATTGAAAAGCTTCTGCACAGCCAAGGAAACTTCAAAGTGAACAGAAACCTACAGAATGGGAGAAAATATTTGCATGTACACCTCTGATAAAGGGCTGATAACCAGAATCTATACAGAATTTAGGAAAATCAACAAGAAAAAATCAAACAACCCTATTAAAAAATGGGCAAAGGACATGAACAGAAACTTTTCCAAAGAAGACAGAATAATGGCCAGCAAACATATAAAAAAGTGCTCAACTTCTCTAATCATCAGGGAAATGCAAATCAAAACCACAATGAGATATCACTTAACTCCAGTGAGATTGGCTCATATCACAAAATCCCCAAAATAACAAATGTTGGTGGGGATGTGGACAGATAGGAACACTCATACACTGCTGGTGGGACTGCAAATTAGTACAACCTCTATGGAAAAGAATATGGAGATACCTCAAAAAATTAAAAGTAGAATTACCATTTGACCCAGAAATCCCACTACTGGGTATTTATCCAAAAGAAAAAAAGACATTTTATAATAAAGACATCTGCTCTCGAATGTTCATAGCAGCACAATTCACAATTGCAAAGTTGTGGAAACAACCAAGGTGCCCATCAATACACGAGTGGATCAATAAAATGTGGTATATGTATACCATGGAGTATTACACAGCAATAAGGAACAACAGTGAATTAACACATCTGGTATTATCCTGGTTGGAGCTAGAACCCATTCCTCGAAGCGAAGTGTCACAGGATTGGAAAAACAAGCACCACTGGTACTCACCATCAAAATGGTACTAACTGATGAACACTTACATCACACAGGGCAATAACATTCATCTGAGGGCAGACGGGCGGGAGGGGGGTTGAAGGGATGGGAAAAACTCTCACTGAATGGATGTGGGGAGCACAGTTTGGGAGATGACCATGATTGTGGCTCTGACACGGGCAGAACAGGGGCAATGTGTATGGCCAAAGTGTTGTACCCCCATGATATTCTGAAATTAAAAAAATAAATTAAAATAAATAAATAAATAAATAAAAATAAAAAAAACAATCAGCCCCTTGCTGTTCTGTACAATGTCACCACTCGTGGTCATACCTTAGTTTTGCCCGCTTGTGAACGCTGTGTAAATGGGCCAGTGTGGAATCTTTTGCTTGGCTCTTTTTGCTCAGCATCATGTCTGTGTGATTCATCCGTATTGTTTCATGCAGTTGTAGATCTCTCATTCTCACTGTACAATATTCCATTCTCTGAATATACCACAATTTATTTATATGCTCATTGGTATGCCTAGTTTGTCTCTTTAATTGCAGTTTTTAATATATCATAGGTTTGAGCCCTTCATCAGTTATATGTTTCCATTATCTTCTCCCAATTTGTCACTTGGGTTTTCACTCTCTTTACAGTATCTTTTGATCAATGGACATTCTTAATTTTAATATCATTGAATGTTGTATAATTTTCATTTATGGTTCGTGTTTCTGAGTCATGCTGAAGAAAAACTTTTCTACTATGAGTACACAAAGGTATTCTGCCATATTATATTCTTTGGGTGGGGAACCTGCAGCCTTGGGGCCACATGTGGCCTTCTGGATCCTTGAGTGTGGCCTTTTGACTGAATCCAAATTTTACAGAACAAATCCTTTCAATAAAACCTGGTTTTGAATCCACCCAGAATCATTTTTGTGTTGTGAGGTAGGGATCCAATTTCATTTTTTTCAATATGGATAACCAATTGCTCCACTTATTGAAAGTCCAACCATTCCTCCAGTGGTCTACAATACCTCCTTAGGCACCTGTTCTGTGTCTACATATGAGTTGGGTCTGTTTCGGAGACCACTAATCTTTTATTGTCTGTTCGTCTACTCTTGCAACAGTATCACACCATCTTAATTGCTATACCTTCATAATAAGTATGGGTGTCCTGGCTAGTCTTGGCACTTCCACATAAATTTAAGAATTAATTTGTCATGATCTACACACAAAAAAAAAAATTGAAATCGTGATTGGATTTGTGTTGAACCTCCACAACAGTTTCTAGAGCACTGACAGCTTTATGACCTTGACTCTTCCATTCAAGGAACATGTGTGTTATTTAGTGTTTTAAAATGTCTTTCAATCAGGTTTAATATTTTTTTCCAAAAAGATCTTGCCACCTTTTGTTAATTTCTAAGTAGTTCATAAATACCTTAAAATTTCCTGTTTGTTGTTGGCATATAAAAGCAATAGATTTTTAAATATGAATTTTGCATCCAGAAATCTTTCTAAATTCTTAATAATTCTAATAATTTACCCATAGATTATTTTGGATTTTCTATATACACAATATTATCATCTACAAATAATGGCAACTCTGTTCTTCATTTTCACTCTTTAAATATTTTATCTCTTTCCCTTGCCTTATTGCACTGGCTAGGACCTCCAGTACTGTGCTGAGTAGAAATGGTGATAGCAGGCATCTTTGCCCCGTTCCCAATGTCAAAGTTCTTAACATTGCACTTTTAAGTATGTAGTTCACTATAAATCTTTTTAGATACCCTTTATGCTAAAAAAAAATTCATTTAACTAATTTGCTAAGATTTTTAAAATCATGAATAGATGTTGAATTTTAGCCCTTTCTCTATATTAAGATGATTGTGATTTTTCTCCTTTAATCTAATGAGGCCAATTATGCTGACTGAGTACAAACAGTAAAACACATTGCACTTTTGGAATGAATCCAACTTGGTCATATTGTACTTTTTAAAATATTTTGGACTTAGGCAGCTATCATTTGGTTTAGAATATTTACATCTATGTTCTTGAGATTGTTCTGTAATATTCTTTTCCACGCATCAGGTTTTAGTATCAAGGTTCTATCAGCCCCATAAAATGAATTGGGCACGTGTCCTCTTTTTATACACTCTGGAATTGCTTTTGCAAAATTGGAATGTTTGTTCCTTGAGTGTTTCACCAGCAAAGCCATCTGGGCCAAGAGTTTCTGTATGGGAAGACTTTTGGCTACAGGTTCTGTTATTTTAATGGTTATAGGACTACTCAAGTTTTCCATTCCTTTTTGAGACAGTTTTGGCAACTTATATGTGTATAGTAATTTGTCCATTTTATCTAAGTTTTCTGCTCAGTTGGCATAAAGTTGCCTTTTTAGACAATGATCAAATTATCACATCAATGGAAGGCCATAGACACATATCTAGACATTGATATTTGGCAAAGTCACAATATTCCCCTTGAAAGACGGGTGAGATATGAGTATGTCAAACTTGTTTTCACTAGCTGTTTTCCACTTCCAGACCTCTGTGGTGCTATTCCTCCTGAATGGACTGCTCTCTCCTCCCCTTCATTGTCTGGTAGATTCCTTCTCATTTTTGAAAACTCAGTTCAAGCACCATATCCTCCAAGATTTCCAGAGTCCCTGAACTGGGACCTATCACTGTTAATGTGCTGACCATGTTGCACTGAAATTTTCTCTGTGTCTGCTCACTAGACTGAGAGCTCCTTCTTCTGTGTTCGCAGAGCAGAGCAGAGCTGGTCAGTCAAACCTTG
This sequence comes from Daubentonia madagascariensis, assembly GCA_023783475.1. NCBI lineage: Eukaryota > Metazoa > Chordata > Mammalia > Primates > Daubentoniidae > Daubentonia > Daubentonia madagascariensis. Next base: position 25,248 of record JAKFHU010002125.1, read on the forward strand.
TGGAGCTGAACTGAGCTTGTAACCATTGAATGACCAACTAAGCTCTCTAGCTGTGTCTCTATATTTCCCCACTTCCATTTGTTTGTTCCTTCATTTATTTCATTCAACGGGTATTAACTGAGCCCTATTATGTGCCAGGCACTGTTCTAGAAGAGTGGCCAGTGAAGAAGGAGGAAAACTGGGAGAGTGTGGTGTCTTGGAAACCAAGTGAAGAAAGGGTTTCAAGGTACAGGTGATCGACTGTGTTAAATGCTACCAATAGGCCACGTAAGAAGAGCTCTGGGACTTACCCGTTGCTATAACAATGTGAATTGAACATCTTCAATGTCTTCAGCAGTTGTGCTGAGGTGGTTAGGGAAAGAATCTGATTTGGGCTATTTCAGAAAGGCATTGGAGGAGAGAAGAACTGAAGAAAGCTGGTAAAAAGATTTCTTTCAATAAGTTTTGCTATAAAGGGAAGTAAATAAATGTATGGTGTTTCATTTTACTATGCAAAGTTTTTTATTTGCATGCAGTAAATATATCCTTTCTTTCAAAGCTTCTTGGTTTCCTGTTTTGAATAGAAATGAGATGTCTGTGGACAGCAACTCTGGCATGAATTTTTCACAGTACATTAATTCCTCTGTCCTTTATGACACCTTCCCTACCTTGGGGGCTGAGGGATTTCCCACTGGTAGTGTGAAAGGCTGTTTTTTTTAGTAACCTCAAAACTTTGTGGCTGATTCACAACTGATGTCCCCACATCCAGAAGTGACCACAGCCACCACTGCAGCCATGTGACTGACACCAAACCCTCATGTGGCCTCCACTCTTCCTCCGTGGCTCCCACCACCACCATCCATATACACATCTGCAGACTCCCACAGGCAGAATGTAGAAAAGACCAAAGGACCACATGGATTAAGACCATGAGGTGAGGGGACACAGATCCTCAAGGACACACTGAAGCAGCAGCAGGCATGACCACATCCTACCCCCCACTCCCTACTGTGATCCTCCCACAGAATGTGAGCACCCTGAACACTCATGCCCAAACAGGAGAACATTGCACAGCAAGACACATCATTTGTCATAGAGCTCTATTGTGGCATATAATAATAGGTACTCTATATAAATTAAATTAAAAATAAAGCTCCAGCAGGTTGCACAGGTTGGCTGTTAATAAATATATCTCTGGGTAATTGTGCCCCAAGACCAGCTCACGACCGCTCTCCCTCATCCAGAGAATTATACAAAAATAAATACAGGCTTGGGGGCGGGGGAGGGGGAGGACATGCCCAGTTCCATTCTAGAAGTTCTTCTCACTCACACCATCCACCCATTCCCATCGCTTTCCATTGGTATCACCACAGGGAGCCCTGTGCTAACTGGAGAGCTCAGGGACGGGAAGGCCTCTCCCTAGTCAAGCATTCTCAGAAGCAAAGGACCAAAGTCCCCTCACTGCACAGGCCACATATCCCATCTGAACCCTCTGGGGTGGTGCAGGGGCTACCCCTCCCCAGATCCCAGAGAGGGGGAAGCCTGTTATTGCTGATCCCACAAGCAGCCCCTACGAGAACCAGGCCAGAGAGAGGCACAGCACAAGCACCAGGAGGGACACACCACTATTCAGAGCCACAGGGACCACCACCAGCCCAGCCAGGACACCCAGAGTCTGGGTCAAGGGCCCCCGGAGCTGGGGAGGCAATACACACACACATTCTGCAGGGGCTGCTAGGGTGGGAGACCTTTTGGGGGGTTCAAGGCTTGGGCCTGCACTCTCTTCATCCTGGGAGCTCACGTGAGGTCTGGCCATGCTAGACAGACAGACTTCGGCCCCCAAGGGACCGAGGAGGCTGGGATTTTGTCCCGGCAGAAGGACTGGAGCGGCTGGCTCCTTGCCAGATATAAGATCCAAGCTGCCTGCCCGGTCAGTGGTGACCTCCATCTGAGCATCTGTCCCAGCCTCCCCCAGAGACCCAGTCACCCCAGCTATCACCCTATTCATGTGCAAAGAGTCAGTGTCCTTGCCCATCCCTTTTTCTGGATCCCCAGTGAACTGACCCTCTGTGCTCAGAACCACAGAGCTGTTACATCCTGAGCCCTCTGCCCATGGGAGCCACACATCTCCCATAGTGGCTACCACAGAATGGGCCCCAGAGAGGATTTCCGGAGGTGATTCCTTGGGGCTGTCCCCTTCTGGGCTGGAGGGTGTGATGGAGAGCCCCTCTTCGCCCTCCCCCTCCTCATCAGGGTCCTCGGTGTCCTTGATGAGCTCAACACCGCGCCCCAGCCGGGCATAGTGCAGCGTGATCTCCTCAGCCAGGGCACTGTTCAGGGCCCGCTCAGGGCCAGGCCACTTCAAGATCAGGTCGCGGTCCGTGAGTATGCCCAGGGGATGGCTGGGGGACATCCCGCCATCTGTGGGGCCCTCCCCACCACCACCTGCCCCACCTGAAGCCACAGCAGCCCGCAGGCGGCTCAGGTGGGACAGGTAGAGCTGCTCCAGCTCCTGGTCAATGGTGTCTTCGCCAAGCAGCTCCTCCAACCCACTCACGACCTCCAGACCCCCGGGGGGTTCATCCATAACAGCCCCCACCATGGGGTCCTTTCGACCCCCTCCATTCTCACTCGACACTTCCCACGTGGCCTCCACCTGCTGCTGGCTGGGTTCCAGGAAAGGCCCGGTGGCCCCCTCACTTGCATCGGGCCCCGAGGCCTGGTCTCTGGGGGAGCCACCCAGGCCACAGAGAGGGGAGGAGGGGGGAATCCTGATGGCTGGTGCCTGGAGGACCTCTGTAAAAGCCACAGGCGGACTGCTTCTGGGAACGTCACCTTCTTCTGGGGGGTTGCCAGTCATTGTAACTTCAGAAACCTGGAGCCATGGGGGAGGGGAGGAGAAAGGGCAGGGAATGAAGTAGAGGAGGGGATAGGACAAGCAGAGACAGTAAGAACTGGTGACAGCCCACGCCCAGCCCCACAGGTGTTTCCACATAAAAACGCCTTAAAGAGCCCTCTGCAACTCTCTAAACTCCAAAGACTCTGACATCTCTAATAAAATAACACATTTTGATGGCATAAAAAGGGGCTTCTTGCAGATGATAAAGGTGAGGAATTCAATGGGCATCAATATTTGGTGAATGACTGTCAGTAAATACTGTTGGTTTGCCTTCAAAACATAGCCAGAATATCCATGTGAATCCACGATGTATCTTGTCTTTTTCAAAAGTTTATTTCCTAGCTCTATCTCTTGAAAAGGCCCAGAAACCATGAGCAATCTAGCAGCAACAGGCATGCTGAGCCCCCAGATCTTGGTCTCTAAATACCACTCATTCTCCACTAAAAGAAACCAGGGATCCTTAAAGAAATGGCTGTTTCCAGGCTTGGGGCAGGGAAGTCCAGAATGGGCCTGGAACATATTGTCCTAGCAGGATGTGAGGAAGGGCTCACAGAATGATGGGGGCACATCAAAAGGGCAGAAGAGCCAATCTAAACAAGCTCCTACTGGCCAGGGAGAGTTCAATTTAAGCATCAAGAAAATAAATAAGTGCAATGAATTAAAATTCATCAAGTATGTTCAGAATCCATGAGTTCATAAGGAGACACCAAAACTAAAAATCCTTTATTTTTTTTCTGAAAACTGGTAAATAAAAGGGGCAAAATTAAGTATTCACACTGCTTTTTCTGTACAAACTATACCTCAAGATAGCCAAATAGTTGGTGTGGGACAGTTTTTCTTTAGAGACGAATTCCAGCTAATAAAGGAAGTGGAAATAATAGAATTAAGTAGAATTAAATCTATTTAAATTAATTTAATAATAAAAGATTAAATGTAATAATTTAATAGAATTAATGGTTTAATACATTAGTTAAATTTAACTGTAAAAGACTCAATTAATTAATAGAATTAATAAATGAGTAAAAATAGAGTAAGAAACATGTTTCCACCTAGATGCAATCAGCCAGGCTGTGGAAAACTCTACAGGACAAACAAGGTTTCTACAACCAACAAATTGCAAGGAAAGAAGTGGGGGAGATTAAAAAACTAAACAGACACATCAATCAAATGCAAGGTATCAACCTTGTTTAGATCCTAAAACACTTATGAGAGAAGGAAATTGGAACACTGACCAAATACTTGATGATACTAAGGAATTATTGTTAATTTTCTGAGGTGTGATGATAGCACTGTGGGTTTTTTTTTTAAGAATTCTTAATTTTCTGAGATACAAACTGAAGTATTTATGGATGGGATGATGATGTCTGGATTTTTTCCAAAATAATTCCACAGGGAATGGGAGGGGAGGAGGCGGGGGTCAAGATAAAGTAGGATTGGACATGTGTTGTTATTTGTTGAAGCTGGGTGATGGTGTATGTGGGTTTGTTATACTAGCCTTTTTTATATATGTTTGAAAATTTTTGTAATAAAAAGTTAAAATACACACACACACACACACATATCCCTCCAGAATGTCTCAACCTCCCCTGCCCCCACGGTCACAGCACGCCTGGACCACTGCAGTGGCCTCCTCTTCACAGGTCGCCTGCTTCCGCCAGAGGGAGCCTGTTAACTCCTAAGTCAGATCACGTCCCTCCTCTGCTCCCCACCCTCCAGTGGCTCCCCCTCCTCTGCTCCTTGCTGTCCTTCACACACGTTAGTCACAGCCCCACCCTCAGGAACCTCGCACTCGCCTGGGATGCTCTTCCCCTAGTTATCCACGTGGCTCACTCTCCCATCTTCTTCATATCTTTGCTCAAATCTCACTAATCACTACTAAGGCCTTCCCAAGCCACCCAATCTAACGCTGCAAATGCCCCCCCCCCCACACACACACACACACACACACACACACTCTCTCTCTCTCACCCATTCCCTAGCCCTTTATACTTTTCCTTAGCACTCGTCATCATCCCCACGGTGGCCTGGGGATGGAACTCCGGGCTCCTGGCTCTGCTGATCTCCCAACTTTTTTTTTAAATAAAATAAAATACCACATATTTAACTATTATTTTATTTTATCACGTATCACCCTGCTAACATGTAAGCCCCACAAAGAGCATTTTTATTCACTACTATATTTCCACGTCTATAACAGAGCAAGCACTCCATAAATATTTGCTAAAGTAACAGATGAAATTTCTATAAGCCCAGATGAATAACTGCATTCTCCCCTCCCCCATCGGGTTCTGAGTTTTGTGACCTCCCTCCAACCTAGGGTGGACCCAGAGCTAGTCGGGCCCCACCATCCAGCACAGCTGTGGTCCTACCGTGAACCTCCCAGTGAGCTGTCTGCCCTGAGGCTGCAAGGGCCAGCTTACCTGAAGAGTCATCTGGGGCCATGGACGGAGAGGGGTGGGGGCCACCAGGGGACCCACTGACTCCTGGACATCAGGACGCTCTGCTGGAGAGAAGAGAAGGGCAGCGTTGGGGCAAGACAGGTGTACATGCAGAAAATTTGCCATTCTAGCTAATTGGCAGTTTTGCCTCTGAAGCTTTCTGCGACAGTCTAAGGCAAAGGGTGCCTCTTTGTTTTTATAGAAAGAAAAGGGGGAGGAAGACAGACATAGTAAATACAAGCTAAAACTCCTGAAGTTGGCCAATTGCTTACCCACAGCAGGGGTGTTATCATCCATGTTCTTCATCCTCAGCTCCTCCTCAGCAGGCCTGTGGGGCAGAGGAGAGAGTACATGGATCTGACACCCTGAGAGGTCACTTCTGCCACCCACTGGCACCTTCTGAGCCTCCATGGTGGCCTGTCTTCACATGACAGCTGTTGTTTTCTCTTCTGCTGCCTCTTTTTTATCCCTTGATCATAAAAGTCCTATGCCCTCATTGTAGAAAATTTACAGAATACAGGAAAGTATAAAGAAGCAGGGGTAAAAAAATCGCACACCAGCCAGAGGCAACCACGGCTAACATTTGGGAAAATTTCATTCCAGATAGTCTATGAAATCATTTAGATTCTGCAGACATAATTTCACAGCTGGCTTTGTCCACTTACCAGTAAGAAACATCATTATATACTTTTGCAAACATTTCAAATGGCTGCTTAATGCTCATATCATATGGGTTTTGCCATAATTTACATAGCCATTCCCTTCCTACCACGCAGCTAGGTTGTTTCCTTCATTTTTTTTTGTCACAAAGCAAACTTCAGCAAACAGCATTGGGCATAGCTTTATGGACACTTTGGGACATTTCTTTAGGGCATGTTCCTGGCTGTGGAGGAACCCATATTTTCCCAGAAAGGGCAGGCACGAAAGACTGTAGGACGCAGGAAGTGGCAGAGGGGAGGAAGGAAAGCAAATGGAGAATGGGAAGGGGGTCAGGAAGGCCTGGGTCCCTACACCAGCCCTCCCACATCCCCGTATCAGCCTGGCAGGTTCCTTCACCTCCTTACTCATAAAGCAGAGTCCAGGAGGAGCCAGGATGTGCACATCAAGCAAGACGTGCAAGAGGAACGAGGGTGGAGAGGCAAACATCAGGGCCTGGCACGAGGCAGGGGCCTAATCAATGGTAGATATTTATTGGTCTTGATCCTCCTTCACCAGGCCAGTCAGATCCCTGAGTGGCATAAGCCAAGTGTATTTCAGCCAGATACTGCCAAGGGTGAGGTCTCATCATGGAGAAATCACTGTTCTTACTCTCACCAATGAGTATCAAATGCCTACAGATCAAGGCAAATGAGGGGAGCATTAACTAAAACATGTTCAGAGCCCTGAGGGGCTGAGGTGATGGCTCAGACCTTGTTCTTCCTACGAAGCAATGTGATGTTGTTGACATTTCTGGAAATGGTTGAAACTTTGTGAAAACACCTAACCAATTACCTTCACAGAAACAGAATATCACTAGCTAAGTCATACTTTGTTCCTACTAGGCGTTAGGCACTGTTCTAAGTGCTTCACATATGTTAGTTCAACCCTCACCACCACCCTATGAGATAGGTACTTATAATCCTCTGAAGTAGGCAGTAGTAGTATCGCCATGTTAAAGATGATGAAACAGAAGCTGGATAAGTGGCTCAAGGTCATGCAGCCTGGATTGAAACCCCGGCCCTCTGGCTCTTACTCAACAAGCTGCTGCTTCTTGGACGAGGGAGACTGGAGTCTTACTCAACCACATCTCCCTCCTTTCTAGAAGTAGAGAGAAGGGGCATCAATAATAGACAAGATCGCTCCCTCCTCCTTCATGCAGGCTTTTCTTTGGACCTGGCTTTTGCCCACATTTTCATTCCTAGTTTCCCTGCCTCCATGGGACATGTGGCTAGGAGGCCACCAGACACAGAGTGGCTGTAAGAACTGCTTCTTATTTTCACCCTCAGTGAGGAAGCTTGAACCATGTATTAATATATGAATCTAGAGTCTGGAAGCTCTGAAATGTACGGTCTTTCTCCATGGTCTAGGGCTCATGCATCCCACCAGAGGTACTTGAATGTGAATACTACAGGGCCTAGGATAGGTGACTCTAGGAGCCCAGCCATCAACTCCCACACATCACAGATGAGAAAGGGGGATTCAGAGCAAACTGGCTTGGTCCTGCACCAGTCCCCTCAGTGGGTCTAAAATCTAGGTCTTTGGACTTGTGGCTCAACACAAATGCTGCTGGGCTACACCGACTGACTTCTTTTGCTGGCATAGTCCTTCATTACAGAAAACATCATCTTCCAAGGATCCTGTAAACCATGCATCTTCAAGGAGGCCCACAAAAAGACAGAAAGCCAGCCCTCCCCACCATGGGCAGGAGTAGCCAAGCTTTCCCCTGCCATCTGGCCCAGTCCTGACATGCATGGCAACCAGGCTTCTAAAAAGCCACTACAGAGTCACAGATTTGAGAGAGAAAAGGGGAGCACCCAGGGAGCAGCCAACAGCAAGAAAAGGACTCTGCAGTTCAGTTGGAGGAAGGAGGAGAGAAAAGAAAAACAAATACAAAATCAACCCTTCAGCTCCCAGAGCATCCCTTCCACCGCCGATGAGGGCGAGAAGAGGGGAAACATCCAAAAACCAGGGCAAGCAATTGAGCCAATCCTAAGATCCACGAAGTCAGCAGAAGCCAACAAGTCGTTCTCCCTTAGAGAGACGACAGCAGGAGGCACAAGCACTTATTGTCACCTCTTTCACAATGGGCCCTTTTCATTGATACACCAAGGCATTTGAAAACTTTCACATCTACCCTTCAAAACAACACCCTTCCCTTTTTACAAATGCAGAAACTAAGGCTCAAGGAACTGTATCTCTACACCCACTGACTACACACCACGCTGATAACATACAAAAAGAGGGCTCCACTTTGAAGATAGTTTGAAATTCTGGGATGAAAGAAAAAGCACAAATATCCTTGAACTGTCTTTCACAGTAAAAATTCGGAGGCAGCTATGACTTTAATCAAAATGAGGATAGTAAGAGAAATCGAGTACAAATGTATACTGACTCACTATCAGTTAACAGAGAAGAAGGGTTCTTAGAAAAATAGGGAGGGAAGTTAAGAACAAAACTGTACCTACAGTATGCCTGCTAATTTTCAAGAAGGAAACCTGCTCTTTTGGCACCAGCCCCTCAAATACCACGTGGCATCCCCTCAAGGGCAGCAGGCAGTAGTGGGACAGGACACACAGACCTGGGGACATCTTGGGCACACATCATTTGAGTGCTTGTGAGCAACAATTAAGCCGGTGTCACCTAGAGGGGGCCATCTCAGGCCTGCCCACCAGTCTCCTGAGTGTGAAAATTCCTCCTGCCATCAGGAAACTCAACAGCTGCTGACCTCGGATAGTACCCGAGGAGACCAGGGGGTGAGAATTTGGAAAGAGGTGGCACTGGCCCTGGCCTAGGCCAGCTGAGACAACAGAAAGGTGAATTGCCAGAGTTGCAGAGTGAGCAAGCAAGCGAAGGCTGACAAGCCCCATGGAGAAAAGCAGAGCAGACTTTCAGAGCAGTCACATTACTGCCATCACCACCACCACCACCAGAGTCCTCCGTGAGCACCCCCAGCCCTCATGGTTTCAAAGAACTTTGCCAGCCCAAAGTGGGTCAGGCACTGAAACCCAAAGGGAAACTCATCGGACCCCGGCTCCCATGTAGTCAACCTGAAGATAATGCTGACTCTCCGGGGGGGATAGGTGGCTTCAGAAACCTGCCCCACAATACTTAGAATCCCAGTTACTCTGAGCCATCTGGTTTCTGAAAAGAACAGGGTTTGAAGGCGGCTGTGAAAGCCACCAAGCTATGTGGGGCACTGCTTTGCCTTCCCCAACAAGTGTGTCAGCCTCAACTCTGGGATTTGTGGGCAATCCAGCAGGGTGGCAGGAGGAGAGCAGTTTATCATGCCATGAACTTCTACAGCAGTGACTTAGTTCTTTGGCCATGACCCACAGTGAGAAATCCATTTTACATCACAACGCAGCACACCCATACATGTGTAAATATATATACATATATATAACTGAATGGTTGTTCTTGGAATGAAACAATACTTACCTTTACTGCATGCTGTGATGCACTCTAGCATTCCCTATGCTATTTTTTTAATGTTTGTTAGAACCTAGTAAATTGATTGCACATCTCAACAAAGGGTCAGGACATGCAATTTTAAATAATCCCAGCTCTGCCACTTACCACCTGTGTGACCTGGAGCAAGTTACTTAACCTCTCTGTGCCTCAGTTTCCTCATCTGTAAAGAAGGGATAATGGTAAAATACCTACTTCAGTGAGTTGTTGAGCAGATTGAGGAAATATTTGAAAAGCACCTATAAAGTACTTAACAAATAGTAATTCCCTCCAAATTCCCACTGAGGGAAACTGAGGCTCTGAAAAGGAAAGCAACTTGCCCAGCATTTCCCTGCAGGTAAAATGCATCACTCAGCCTGGCACAGCAGCTAAGAACTGGGGCACTAGAGCAGGACCATACAGGGTCACATCCCACTTTCTTAGCATGTAGCCTTGGGCCCATGTCCTTAACCATGATGACCCTACCAGTTCTCTGTGAAATAAAAGGGGATCACCTTCACATTAAATCTGCACTTGCCAGACAACTAAGATGACCCTTGACCCATCCTGCTTCAACTCCGATGGTTCTGGTTTCCCCTACGGCTGCCAACTCGGATGTCAAGTTGGATCCCCGTCCATTCAGTTATAGGTGTACCTAAGGACACAGAGGCCTTACTGTGCATTGGCCCCGGTGACAGGCCCTGGAGACACAATGATGAGCAAACTCGACTAGGAAGCTTACAATTCAGTGTGGAGGAAGACATAAAAAATACTCAAACTCATTCTTTCAACAAACATTTATTGAGCACCTGCTAAGTGCCAGGCACTGTGGCAGCCTGCAGGAATACAGTGGTGAACAAAAGCAGACCATGGCCCTACCCCTCACGGAGCTTACAGTCTAGCAGGACAGAGTCATCCAATAATCCCCTAATGAAGGTCTAACCACAAACTGAGGTCAGTGCCTTTAGAGAAGGAAAGAATGCCCTAGGATAAGGGTCCCTGGCCCGACTGCAGAGTCAGGGAGGTCTTAAGGACACTTAGAAGCAAAACGAGCAAGGGAGGAGGTAGCAGAGTGAGAGGCTGCTCAGGAACACTGTCGGGGAGGTGATGCATGCAGTTCCCAACAAGATGAGTTGGAGGAATCTTTGGGACATCCATCAAGTGGAGACACCAAGTTTGGATACATTAGGCTGAAGGGAAGAGCAAGGAGAAAGAGAAGGGCCAAAGAGTTAAGAGGAAAAGCAGCAGAAGGAAAAGCAGCAGAATGTGGTCCCTAGGCAAGGGAAGACAAAGTGTCTTAAGTAGGAGTGGTGAACCACTTCAAGAAGAAAACCGAAAAACCACCTGTGGAATTTTGCAGATGCAGAGGGCTAACGCACACACAGGGGTGAGCACGTGGAGAAAGCAAGTGCAGGCAACTCTTGAGAGAGGCATCAATAGTGAAGTGGAGGAAGGTGATTAGGTGCTGGCCAGGAGCAGCAGGGAGAGAAGGTGGGGGTCAGTAGAGACGGCAGGGACGTTGGTGTGGGCAAAAGTCAACAGGGAAGACTGGGTGAGGAGGGCAGCGGACAACCTGCCAGGAAAGGGTGATCAGTGATGTCAGGTTCTGAAGCAAGTGGCAGAAAATGGGACCCAGAGCACAGGAGGAAGAACTGGCCTGAGGGAGTAGAGGGGACTCCTCCTCACCTGTAACACAGGGGAGGGAAATCAGTCTGCAGGCTTGGGGGCTACCAGATGTAGGGAGTTCCATTCTTACGGCTTCTATTTTGGTTTTTTTGAAGCAAGAGGTAAAGTCTGAAGGTAAAGAACTTTGAGAGAGTCACATCAGAGAGGAGACAAGAGTGGATCAGAAAAATATAGTAGGACTGGTAGGCAGGACAGAAGATGATCCTGAAGCTGCTCTGCTACATGACAGGGCTTGCCTGCTGGGCTGATCAGTGCTATGAAAAAGCTGGGAACCTGAAGTGGAGGTGGACAGGCTCCCCTGGGGAAGTCCTCTTAGAACTGAAGGATCAACACAAGGAGACTGCAAGGGGTACAGAACAAACATTCCTGGTGAAGGACAGTATGGGCAAAGGCCCTGAGGCAGGAAGGACCAAGGCCCTTTGGAGTAACAGAAAGACCATGGTGACAGGAGCTCAGAAAGAGACATTGGTGTGAGGTAAGACCAGAAGCCAGCGGGGACCAGACTGGGGGACAGGGTGGGGATGCTTGAAGGCCATGGTGAGGCTTTCTTAGTCTTTATTTTTAAGAGGAATAGGATACTTCCTAAGGGTGTTAAGCCAAGGTAGAGCAGGAGGGCTCCTCCCCACACCAGCCCTGGGACTTTGGACGCTGGGAGCCTCAGTTTGCTCATCCAGGAAAGAGGGATTTAAAACATCCAAGAAGGTCATGAGGCTGCTAAATAAAGAAAGAAAGAAAAATAAAACGGTCTATCTCACAGGAAATGTTATCAGGATTAAATGAGACTTTGCATGAAAATACAGCACTCAGCAAAGTGCCTAGCAAAGAGCAGGGGCTCAGCCAGGTCTCACACAACAAGCCTTCTATGCCTGCCCCTCCTACAACATTCCACCACAAGCCCTGTGACATCTTTGGACCGGTCTGCATCTTTTTCCCTACGTGAACCTAGCACTGTGGCCAGCACATAGTAGGCCCTCAACAAATGCTTGTTGATGGATTATCTCTATCCCTGAGTTATCAAAAGCCTAGTCCAGCAACCCAGGGAAAGGAGCCATTTGGGTTTCTGAACTATATTCTGATGGCTACCAGACCTCTCCCATGCCCTCACCTGATGTGGCTGTGCCCAGTGCACAATGGGCCTGCAGCCAACATTTCCTACACAGGAAATCCTCTACTATGGGACTCCCACAGGTAAAGGATATCCCCTGAGATCCTCCACTGTTTCCCAAGAAGGCTGGGTCACAGGGAGTAGCTGTTCTTCAACAGCGCTCCAAGTCACTGGCAGCACACAGGTTTTAAAACAATAATAAGTTGAAATGTACTCGCCAAGAAAGCCACCGACCTACAAAGAAAACCTTATCGCTGATCTTGCAATGAGCACCAACCTCCCCTTTGCAAGAGCTGAGATCAAAAGATAAAGAAGCTATCAAAAAGCCATCTGCCCACTTAAAATAATATCACAAGTCATGTTAGGAACCACAGACCTGGGGCCAGATACCAAAACAATTGTCTGAACGGGCTGCTTCAATTTCTCCTTAAAACCACTCATGTATTTTAAAAGAAAAACACCCTCTCCACCCACCTTGGCCCTGCAAGGTTTTGATTTCTCTGTTCTCTTCCTTTCACATTCTTTAAATGACCAAACTCTGTTACCCAAACTGTCGCATCTTACAGACAGGGCTCCCACGACAGCCGGCGGGGATGACAACTTGGGAAAAGTGATAGAAATGAAGGCAGTTCTGGGGCACAGGAACTGCTTGATATCTTGATCTGGGTGGTGGTTACACAAGTGCATACATATGTATAAATCTATTGGGCCATACACTGAATATCAGTACACTTTATGTAGGTATACCTCAATAGAGCAACAAAGTACAACCAAAAAAAAAAAGGGTAAAAGGAAAGCACGACATGCCAGGAACACCAAGAATGAAATCCAGAATTTGCCCTGAATCCTGCCATGTCTTCAAGAGGATCAGTAGTAAGAAAGAAAAAGAAAGTGTCCCTAGCATTTCCTCCCTGGTCCTGTCACTTACTAGCTGAGAGACTTTGAGCAAGCTGGCTCACCTTTCTGAGCTACCCTTTTCCCCCTATATTAAATGGGGATAATAGCGCCTACAGCACACATGACACACCGCAGGCCTCCAGGAGAGAGTGGACCTGACACTTATAGCACAGAGATCATTAATGCTGGCCACTGTTATCTTTTGCAGCTACCACCATGCTTCAGTTACCTTGCCCATGTTTGCTGCATCCAATCCAACCATGCAAGGTGACTGTCATTCCCCTTTAGCAGATCAGGAAACTGAGGCAAGGACACACAGCTGGTGATGGGCAGAGCTGAGTTTAGGAGGGGAATCCAGGGAACTTTACATGTAACTCCCTAAATACTAATACTAGTTAACACCTGTATGGCACTACTTTGCACCAGGCTCAGTTCAGAGTGCTTTTACTGGTATCCTGTGAAGCAGGTGCTCTGTTTTACAGATGAAGGTCCTGAGACACAGTGTGATTAAATGAGTTGGCCAAAGTCACAAGGCCAGTAAGTGGCAGGTCTGGGATTTGAACCCAGGCAATCTGATGCCAGAATCCATGCTCTCATTGCTGTAAGGAAAGCCATGCTGCCTGCCCCCTTTAGACTAAGTCTCAGATTATGGTGGAGCTCACAGCTCAGTGAGTGGGTACTTGCCACTGCTTGCTCACTTACCCAGGCACATCTGCCCACCAGCCCAGAGCTAGACCTTTCTGAATTACTCACAGCCTAAGGCCTTACCAGGACCAGCAGATCTCACAAACATCTTGCTGCAGCCAGCAGCTTCTGATCAAGCACATACAAGGTCCAAAAAGCATTTTCCCACTCCCATTTGTAGTCCTCCCAGGAGCAGGGACGTGTATGCATTTTAGGGAGAATCTACTGATCCCAAGCTAGACTTAGGTGACCGCCAAAAGAATCAGGCCTAGCTGCTGCCCTTGAAGAACTCACAGCTTGATAGAGGAAACCTAGGAAAACCGTCTATCAGAGCCTTCTGGGAACCTGAAAACTGGTTCTTTCTCCTAGCCCCTGAATAGGCACAGGTGGTATGGCAAAAAACAAGGGACATGAGCTTCAAGTCCAGTCCTCATCTGGTTCTGCCTCTGCCAGAGCCACTGCTTCCCTGTGAGAACCTGGGGTCAGCCCCTAGCCTACACAGGAGGCCTGAGACTAGATCAGAGCATAACAGCAAAGAGAGTGCACAAGCTTCAAAGGTCAGGCATGGCTGAATTGGAAAAGTCAGGCGCCATCACTTCCTCAACCAATTTCTCCACCTCTGGAACCCTAGTTTTCTGCTCTATCAGATGGGGATCAAATTCCCTACCACCCACTGGCAAGGCTCTTGGTCCACACTACCATGTCACTGCAGTTCTCCACTCCAGCACACACCCATCATTCACACCAAGCTCATTCCCACCCCAGGACCTTTGCACTTGTTCCCTCTACCTAAAACACCTTTGTTGCACATATGCATGTAACTGTTCTTTATCACTCAGGACTCAGTTTAAATGGCATTTCCTCAGAAAAGTTCTCCCTGTTACCTTTTCTACAAACTCCCCCCCTCATATCTGTGTATAACTTTTCCTCATCATCCAGGACTCACCTCAAAGGCCCTCCCTGAACATCATGTCTAAAGCAGCCATTCCCTCCCAATCTATCTCCTTACTCCTCTCAGCAGCTAACTTTATCCCTATTTATCTTATCTGCTTGCTTGCTCATTTTTTCAAACTGTCTTCCACAGGAGCCTGTGTGATCCTTGAGGGCAGGGAAGATGTCTTGTTTAGGGCTTTACAGTGGAACTCAATAAATGAATGAATGAAACCCCAGTTAAACAGTGCCTAGCACATGTTTGGCCTCCATTACTCTTTGACTAACTGACTGAATGCACCTTCCTCCCTGTCCTGGAGAGCAGGCCTGAGGGGTTCCTGGGCTGGAATGCTTGTCCTCCATCCTAGACACAGCCCTGGGTTGGCGGAGGTGGCGCTGGCAGACATTACCTGCGCCTCACCGGCTTCATGCAGCTCTTCAGCTGCCTGGCCTCAGCCTCCACAGGACCCTGGCACTCAGGCTGTGGCTCCAGCTGCTGCAGCTGCTGCTGCTGGGGCAGCCCTTCGGCATCAGTGGGTGTGGGAGCGGGTGCAATCCGGAGCAGGACTGTGTAGTTGCGGCCGTGGTTGTTGGCCCAGAAAGTGCCCTCGGGGGTCTCATAGCGCACCACGAAGTCAAGGCGCGCCCCATCGCCCGCGCCCTCAGCAAAGGGCAGCTGGAGCAAGCGGGTGCAGGCGCCGGTGCGGCGCCGTCGTCGGGCGAGGCGGCGGCCCGGCCGGCCACCGGCCAGGACCGAGATCTCCTGGCCTTCCACCGCTTGCACCGGGATGCTGCTCGGGCGTCGCGCTCGGGCTGCCCACAGGGGAGGCGCCGCGGGTCGTAGCGCGCTGCGGCTTTCGCAGAAGGAGGTCGCCGCGTACCCCCGGAGCCCGGCGGCCCCACCGGTGCACCCCTTCGCGAACGGGCCGTCACGCACGCGTACCACCCGCCCAGCCCGCGGCGCCCAGCCCAGGACCCAGCCCCGGCACGCCAGGGACCGCCCGGAAAGCCGGCCAGCAGCGCGGCCAGCGCCACAGTGGGCGCGGCGGCCAAGCCTCCCTACGGTCCCCCGCGCGGCGCATGCGAAAATCGTGGGCACCACGTAACCGCCCCTTGCCGGCGCCGCGCCACTGCCCGCCCGGGCCGCCAGGCCGCTTTCCGCTCCCCCAGCCCAGCCCGGCCTCGTCGCCGTCACCCCCCCGCGGCGCCACTTGCCTGCCCGCCGCCATCTTGCCAGCCGGGGCCGCCCCACGCCGGCGGCGCAGGTGCGGGCGCGGGATGCCGCAGGGGGGCCCATCGCGGCGACAACCCCTCGGGGCGCACGCCGCTCACCGAGGGCGGGGACGGCACGCGAGGCCAGGGGGGGGCGCGGGAATGGCCAGCGGGGGGCTCACGGCTCACGGGGGCTATCGGCGGCGGCGGCGGTAGCAGGAGCCACGGCGAGGACCGGCTGGGGGGGTAGAAGGGGTTGCGAGCAGGAGAAAGCCAGCGGGGGTGTACGGTACACGGGGGGTAGGCGGGAGACGAAGACATATAGGCGGGGCCAATGGGGGGTCCGGCGTGTGAAGGACGTAGGGCAGTGAATGGCGAAATTGAGCGGGAGAAACACGGAGCCAATGGGGATGCCCGAGAGTGGGCGGTGTAGGAGGCGGGATGATCGGGGAATCAATGGAGAGGCCGGAATGGGGGTGGTGCGGGAAATGGAGCAGAACAGAAGCAAGAGCAGACGCTAATGGGAATCTGAGCGAGCAGCGGGTCTGGTGAAAGAATGGCTACAGGGTGTGGGGCAGCAGGGAACACAAACCGAGGAGGCAAAGCGAAGTGGAGTCCCGCGGGTTGGGCGTAGCGGTGGAAATGGGAGCTAGAGAAGAGCGAACACAAGGGAGCCTCGGGGAGCAGATGAGCTGGGACCTAGGCTGCTAGTGTGTACATGCCGGCTAGAAGTGAGCGTGGAAAGCTGGAGGCAAAGGACACGGGGAGTAGGTGGGAAGAGGTAGAGCATAAGGAGCCAAGGGAGGGCGTGGCAGAGTGAGCTATGGGTGGGCAAGCAGCAGAACTGTAGAATGCAGGCAGCCAGTAGGAAGAATATGCCTCTCAGGGATAGATTTACCTTCTCCCTAACCCTCCGTGACTCCCCATTGCCGTAGGAAAGCCCAGACTCCCTGAAGCGGGCTAGACTGCACCCTAGTGTGTGATCTAAGAAAGCAAAAAGGACTCTGCTGTTGTAGTTACTGAGTCCCCCCTGCCCACTTTCCAGCCTTGGCTTGAGTAGTGCCACTAGTCAAGAATGCCCCTGATTGTCAGCCCCAGCACTCTCCAGGGCTTGGCACCATTGTTGAATGAATGGCCAAATGGGAAATTGAACTTTTTGAAGGATTAGCTTTTTTTTAACTTCAGCTCCGCAAACACTGAGCCTGACTGTGTGCCGCCAGAAGTTGATTGGGCGTGTTGGTAGACACTGACTAAAGGAATCACAAATCAAAGCTCTGTCCTTGCCCAGCCTAACACTCCACGCCCCACAGTGGCCTTACCTCCTTCTTTCTGGCCTCCATCTCTGCTCCTACCATTCCCTCTCCCAAGACTGCTGTTCCTTCTGCTTCCTCCATTTGGTAAACTCCTTTCACTCTCCCTTTGAGGTCTCACCTTCTGTGGGAACTGAACTGTAGCTTTTGTCCATAGAACATGTCCATTTTAACATTCCCCCTCCATCCTGGGAGGATTTGCTGAACCCCTACTGTATGCTAGGTTCTGAGCATGCTGTTATCTCATCTAAACCTCATAGCATCCTTAGAGGGAGGCGATCCCTCCAGCAGCCCCTCTCCTCTTCAGGTCTCAGTGTCCAGGAAGGAGTCATGGGTCAGGAAGGAATATGTTCAGCTGCAAGTAACAGAATCACAAAATAATGGGGGCTTAAACAAGATAGAACTTTTTTTTTTCACCTAAAAGTGCAAGCTAGCAAGTTGCCCAGCGACTCCTTCCTGACCGCCTGGTTTGGGCATTTTCTGTGTCCTTGTCTGGCCCCAAGACTTTCAGTCTTCAACAAATTTTGTCAGTTCTCTATTCAAAATATTTCCCAAATCCACCCTCTCCTCACCACCTCCACTGCCAGCACCATCACCAGTCACCTGGACTACTGCAGTAGCCTCCTCTTTGCTAGTCCCCTGCTTCCACCCTCGGCCCCTAGACTCCATTCTACACTCAGCAGTCAGGGGAATCCTGTTAAATCCAAAGACAGTTTCTGACTCTCCTCTGCTCACAACCTACCCATGCCTTCGTCCTCACTCAGAGTAAAAGCCAAAGTCCTTACCATGGCCTACAAGGCCCCGTGTGCTCTAACCCTGCCTAGTCCCCTCTCTGACCTCACCTCCTACCCCTCTTCTTCTTGCCCTCTCTCCACTAACCACACTAGCCTCCTTGTAGACCTTGAACAAGTCAGGTACACTTCCACCTCAGGGCCTTTGCACTGGCCGTTTCTGCTGGAGTTCCTCAGATATCTAGGTGGCCCCCTCCCTCACCTCCTTCAAGTCTTTGTCAAAGGCCCCCTTCTCTGGGGAGCCTGTTTCCCCAGGCTGTTTAATCCTGCTCACTCTCCCCCAGCTCCCAGTCCTTCCAATCTCCTTCCCCAGAAGGCTTCCATGCTAGATGATATAGTCCAGTATAGAGAGGAGGTAATGACCTCTGCCCATCTGACCCCCAGCCCTCATTCTACAAGGATTGTGGCTTTCAGCAGCAATAGCATCGCCCATCCCACACTCTGGGCCCCGCTCAAAGGGCCTTCTGGGACTCTTTGGGCCACCACTCTCTCTCATGGAGTGAATGACGGTAAAGGAGAGACGGTCTGGGGAAAGCATGAGGAAGATACATATAGCCCACACCTCTGACCCTGAGAGAGAAAGCCAGCCCCCTTTTCCAGGAGAGGACAAGTGCTGGGGCAGGGCACAAGATCTCCACTTCTAGCACTTGCCTGGTTTATAATTACACGAGAGGTGTAGGAAATGTTCAGCCCCAAGTGTGCAGGGAGCAGGGGGTCATTAACCTTGGGAACATCCCCACAGTCAGCTCCCTAGGACTCCTCCTTGACAAGCATGCTCCTCACCCCCTACCTTGCTCCCTCCCACATACTGCGACATCTGGTAAGCACCTGCTGTACACAGGCTCCATGCAGGCCTCCAAGCTGGGGACCTCATCCCACCTTGGTGCCTCCTCTGGCTGTCCAGCACACACAAGCCATCTTTGGGTCTCAGACATGTCCCACCAACTCAGAAGCCTCAACCAGTGAAAGTTTTGTTTTGAACTAATGGTAGGGAGGGTTGGGGTTTTTTTTTAATTGTTGGCTGATTTTTTTTAGGTCTTTTTTTTCTATTCACTTTTTTTTTTTCTTGTCTTCACAAAGCCAGGCCATCAGGCCCACTCTGGGCGTTTCCAGAAGGGTGAGTCTGAGTTGAGCAAAGAGGCTCTCCTTTTTTTGAGGGTTTAGAAGGTGGGGGGAGGAAAAGGGGCAAAGGGGTGAAGGAGTGGGTCTTGGCCACTAGATTTGTACCATGTGAATAAAAAGCTGTTTCCAATTTCTTTTCCCCAGGCCCGAAATCAGTCTTGCAGAGGGTTGGAGTGGACGTTGGATGACTAAAACCCTGGGCCATGCAGGGCACTGGGGCGCCGGAGGATGGAAGTCTCGGCCGTGGCCTGTCAGGAGAAGCCCCTGGGGGCTGGCCTCTGATGCTGACCAGTGGTTGAAGGGAGTGCCTGCTGAGGTGAGGAAATGCAGCCGCCAATTCTTGGACAACCTTAAAACCTCACAAGCTTCAAGCATCCAGGAGAATCTCCAAATCCCAGAACCTCCCTGTCATCACGTCCTAGAGTTTAAAACCTGAGACCATTGGGTTTGGGGAAACCTGAGGGTTTCAAAGCCTGGCACCAAGGAAGGCAGGACCCCCAGTCACCAGCTCTGTGATCTTGGGCAAGTTGCTGGACTACTTTTTGCCTCCATTTCCCCTGTCTGTATAATGGCAATACAGTAATGACGAGATGGAACTCAAAAGAGCTTTGGTGAGGTTTGAATGTGATCATTTGTGAGAAGCGTTCAGAGCTATGTCTGACACATGGAAAATTCGAGATAAATGTCAGCTACTGGAGTGATGGCGGATATTTGGAATCCTGAATCCTTGGAAACTGGGGCTTTTCAAAGTAGAATATCGTAAAGGCTGGGGGCCTCAGAAGCGTCAGGCCATGGTGTTCCTGACATGAGAGAGTCGGGGTCCCAAGGGGCCTCCGGGCTTCTTTGTGAGGATGGAGGCCTACTTGGGACCTTCCCAGTAGGGCAGCGGCCAGAGCAGAGCACTCAAGCCCTAAAACATGATGAGGCGAGACTTTCCGCCCTTTCCTCGCTCAGTGACCATCAGTGGATTCTGGCAGCCAGTGATTCTCCGACTCTTCGAGTGAGGGTGGACTCCCTGCTTTCTCCTCCATGAAGTAACTTATGTGCCCCTCACCCTCTGTGGGAAGGGGGGGTTGCAGGGATGTCCAGAGCTCCCCCTGTTTGGGCAGTTCGAGTGGTGGGGACCATATCAATTCCACCTGAGGGGAAACGGAGGCCTAGAGCTGGGCGAAGCTTCTGGAAAGCCAGCCCTATTCCATCTCTTTCTCTGGCATTTCCTAACCACACACAGGGCTCCAGATTCTCGTTCTTTCCCCAGAGACCCTCAAATATCCTCTCCCTCACAGAATGGCGTCTCTGCCTTCCCCGAGATGCCTCTGTGATTTATTTGAGTTCTTTTCCCTTGTTGTTTTTTTTTTCCTAACTCTACACACTTTTGTTTTAAAAACTGTGGTTTCTCATGAGGCCTGTTATCTCATTGATACCTCTCACCTCTGTGGTGAGGGGAAGAAATCATATTTTCAGATGACTGGTAAAGGGCAAAGAAAAAACCCAAAATTTCAAAATTTCCGTTTAAGTCTCATAATCAAGAAGAGGAGAAACAAAGCGAGAGAGAGAGAGAGAGAGAGAGAGAGAGAGAAAACTATGAGAACCCCCCCACCCTGTGATTATCAGCGCATACACTCATCAAAAAAAAAATTGGATTATTAGAAGAGAGAGATCTGTGGCTTCCACGCCGTGGTTTTTCTTCTCGGTATAAAAGCAAAGTTGTTTTTGATACGTGACAGTTTCCCACAAGGCAGGCTGATCCTTTTCTGTCAGTCCACTTCACCAAGGTGAGTGTCCCCGCTGTCCCCCACCAGATGTGGGCTGCGATAGGGGAGAGGGTGGCAGGTAGGCACGGGGGGTCGGGGCCCTCCGGCACAGTTGGACACACCCAGCTACTGTGGTTCCGGCCAGGTAAGGTCTTTTTAAAAATAATAATAGTCATAATAAATGCCAGAAGACTGATAGGTGAAATGCTTAATCAGTGTTTAGACAGGGGCAAAGATAAATAAATTGATCAACTGATACCCAGATGGGTAAGATTTTTAAAATATGTCATCTGCCGGTCTTTGTGGATTTCAGAGCTTTGAACAACTTGAAACGCTGTCCAGGTGTAATTGGAAGTTTCAACTGCATCTCTCTCTTCACGCTTGATGCCTCCCGTCCCTCACTGTCTCTCTGCTCACCCTGTCTCATTCTTTCCATGTTTCTCTACCCCTTTCTCTCGCCATCTGTCTGGCTCCATCGCACTCAGACTCTGTCCCTCCGTCTTTCCCGGGCTCTGACCATTTCCCCTGCCTCTGTCTCCTCCATCTTGACCACACTCCAGCTATCTCCTTCCCTCCGTCTGTCTCCCACCATCTCTCCTGCTCTCCTGTCTCACCTTCCCCACCTGCCTTCCCACCCAGGACCCAGCAAAGAGCTTTGTACACAGCTAGTGCTTAATAATAATGTGCTGAGTAACATCGCTGAGGACATTTACATTTTACAAGAATGAGCATCCGTTCTGTTTGCCCCAGCAGCGAGAGGATCGTGAGCTGTCAGGTCAAGCTGAGCTCTTAACTGAACTGTGCTTGCGGTCGTGTGAAAGGAGACCCTCCTGGGGGTGCACTTCACACCATTGTCAACCATGGTTTAGCTGTGTGGTCCTACCCCAGGTCTGCATGTGTATGACGAGAGTCCATGTTCAGGAAGCGAGCAGATTGTTCAGGGCTGGGGTGACATTGTTTCTGCAGGCTTAGCACAGTGTTTGGCACACAGTGAGCGCTCACTAAGTGTCAGCTATTAGCATTTTTTTAACCAAATTATAATCACGCTATATATTGGTTTTGTTCCTGCTTTATTTAATTAATAGTAGCGTTTTTGAAGCTCACTAGAAATTGTTTGAACACATGATCTTTCGTGCTGTCAAGACTGTCCTCACATCAGTGTGAACCGATCGATTTGACCAAGTGCCAATTATTGGACATTCTGGTTGTTTCTAGTTTTCCCCCATAAACATCCCTGATTGCTTCCTTGGATTCCCGAAAATGGAGTTGTTGGGGCAAAGGGGATGTGCACTTTTAAGGTTTCTAACCCTCTCTGCAAATTGTTCTTCCAAAAGGTTGTCCTGTTTTATGCTCCCTCTTCTCAAACTAACCCTGGGTGGGTACTGTCATTTTTTAATTCTTTCCCAACAGAACAGGTAAGAAAAAACATTACTGCATTGCTGAAATTTGCATTCTTTGATTAATTCTACTGTGTATTGACCATTTATGCTTTTTTTTTTTTTTTTTTGGTTGTCCGGTCGTGTCTTTAGTCCTAATAGGGTGTTCATCTTTCCTTATTGATTTGCCACAGCTCTTTATTTGGAAAAGATATTAACCTTCCATCAGCCATACATTTATAGCAAATATTTTCCCTCAATTCGTCATTTGCTTTTTCTATTTGTTTATGGTGTTTTTTGTGATGCTTATGATGTTTTTATGTAGTCAAATAGGTTAGTCTTTTCTTCTGTGGTTTCTGTCTCTGGTTTTGTGCTTAGAAAGTCCTTTCCCACTTGAAAATGAGATAAATGTTCACCTATGTTGGCTTCTAGTCTCTTTTATGTCTTCATTTTTTCCATTTACTATAGAGGTTAAGAGTGTGGGTACTGGAGCCAGACTGTCTGGGACAAACTCGGCCTCACCGTAAGCCATCTGTGTGATTTTGGGCCAGGCACTTAACCTCTCCATACCTCCATTTCCTCATATGTACTGTGATGGTTATAATAGTACCTGCCTCAAAGGGTCTTTGTGAAGACTAAATTTATTAACCATGATTTACCATGGCTTAGCATGGGGCCTGACACACAATAAACCCAAAATCAACATTAGATATTAAAATTCATCTCTTTAATGGATCTGATATTTTAGGATATATAATGATGGTGACATTTCAAACTGGGTAGGGAGGAGTTTGTGGGAAAACAGAGTGATTATTCATTCAATAACTTTATTTTCCTCCGAATTATCTCAGAAACATTTGTTAAACAATCCATCCTCCACCATCCCCCAGTCTGGAATGCCACATTCATCACAAGCTTGATTCCCTCTGTACAAGGGTCTGTGTCCAAGCTTTCTACTCTGTTCTTCAGTATCTGTTCTTGTACCTGGGCCATGCTGTTTTGCTGATGGTCACTTTGCAATACAATTGAACCCAGCCATGGGCGTCCCTGGCACCTCACCCTTCCTTATTCTTTCTTCTTTCTTATCAGTTCCTCCAGCCGGAGACCAGCTACTTTTCTTATTTGGGGCAGCCCTCTCCCTCTCTCTTTCTCTCTCTGTCTCCCCCCCCTCCGCTTCTCCATCTCTCTGTGTCTCTCAGTGTCTCTCACTCTCTTGTTCTCTGTCTCTCACTTTCTGCATCTGTCGCTGTCCCAACTTATGTTTCTCTCTTCATCTCTCTCAGTATCTCTTAGTCTTTGTGTCTCTCTGTTCCCCCATGTCTGTCGGTCTCCCCTCTCCCTCTCCCTCTCTCTGTTGCTATCTCTCTTTGTCTCTATGTATCCCTGTCTCTCAGCCAGTCCCCTTGATAGAGGGGCAGTTGTCAACTTGAAGCCCTGCAGACACCTAACGACTCACTCAGATACAGAGCAGAAGAGTCCTGGCCCTCATCTGCTCCACATCTCTCTCCTCCCCAGTGTAGAAGGGCAAATTGAGGCCCAGAGATGGGTGGGAGGACTTATCCCAAGGCCGTACAGAGATGCAGTTGAGACCCAAGCCCAGACCTCAGGACTCTCAGTAGGACCTTGGCTTTGTCTCTCTCCCCCACTGTGGGCCTCAATTTGGCCTTCAGCACCCATAAGGGTGAAGGAGGACCTTGGCTGCCATTCCCCCTTCCGTCTTCTCACAGGTTGGACCCTAACTAGGGCAGGAAGATCTACAATCACAGCGTGGGGCCCAGCCTCACAAGAGCTGGGCTAGGTAGAGTCAGGAGGCCTAGTTGGCCGGAGGGTGGTGATGATGGAGAGGTGTCAGTCAAGCTGTGTGTCCCCAGAGCTGGTGCTCGTCCCTGGAATCCTCAATCCTAGGTGCCCTCCAGAGAGCCTGGTGGTGGGCTCTGTACTGGCAAGAGTGGTGGGGCTTTTCCTTCTCCACCCATGAGGCACAGGCTGAAGGCACACCAGCCTCAACCTCCTCCTCCTTCCATCCCCATCTCTGGTAGAGTGGCTATGAATTTAGGAATGTCATCCCAGAATGGACAGGGAGACTGAGGTCCTGTAAGTGTTCATTTACCAATCATTGACATTTTGCAAAGCGTTTTATGTGCATTAACTTTGGCAGATGGATCCCATTACTGTCCCAATTTCCATATGAGCCCAAGGAGAGTTAAAGCCAGTTAGTGGCCAAGCCTGGCCCCAGGTGGGGGGGAAGTAGAGGGGCTTATTCTGACCCTCTACCTTCACAGAATTCAGAAGGGAGGCTGAGGGGAGGTTTGCTGTGATTCTAGGCCTGGTGGGCGGATGGCCCTATGAAGTAGTGAGCTGCCCGTCTTTCATGTGGTCCCAAGGAGTTTGGATACCAGGGACATTGGCCTACACATACTGAGAAGTTGGACCCATGGATCACACAGAGTTTGTGGTTTTGAGATTCTGGGATCCTTTGGATCTAAGACATGATGTTCTATGATTCTGAGGTTCTGGTGTTGTACTGTTTGAAGACCCCAGAGGTCCCAGTATCTGTGGGGCCTGCCTGGCACTCCTTGAGCTTCAAACCTGGGGCCTCTCGACAGCCCAAGAAGGGCCAGGTCTACAGAGCGCATGGCTTGTCATGGTGGCCAGATGGATGTCACCCACCACATCCGCCAGCACCCACATCACCCCACCTGGGCCAAGATGGCTGCAGGACAGGCCAGCCAGTTCTCGGAACGAAACCCCGTGAGGTGGGGTATCTGCCCCCTTCTCTTCCTCCTTGGCGCCGATGAAGCCCAGTGCATCCGGCCGCCATGACGTCAATGGCAAAAAAATCTGGGGAAGTCGGGGGCTGTGACAACAGGGCCCAGATGCAGACCCCGATACGAAAACATAATCTGTGTCCCAGAAACATCCTCCATGCAGCTTCTGAGAAACCTAGTCAGAAAGGGACGCCCCAACAGACAGTGCAGGAAGCTGGCTGCCCAGCCCGGCCCTCCTGGTCCCCCACCACCAGACAGACCATATCTAGGCCCCCTTTCTGAGAATGCAGTGATGCTTCCCTGAGTCAGGCCATTCCAGATGTGTTTGGGGAGGAGAATTCTTACAAGCTCCGGCCGAGTGTCCATGCAGCTTCAGAAGTGACCACAGGCCAGCCGCGTGGGCCAGGCCAGAGTGGTGGAAACATCCACTCACTGAGCATGATGGGTATTAGTTTGCTCAGGCAGCTGTAACAAAGTGTCACAACTGGGTGGCTTAAACAACAGAAATTTATCATCTCGCAGTTCTGGAGGCTAGAAGTCCTAGAACAAGGTGTCGGCAGGGTTGGTTCCTTCTGAGCGCCGTGAGGGAGGATGTGCTCCGTGCCTCTCCCCCACCTTCTGGTGGCTTGCTGGCAATCTTTGCTGTTCCTTGGCTTGTAGACGCATCACCCCAGCCCTGCCTTCACTCGTTCACTCATTCAT
Source organism: Daubentonia madagascariensis (assembly GCA_023783475.1). Lineage (NCBI taxonomy): Eukaryota > Metazoa > Chordata > Mammalia > Primates > Daubentoniidae > Daubentonia > Daubentonia madagascariensis. The sequence goes on from JAKFHU010002125.1 coordinate 51,047, forward strand.
TCACTCACCTCCTCATCTCACCGTTTTCCCAGGTCCTTGTCCTGAGCCTCCACAGACGCAGAGCCCTGATTCTCACACGGTAATATTCTAACCCCCAAGAGACTAAAGGTTTAATACCTGGATTCTCACACCCATCTCCCCCAGCACCACAGCTTTGACAACCCCCACGAGGCAACAGCAAAGAAAGGAAGGAGCGACTGCTCCTCTGGGCTGCTCTCGGCAGCTGTGTGCTCAAGCCGCCGCTGTGGGGTGGGACGGGGAGTCCCACACGCACACACGCACGCACACACATGCACAGCAGAGGGCTCGTGAAATGTGCACACGGGCGTACACACTCCCTGAAGAAAGAAGTGGAGGTCTCAAGTTGCCGTAGGACTATGGAACGCGGCAGTCTGCATTTTACTGAAGGTGTCCCTTTCAATAAAACAGGGATTGGACTGGGCTTCCCTTCAGACTGGGATTACAGGATCCTGAGAATCCTGGGCCCTGCGTGCCAGGGAGCCTAAGGTTCTGGGGCTCAGCAGAGGGCCCTGGAGCCATTGTGGAGGGCTTCCAGGACGAGGACAATAGAAGAGCAGGCCTTGCATGGCTTGGACAGGTGAAGAGTGGAGGAGTGGGCATTCCCAGCAAGGCGAATAGCATGAGCGAGGCTTGGAGGCAGACTTGGGGGGCAGAGTTTGGGTGGACTCTGATGGGGGATGGGTTGAGGGGTTCCCACAGGCCCTGGCTCAGGTGAGCCTGTCCCTCCTCCTCTCTGGTACCTGCCATGCCAGCTCCATGCAGGGCAGGAGCCCACAGCTGATCAGACTCCGGTACTCAGCCCCTTGCCCTGAGCTCCAGACCCTCGTATTCAGCTGCCCACTTGGCATTTCCACTCACGTGTCTAGCACCAGACTCTTCATGTCTGTGCATACCTGGACTTTCACCCCCAACCCTGCCCTGCCCCATGATGTCCCCATCTCAAGTAATGTCAGCCTTGTCCTTCCAGCTGCTCAAGCTGAAATCCAGAAGTCACCTTGACCCTCCCTCTCTCACCCCCCACATTCAAGCTGCCAGCAACTGCTCCTGAATCCACCCGCTTCTCACCGTCTGCACTGCTACCATCCTGGCTCGTGCCACCATCACCACGTGCCTGGACCATTTCAGTAACCCCTCACTAGTTCCCCTCACAGCAGCCAAATGACTCTTTTTTTGAGTCCATGCCCAAGTCACTGGGGTAAAATAGTACCCCCAGGAGAAAGTCAGAGATCAGCCCTGGCAGGATGAGCAAAGGCTGCATGGCCTGTGCAGGGAGCAGATAGGACAGAGGGCTGAGGCTTGAAGACAGGCCTCAAGTGGTGGGGGGAACGGGCTGAAACCTACCCTGGCTGAGGCCCCACAAATCTATCGCCCATCGTCCTTGTGGAGGACACATCCACACTAGGGCTGTGCTGGCATGTGCAGGCAAGCTGGGTACTGGGCCCGTGCACGTGGGGTACGTGTGGGTGCACACATGTACCTGTGTTCCTGACACCAATGTGTGTGTGTTTAAGTGTGTGTATACATGATCAGACCTGGGGTGCAGCTGTGGGGCCCTTTGGCACATGTCCTAGCCAGTGCCTGCTCTGACCAGAGGGGGTGTCTACATAGTTCAGGTGGGTGAATATCTCGCACTGCCCCCAGCACATGTGTGACTCCTTTCTCCTCTGTCCATGCAGCCTGCCCTTGGAAAAGGACCCAATGCCCAACCCCAGGCCAGCCAAGCCCCCAGCCCCTTCCTTGGCCCTCGGCCCATCCCCAGGAGCCTCACCCAGCTGGAGGGCTGTGCCCAAGGCCTCAGACCTGCTGGGGGCCAGGGGCCCAGGGGGAACCTTCCAGGGCCGGGACCTCCGAGGCGGGGCCCATACCTCCTCTTCCTCCTCCTTGAACCCTGTGCCACCATCGCAGCTGCAGGTGAGGCCCCAGGCCCAGGATGGGGCAGGCAGGGTGGGGTACCTGGGCCTACAGGTGCCGACCTTTACTGTGGCACTGGGCGGGAGGGGGGGGGGCGGCTGGGGCACAGGAAGTGGTTTCTGGGTCCCAGGCAAGTCTGTGACTTATGCAGATGTCGCAGGGCCAAGAAAGTCCCCACTTGCCAGGCCTTAGAGATTCGAGGCTCTCCCCGACCTCCCAATCCCTGTGTCAGGAGAGGAGGAGAACCTACTGTGGTCCCATGGGCACAGCCATGTGTCCCTATCCCCATGTGACAAGAGGAGAGGGCCGGGGCCCAAGGAGGTGAGGTGACAGGGTTGAGGCCAGCTCTGCCACTTATTAGATGTTTGATCTTGAAAAAGTGACTCAATCTCCGTAAGCCTCAGTTTCCACACCTGTGAAATAGGAATGATCATAGTACCTACCATGTGGGGAGTATATGAATTAGACACAGGACAATGAGGATGAGGATGGCATCTCACTTGCCTGCCTTTCTCCCCCAACCCCCAGCTGCCCACCGTGCCCCTAGTCATGGTGGCACCCTCTGGGGCACGGCTGGGCCCCTCGCCCCACTTGCAGGCACTCCTCCAGGACCGGCCACACTTCATGCACCAGGTATAGACCATGAATGGGCAGGAAGGTGGGAGAACTGTGGGGATGGGCCCCAGGCCAGGCTGAACCATGGCCCATATGTATCCCCAGCTCTCAACAGTGGATGCCCACGCCCGGACCCCTGTGCTGCAGGTGCACCCATTGGACAGTCCAGCCATGATCAGCCTCCCACCACCCACCACCACCACCGGGGTCTTCTCCCTCAAGGCCCGGCCTGGCCTGCCACCTGGTAACACCTCAGCCTGCACCCCACAGCTTCACAGAACCCCAGAGTCCCCAAATCCTTGACCGTGAACAGTGCAGGCTGTTCTGAATAGCGGCCCCCTGGAGGCCAGAGGTATCAGGTCTCAGAGGCTTGGAAACTCCAACCTCCAAAAAATGTCAGGTTCAGAACTTTAAAGATGCAGAATGTCAAAATTGCGGAACCACAGATCTTTACAAAGTTAGTCAAAATGTCAGCACTTGCAAATGGCAGTCTTACAGCTGCTCCACCAGAAGCCTGGGACTTTTGGGACAACAGAGCCCCCTGGGAGTCAGGGCCTTTGAGGCTTAGGAGGATGGGAAGCTCAAAATGAGAGGCCTTGTGGGCCAAGCTCCAGAGCCTGGCCCGCAGCCCCCAGAGGTACCCTGTCCTCACCCACAGGGATCAACGTGGCCAGCCTGGAGTGGGTGTCCAAGGAGCCAGCACTGCTCTGCACCTTCCCAAGCCCCGGTGCACCCAGGAAGGACAGGTTAGTGGGCAGGGCTGGGAAGGACCCTCACCCTGCTATCCCCTCCCCTGACACCCTCTGTTCCCCCAGCACCCTTTCGGCCATGTCCCAGAGCTCCTACCCACTGCTGGCAAATGGCGTCTGCAAGTGGCCTGGATGCGAAAAGGTCTTCGAGGAGCCAGAAGACTTCCTCAAGTGAGTGGCCTGGGCCCACACCAGTCCAGGGGGTCCTGGTTTGTGGGAGGCAGTCTGGGATGCAGATCTCAGCAGGCCTCATCCCGATAGGTAGCAAGACAAAAAAGGTAAACGCTGGGACTGTGGGTTAAAATCCCAGCTCTAGCACTCAGTGGCTGTGTGACCTTGGCCAAGTTACTTAGCTTGCCTGGACCTCAGTTTCCTCATATGTATAATGGGGTATAATAATAAAGGTATGTACTGTTATTTACCTCCATTTTACAGACAAGGAAACTGAGGCCAAAGAGGTTAAGTGTCTTGATCAAGATCACCCAGTTCCTGAGTGACAGAGCTGGGATTTGAACCCAGGCAGCCAGGCTCCAGAATCCACACTCCTAACTGCTTTGCTCTGCTGCTCGTCATGCCAGCACACCACCCTGATTTCGCTGATCCCCGAAGTCCCAGCTCCTCTAGACGGCTGTCACTGCCTCTCCTCTGCCCCATAACACACACACACCCCTTTCCAACCATACCCAACTATTAGCAGCAATTCAGCATGTCCTGTCCTCCTCACAGCCAGGCCTTCACACAGCCTGTTCCCTCCACTCGAATGCCTTTCCCGCTCTCACCTGCCTGGCCCACTGGCAGCTCGCCACCCTTCCAACATCTTCTCAGAGGGTGAGCTCAGGCCTGGCACGCAGTAAGTGCTGAGGCATGTGTTGAAGGGATGACAGGTGTGACAGAGACTGAGGTGGAGAAGGGAGGGGAGCTCTGAAGAGAGACCTTCCAGAAAGTCTGGGCCATCCCCGCTGGGAACATTGAGCCAGGCCAGGCCTGTCATGGTTACCTGCATGGAATCTTCCCCCTACCCAGGCACTGCCAGGCGGACCATCTCCTGGACGAGAAGGGCAGGGCGCAGTGTCTCCTCCAGAAAGAGGTGGTACAGTCTCTGGAGCAGCAGGTAATGCCTCAGGGGGGATAGAGGATGGGGGGCAAAACTTCTGTCCACTCCATGCCAGGAACCAGGCTCCCCCACGATGAGGGCTGGCGTAAGTGAAGAACGATAGCCCAGGCAAAGATGTGGCGGGAAAAGGCCAGGTCGAGGCCTCACTTTTGTGCCCGTCCTCACAGCTGGTGCTGGAGAAGGAGAAGCTGGGCGCTATGCAGGCCCACCTGGCCGGGAAAATGGCACTGACCAAGGCGCCATCTGCGGTGAGCAACCTCAAGCCCGTAGGCAGCAGACTTAGACTGCTGCGGGGAAGTGAAGGGAGCCCTGTGGGGGGCAGGGGACCTCTCTTCACATACGGGCCCTGGGATCTATGAGCCCCTGTCCCCGGCTCCAAACGTGCCCATACCTGGGAATCCGTTCCCCTCTACTTACAAACCCTCTGACCCTAAGATCCTGAAGCATTGTGATCCTGAGTTTTCAAAGCAACAGCAGATAGCCAAACACCAAACACAGGCTGTCTGCCAGTAGGACCAGCTACCTAAACTGCAAGGCCCAGTGCAAACTGAAATGCGGGCCCCCTTGTTCAAATTTCAAGACAGTGACCGCAGAGCGTTAAAGCAGGAGGTCCTGTGTAACCATACGGGTCACACACCCATGAAGCTGGCCCTGGGTGCCAGGCACTGGTTTCTGAGCACTTTGCTGGTGTTAACTTATTCAGTCCTCACGATGCCACCATGAGGTAGCTACCACTATCACCTCCAATTCACAGATGACAAAAACTGAGGCCAGGGAGGTTTAGGTGACTTTCCCAAGGTCACAGTTAGGTGGTGAAGAAGACTGATTCAACCCCAGCTCATAGCCCCAGTATGGGCGGCGGCACACAGCATCCGCACCCAAACTCTAATAAATACAGCTCACGCTGCTTCGTGGGATTCCACACAAGACTGGAATGGAGAAGAGGGTGCCCTTACTTTTAAAAACACTGATTTAAAAATAAAGTGGAAAGTGTAAGCCTCTGAGTCACCAGCCTCTCCCTCCTCCCCCAGACATCATCCGACAAGGGCTCCTGCTGTATTGTAGCAGCTGGCACCCAGGGCAGTGTCGGCCCAACCTGGCCCGGGTCCCGGGAGGCCCCTGACAGCCTGTTTGCTGTGCGGAGGCACCTGTGGGGCAGCCATGGAAACAGCACATTCCCAGGTAAAAATGGCCCTTGCCCTACACGGTGACCCCAAGCTCCTAATCCTGCCTGGTACTGGGCGACTGAGCGGGGCTGCAAAGTGGCTCTGCCACTTAACCAGTTACACCTTTGGGTGTGCAAGTTACTTCACTTCTTTTAAACCTCAGGGAGAGCTATTTTGGCAGGAGTGGTGCAAAGACTAAATGATACAACATGTGTCAGGTGCCCAGCAAACAGTTCTGTGACTGTTGACACTGGTGTTTACAGTGGGATTTCACCTTCCCACTGTAGAGGGAGTGGGGGCAGGGAGCTAGGAGGTCCTGGATAGGATGGGGCCTGATTCGTCCCTACCCTCTGACAGAGTTCTTCCACAACATGGACTACTTCAAGTTCCACAACATGCGGCCCCCTTTCACCTATGCCACCCTCATCCGCTGGGTAAGCAGGGCAGCTCAGGCCCGAGCACGAGGGAGAGGAAGAGGGAGAGGGGTGGGGGACCTGCCTTCCCAACTCCCACCTCCCTTTGGACACCTCAGAGTGGGCTCCTCCATTAACAAGCCCCAGCCCCGAGAAGTCCCAAGCCACGCCTCAAATGTGATCCCCGTGCTGGCTTCACCCCAAACCTGTCCCCAAACCCAAACCTAAACCACCATCCAGGACAGTGCATGCCAAATTCTGACCCTAAACCCACCCCTTTCCAGGTGCCTCAACCCCATACCTAAACCTCTCCTGGCCTTACAAAATAGCCCCAAACTTACCCCATCTCTGCCCCTTGCCCTAAGTCCACCCCAGCTATTACCCTATCTCCTTCCCCGGCCTTTATGCCAACCCAACCTCATATCTTCCCCAGCCCCGATGTACCCCAGTACATCAGCCCACCCCACAGCCAGATCCCATCCCTCGCCCTTCCATGGGACACCCACCTGACCCTTAACCTCAGCCCATCCCAGCCCCTTCATCTCAGCCTCCCAGAACCTTCACCCAGCCCCACTCCTAACCCCCAACCCAAACCTAACCCCTACGTAACACCAGCTTTTCCCCCGACTCTGTCTCTGAACGGAACCCCCAGCCTGGCCCTGTCCTGACCCATAACTTCATTGCAATCGAAATCACTGACTCATTAATCCCATCCCTAAATCCAAACAGATCAAATTCCCTGACCTTCAGCCTCCCTCCACACCTAACCCACAACTGACCTCATTCTTGCCCCTGAATCTAACCACCTACCACATCCCTGACACGTGAAACGCTCCATAACTAGGCCCATCTCTGACTCCTGACCTAATGCCACATGTCATCCCATCCCTCACCCCTAACTCACCCCAGGCCACCCCCAGCCTAACCCCTTCCCTGACCCGTAACTCGGCCTGGCCCTCTACCCCTTCCAAATCCTTGACCCTACTCCTGATCCCTGACCTTCCCAAACCCTGCAATGTTACCCCCACAGAGAACCCCTACTCCAACTCCATCCAGACCTTGAACCGCACTCCAGCTGTAACCCTGAATATGACCCCGCTCCCAAACTCAGCTCTGACCCTTTACCTAATCTCAACCTGACCACACCCGCCCCACATCTAACCCTGTCCTGACCCTACTCCTCACCCAGCTCCTAATCCTGTCCCTGATCCTTCACTCTGCACCGTCTCACTCCGTCCTCCCACCACCACCACAATTCCGCCCCCATGTCAGATGGCCCAGGGTAGGCCACTGCCCCACTCAGCCCCGACTTTGGAAGAGCAAACCTGTTACCCCCACCCCACCCTCCAGGCCATCCTAGAGGCTCCCGAGAAGCAGCGGACACTCAACGAGATCTACCACTGGTTCACACGAATGTTTGCCTTCTTCAGAAACCACCCTGCCACCTGGAAGGTGAGCTCCTCTGGGGGTGGCAGTGGCTGGGATGGCCTCAAGTGTCACTGCAGCTTGGGAGCGGGTGGGCCTGGGGCTGGGCTCATAGGCATGTTGGCAATGGGCAGGAGGTCAGTTGTTGGCAGGGGCTGCTGACCTCAGAGTATGACTACCCACCTGCTCCTGTACCCCTGGCCTCCCACAGAACGCCATCCGCCACAACCTGAGCTTGCACAAGTGCTTTGTGCGGGTGGAGAGCGAGAAGGGGGCTGTGTGGACCGTGGATGAGTTCGAGTTCCGCAAGAAAAGGAGCCAGAGGCCCAGCAGGTGTTCCAACCCTACACCTGGCCCTTGAGGGCCCTGACCAAGGAAAGAAGGAAGGAAGAACAGGGGCCAAGATGGGGGCAGAGGTGGCGGGTGGCAGGGGTTACAGGCCCTGGACGTGCCCATAGGGAGGAAGAAGTGAGGTGTCCACTGTCTTGCTTGCCAGAGCCCCTGCTCCCCAGCTGGCAGCCCTCCTGGGCCATATCCTCTGCCCCCAGGCTGCTCAGAGGGGGCCCAGTCCCGGCCCCCACCTCCATCCCACCCCACCCCTCCCCTCCCCACCCCTGAAATGAGCCCACCAGCCAAACAGAGCCTTCACAACCAGCCACACACACAGCCTGCCTCAGCCACTCTCACAGATGACCTTGGGGCTGGAAAAGTCACACAAGACTGCCACAATTCTGGCCCCTGGACTCAACATAAACCCCAACACACAAAGAACCTCAGTACACTCAAAGGACCTCAAAGCTGCAGTCACATAAACAAGCACACACGAGCACAGTCCTGTCAACTCACATACCCCAAAGCACGAGCCCACAGCCAGCCTCGGGGCCCACAGGGGCAGTGTCACGCAGGGGTGTGCCCAGACACCGGCACAGAAGCAGCGTCAGTACCCTCAGGATCTCAGGTCCCAGAAAGCCACACAGACACGTACTCACTTGTGCATGATCTCATGCAGCTCCCTACACATGCTCAGTCACACATAGCCTGTTAGCATTCACCTGCGTATCTCACACACATGTGCACACACACAGCCCCCCAGTGGGTCTCCCGAGTCCCAGGCAGACACACACAGCCACACACACTGATTTGCCAAAACATACCCCATGTCTCCCGTCACCCACCCCCCTCCCCTGCCCCGAGCCCCGATCCATGCCTCAGCTTTGACTGCAGAAGAGCTCCTCGTTTATTTGAGATCCAAGGCCCCCAGCCCTCAGTATCCTCCCCAATAAACTGCAGCCGAGTTCCCAAACACTGGATGATCACCCCAGATAAGGGTTGGGGTCAGGTGAGCTGGGGTCGGGGTCCAAGGCCACAGTGGCAGGAAGTGCACAGCAAGCAGAGGGAATAGCTAGGGTAGGTGCTTGGCCACCGCCCCCAGCATCCCAAATCCCTGCCTAAGTCTGGGGAGAGATCTCTGCTGGGGGCTCCTCAGGCCTCCCGGACCCGGCCCAGGAGGCCAGCGTTCTCCTGGCGCAGGGCTCGGTAGTCCTCTCGGATCTTTTCCAGGTTGCTGAGGGTCTTCTTGCCCATCTCTGTCTCGATCTAAGGCAGTGTGAACACACACCCCCTCAGCACGCAGGCCCCTCTCCCAGCTCCTGCTTGCCACGCCCCATCACGGCCACTATGGGCCCCTCCCAGCCCCCCAGCTTTGGCCTGCTCTGTCCCACCGCCAGGCTTTTGCACATGGCATTCCCTCCACCTAAAGCATCCTTTGCTACGTGGTAGGATTCCCCACCACATCTTCAAGCTGAAGCCTCTGCCAACGGCCCTGGGAGGCAGGTGTGAGGGCCCTTGGGTAGAGGCTGGGGTGCAGAGTAGGCCACTTGCCTGACCCAGATTACATGCACAGGCACTAAGGGGCAGGGCTGAGCCTCCAGCCGTAGGCTGTGTCTGGTTCCACAGCCTCTCGGCATAAACCAAGGAGCTGGCCCCTGGCCTGCCTTGGTTCCCCCTCCCACCCCCAGGCCTCACCTGCTCCTCGAGGTCTCGAACCTCCCGCATGATAGTGCCTGTGTCCTCGATGGTCTGGATGAGCTGGCTGCAGTTCTGGGGACAGCAGGAGCAGAAGGCTTGCACCCAGCCCTACCCCGCCCCGCTGCACTCCATCCCCGGCACGTTTCTCCCCTCACCTCATGCAGGGCAGCTAGGTACTTGTAGGCCTTCCGAACGGCATCGTCCTTCTTGGCATCCTGACCAGACAGAGGGGACCTCAAAGGTATCAGTGGGCTGTCTCTGCCCCCAAACCTCCATGCCCCCACAAGGCCACCCTCTCCCACCCACCCCCCAACTGCACCCTACACAGAGCAAGGCCAGGCCCGAGCATCAGTGCACCTGCCAGGCTCACACAGGACCTGGGCCCCAGCCAGCCCGTGAGCAGATGGGCAGGCAGCAACCCAGTCCCACGCCACCCCTCACACCTAGCCCAGCCTGCCCCACACCTTAAACACGAGCTCATCAGTCACCGCAAATGTCCGGTCCAGCTTCCCAGAGAGGGAGTTGATTTCCTTCTGAAGCTCCTTCGTGTCAGACAAGATCTGGCAGACACCAGGATGGCCATGAGCCCATGACGGCGGCTGGCCAGCTGGGGGTGCTCATGTGCATGCACTCACATCCAGACAGGGCCTGCGAAACTGCATCAGGGGTGGCTGGGGTGGACTGTGTGTGACTGTTCTGTGTCAGAGTATAGCTGGACAGCTCTGCCCATGAGAGGGTGTGAGGTCCCCGTGTAGCCACATTATGCATGTCTGCCCATATGAGCCACCCTCCATGACCACAGTGGTGCACCTTGGTGATCTCTTCCTTCTGCTTCCGGATATTGCCCACAATTTCCAGGATGCGTTGGGTATAGGCCAACCGGGACACGTCTCTGGGCAGAGTCTCCAGCTCTGACACCTAGGCAGGGACATAGCAGGCATTCCCCCAGGACCTGCCCCCCACCCACTGGAGCTGCTCAGGTCCCCCCATGGGCCTTACCAGCTGCTTATAGATTTCCTCCTTCCTGCGGGCCTCTTCAGCAGCTGCCCGGACACTCTGGTGCAGCTCCTGGATCTCTGCCAGCCGTCGAGAAGATTCCAGCTGCCAGGAGCCCACGGACAGAGGGCAGTGAGCAGAGCACAGGGATGGCCCCCTAGGGAGGGAACAAACCTGCCCCTGCCCCACCTACGGCCCAGGACCCCACCACCTACCTCTCTGCAATCCTGGAGCTTTCGGAGTTGGCGGTACTCAGCAAGGAGTGGGACCCGGTGCTTTTCCCACTGACCCGCCAAATGGATGACCCGCTGGGCGCTACTTTCCACCACGAGCTGGCCAGTGTGGAGGGTACACGTCATACAGGCTGGCCCCTTCCAGCCCCGCCCTTCCCCACTCTTCCCCACCCAGCCCTATCCCCACCTGCAGCTTGGCGAGGTTGGCAGCCCCATCGGGCAGCAGCTCCACCGCACGACTCTTGAGGCGCAGGGCCTGCTCGCGCTCCGCCGTGCTGAGCTCACTCTGCCGACGCTCGGTCTCCACCTGGCACAACACGGTCCCCAGGCCCCCACTGAGCCCGGAGAGCTCTGGCCCAGCCAGCCCGAGCCCCACAAGTGGCTATACGCCCCTCTAGCCCCTAAGGCCTCTCTGACCCCTCCAGCTCCACGCAGAAGCCCAAGGGCCCTGAGGAGCCCCGCAAGCCCCTGCCTGTACAGGCCCACCTCGCGCAACGGACGCCCCCAGACCCTCACAGCTCTCCTGATTCTCACAGCCACCTACAAGGCCCAACTGATGCCCACAGGTGCCGCTAACCCCTAAAGGCCCACCAAGCCCACATCCCTCACCCCAACTGATTCTCCTGAACCTTCAAGAGCCCCACGTGGTCCCCAATGTCCCCTACGAACCCTTCTGACATCTGAGATATCTACGGGGCACCTCTCAGCCCCCTCGAGTCCCTTGAGCCCCTCTGGGCCCTACTTCTGGCCTGACCCCACCCATGGCCCCTCCCCCCTCACCTGCACAAAGCTGACGCCCAGTATCTTCATGTTGGCTTCGACCTCTTCAATGTTGCGGTTCACGCCCTCCAGCTGCTCCCGGAGGGACTCTAGCTCCTGTTCCTGAGCTGCCCACGTGTCCTGGGAGGCACAGGCCAGTCGGGGTGTGGGTGTCAGGCCCAGTAGACAGGCAAGGAGCCAAGACACCCCCCACTGCTCTGCTCACCTGCTCAGGCCGCCGGGAGGTGGCTGGCACGTCTGACACCTGGGCTGCCTGGGCCTGAGGCTCCTGGAGGAGTGAGGAGAGGCCCCCCTGCTGTCAGGGAAGGCCCTGCCCCTCATGGTCCAGCCTCAACCTCCCCTCCAGAACCCCCCAGTGCTGTAACCACACCCACTCAGCCACTGACAGCTGTCAGACTGTGACGACATGAGGGTGAAGGCAGTATCTGCAACCCCAGACTGGAATGCTTGCTCGTGGAGAAACCTTCCTGACCCTGCCACAGCTCCTACCCACCTGCCCCATCTCTCAAGCCCCAAATACCCATGAGAAGGATAGGGGCCTCTGGGGGTGAGCAACCAAGGGGAGAAGATATGCCCAGAGGAAACTGCCTGCAGAAAGATGGGGTTTGCACCAAGAGTACCCCATACCCTTACATGGTGCCCACCTACCCACATTTCCTCCACTGAAGTCCCCAAGAAGCTAGGGATCCCTCTGGGTACCCACCCCTCCAGTGGGGAAAGGGCCCACCTGGTGGGCACATGGGAACCTGTGCGGATAACAGTGTGGCGTTCGTATATAAAGCCACTCTCTGAGCCTGCCACGCCCCATCACCACACCCCATGGCCGCTCAAGCCCACCCACCAGATGGAAGGTGAACTTCTCTGAATGTGTGAATCGGGAGCCCTTGGGAGCACCATTCCTGGCCCCAGCACCCCAGGCCTGCAGCAGCTCTCCCAGGTCTCGGGCTTGCGTGGGGGCCCCGAGTGGGCCCCAGCTTTGGCGCAGATGCTCAGCCAGGTGCTTCTGCAGCCGCTGCCGCTGCACCCGTGTATCCTCCTGGGAAGAGAAGGCAGGAGAAACAGGAGGGTGTGGAGGCCTGCCTAGCACAAAAGCCCTGCCTCCTCCAGGGGCCACCGCACAGGTGCTACAGACGAGTCACACCCACCCTCCAGCCCTCCCAGTAAGGTGGGCCCCTGCCCTACTCTCCTGCCCCACTGGTCTGGGATCTCCCCGAGGACGGGGGTCTCCTCTTGCTCACGGCCACACTTCTCTCCACCCACTCTCTCCCCATGCTGGAAAAAGATGTGGGAAGAGAGAGGTGTAAGCCTGGAGCCCCCAAATCCGAGAGAGACACAGAAAGGATATGTGGGGACACAGCAGAGAAAGGGAACCAAAGAAGCCAGGCAAAGAAGGGGGCAGAGTACTGCCCAGGGAGGACAGTGCTATCACTACTGCATTTTCAGAACAGGAACCTGAGGCTCTGAGGAGGGACACTGACTTGTCCCGGATTTACAGTCTTTCTGACTCGTGTTCTCCCAGGTGAGGAGCCAGGTGGGTGCACACAGACAGAAAGGATGGAAGAGAGAGACAGAGTGGGGAGAGAGAGGAGTGGAGGGCCAACGGGAGACAAAACAGGCGCAGCAGGAGCCAAGCACCGGGCTGTACCTGGGCTGGCAGGCGGGGCGCCCGGCGGACCCAGTCCTCATCCCCTGGGCGGTCCCGGTCTGTCTGCTGGCAGAGCTGGATGGCATGGTGTTCGAGGAGGGAGGCCACCCTCCCAGCAGGCTGGGGCACCTGGGTCGGAGCTGGTAGCAGCAGGGGACTCGCCTGGAACTCCCGTTGCTCTGGAGGCAAGAACAGAGTCCAGCCCTCCTGCAGGGCGATCAGGCCCACCTCCCCCTCCTCCCACAGCCTCACACTCACCTCCTCTGGAACTCAGCTCAGGCACGACCAGCCTGCTGGCATGGAAAGGCTTCTGGAAGGCCGAGCCCTGGTGGGAGAGCAGAGTCAGAGCCTCAGGGTGAAGTGTGACAGGGGTCACCGGTAGGAAGGTGCCAAAAACCTGAGCACCCAGATGGAGACAAGGAAGGCAAGGCATGGACAAGAGGAGATCAACAGGAGTCGGGGGTCCCACCTGGAGGTGCTGCAGCTTGGGAGTGCGAAGGAGGGGTGGGACCCAGGGCAGGGCCAGCTGGTCTCGGATTTGGCTCCCGATGGCCCGCAGGAGAATAGCTGAGTCACCTGGAGAGGGGGGGTAGGGAGTGAGTGTTAATCAGGTGACAATGCTGCAAATCCCAAAGTGCATACCCTGGGAAACCAGCCATCACTCCTGACCCCCCTCCATCCAGAGATGCACATCTACCCAGCTATCATTCTCACGCTCAGTCACTCAGCAAACACTTACTGAGCACCTACTATATACCAGTCATTGTTCTAGACATTAGGGCTGCCTCAGGGAACAAACTGATAAAGGTCTCTGCCCTCCTGGAGCCAAGAGCTAGTAGAGGAGAGATTATGAACAGGATTGTAAGTACGCTCCAGACCACAGCCAGGCAGTGAGCGGGAAAGGAAGGGAAGGACAGTGGGGAGGAGAGGCTGTAATTTTACAAAAGGCAGTCAGAGGAAGGCCTCCCTGAGGTGACACCTAAAAGGAAACCTCAAAGAGGTAAGGGAGTGAACCATGAGGGTACGTGGGGTCAGAATAATCCAGCCACACAAGGGCCCTGAGGCTGGAGTGTGCCTGGCATGTCTGAGGAACACCAAGGAGGCCCGAGGCGTTAGAGTGGAGTGAGCGAGGGGGAGGCCCCTCCCAGCACCAAGTCGCCACCTGGGTCAGCCCAACCCCCAGCCCCTGCCCCCTGCCCTGCAGCCCCTCTCTGACCCCCGATCCTCCCACCTAGCTCTCCCAAAGACACATCCCCCCACCTGTCAACCTGCTCACCACCTCCAGTTCTCTCAGCCCTCCAACCCCCAGGAAGGCCCTCCTTCCCCTCTCCCCAACACCCCAGGCACCCAGTACCTGCAGGCTGGTCTGCATCCTCAGAGGCATCGGTGGGCAGACGCTCAGCCAGGAAGAGAAGCAGGTCCCGGAGGTCAGGCTCACTGGGGTAGAGGAAGTTCTGATAGCCAAGCTCCAAGGGATAGCCCAGGTCCTGAGGGGGGGAGGAGTGGCCCTATCAGCCAGGCAGGCAGGATCCTCCTGCCCTGGGAGCCCTGGGCCTAGGCCACAAACCTCCCACTCTCTCACTAACCACCACCCTTGAACCTCCCCTAGCTCCCCAAGGCCTCTGGGCCCCTGGGGGGAGCCACAGAGTGATTCCAGTCAATGCTACAGAGAGTAAGAAATAAGGTTAAAGCTCTGGCCTTTCTAACTAGGACTCAAACTCCAGAGGCCATAAAAGAGAAGATGGGTATTTCTGAATACATGAAAAGAAAGAAAAAAATTTAAAGAAAAAATATAATAAGCAAAGTCAAAAGAGGAATGACAAGTTGGGAAAAAATAGTTGGAGCCCATGTCATAGGCAAGGAGTGAATCTACCTATTATATATATAAAGAGTGCCTAAAAATAAATAGGCAAGAAAGACCAGCAACACAATAGCTCAGAACAGAAGGGCTCATGAGGGTTCTGAATGGGGAGTGGGAAACAGGCCAGGGGAGAAAGGACGCATTTTTCTGCCAGAGTTGCTCTTGGTCTGGAGCTGTGTGGACTCTGAACGCAGACCTCCTGGATTCAAACCCAAGCTTTGCCTCTTACCCACTGTGTGACCACAGGCAAATCACTTAACCCCTTCACCTGAAAAAAGGGATACCACCAGCACCTGCCTCAGAAAGTTGTCATGATAATTAAATGAGTTAACATCGTGTTACCACAGTGCCTGGCAAAGTACACACTCAGAAATCATCATTACTATATACTTAGGATCACAATGTAAGATATACTTACTTCGGAGGGTCACAGTCAAAAAAGTGTGAAAACTACTTTACTTTTTTTTTTTTTTTTTTTCCTGGCATCTTCGGATCAAAGAGTTGTGACTGACACAGAAACTCATTCCAGGAGTGGGGTAGATGCCAAAATATGGAGGTGGCCAAGGCGCAAAAACTGGTGCCAAGAGCAGGGCACATGAAGAGGAAGATGCCAGAACGTGGCCATGCTGAGTTGAGGTGGGCTATAGGGACAGCACACAGCTGGGTTAAGGGGAGCCCCTTTCTGCCTGCTGCTGGCAAACTGAGGCTGCTGGGGGCTGATCACATGTACCTCTTGACCACTGGAAAAGCCATATTCGCTATCCCCCCACCCCCGCTCGAAAGTAGGTAAACACAACATCTAGGGAGCCAGCACTGGGAGAAGAGAAGAAGAGAGAATTAGAGGAAGCCTGACCCCCACCTCAACACCTCCCACTGTATACTCTCCTTGCCAAACAGAAGGCATAACCTCCCCCTTACTAAATGCCATCCTCCAGAATACAGCCCCAGGCCAGGCGACAGACTGCCTGCCTTCTAAGGCCACAGAGAGCCCCAGACAGAAGAACCTGAGAACTCCGGAGAACTAGGTGAACCTGAGGGTGAAGGGATGGGCGGTGCTCTGAGGCCTATCGCTAAGGGACAGAAACTGCACAAGCAAGGCCCAAATTTAACAACTCTGACCACCCTGTCCCCTTTGTCTAAATAGAAGTTTGCACTGTTCACCATTGTCCCTCTGCTACCATATACTTACTGGGTATGTTGGAAGTGTTTGCATTCACTATGTAGCCACAGGTTGCTGGAATGCAAGCAGCCAGATCAGGCCCATCCAGTCATAGTACTACCATGTACACAAAGCTTATTATAACCAGCTTTTCATATATTCACTCATGTTTAATCTTCAATTGTACCTATGTGGTAGGTACAATTCTTATACCCATTTATACATGTGGAAACTTAGGCTCAAAGAGGTTTAAGAGGCCAGGCATGGTGGCTCATGCCTGTAATCCCAGCACTTTGGGAGGCCGAGGATCCCTTGAAGCCAGGAGTTCAAGAACAGCCTGAGCAGCATAGTGAGACCCCGACTCTACAAAAAATTTTTTTTAAATTAGCTGGACATGGTGGCATGCGCCTGTGGTCCCAGCTACTCAAGAGGCTGAGGCAGGAGGATCACTTGAGCCCAGGAGTTCCAGGTTGCAGTGAGCTATGATTGTGCCACTGCACTCCAGCCTGGGCAACAAAGCAAGACCCTGTCTCTATAAAAAAAAAGAAAAAAAAAAGGTTAAGAGACTGGCCCGTTACATGTCTTGAGTTGTTCTAAAATTTATAAAAAGAGAGAGACCGGCTCAAAGTTGCAGAGCTAGTGAGCCAGGAGGAGTGGTATTACTCAGAGCTCTTGAAGATAATAACTGGACACAGCTCTGTACTGGGAAGGGTGAGTGCTTCATCAGAAAGGTGCTTTATTTTATCTATCATAGAGACATTTTTGGAGTTGTTCTCAGGAGAGGCAGGATGTGTGGTTGCCACAGGGGTAATGCAGCAGAGACACTCTTAGAAGCATACCTTCCTTTGGGTAGCCATCCCTCCCACAACTCCATGGGATCCAGGAGCAGCCAATCAGTGCCCTATAGGGATGACCATGTGTTCTAAGCTGGGCCAATCAGAGCACACAGTGATTAGTTTAGGAGTGAGCACACGATCCAAGCAGGGCCTTTTCTGGAACTGGTAAATGGATACTACAGGGAGTGAGAATCTTGGTGCTAAGCTTAAAATGTGGAAGCCAGGAGCAGCCCAGGTACAAACTGGATAAACTTATTTAATCCTCGTAACAACCCTACCTTTATCATCTCCAATTCACAGATAAGAAAACTGAGGCCCAGAAGGGTTAGGGTCACACAGTTAGCAAGTGGCAGAGCTAGGCTCTGAACTACTCAGGTAGTTTGACCATAGAGCCAGCAGCCTTAACCACTAATGAACGCTAAGCCACAAGGGGCGCTGGCAGAGAGGAAGGGCAAGAATTTCAAAAGAGCTTGGTAACTTAGTGAAGGAGGAAGGAAGAGGATGTGTGTATAGGGAGGAGGGTACTCACCATGCAGGCCTGAGCCAGGCTCATGGCCAGGCGGAACCGGGCAGACATGGCGAGAGGCAGCAGAGGGCTAAGGCCAGAGCCCACGGCAGGGTTGATCACACGCAGGCAGCGGACCACAGCCTCTACAACCAGCTCAGTGGTGAAGGCTCGCAAAGTCTGCACATCTGGAGGAACTGCCCTGAAGAAGAGGAGGCAGGCTCGTCATGGGAAGTAGTCAGGAAACAGGGATCGGGCTGAGCCATGCAGCCTTTTGGAGGCATTACCAGGGTGGAGGTGGGGAACATGCCACAGTTCAGACAGATCCTGGGTGTTGGTGACTGTGGCTTCCATTTGGAAAACTAAGAACTAGGGAAATCCTCAGGTCCTAAGACCTTGGTTAGGAGAATGATGGACAGAAGGGACCTGAGTTCAGAAAATCTCAAATTTCTGGGGTTTGGGAAGGTGAAGGGGTCCAGGTGGCATGGTCTCTGGGTTTCTGGGTCCCCAGTTATCATGTTCTCTGTATATCAAGGGCCCCTAGATATTGAGCTGCTACAGTTTTGAGAACAATAGATTTTGGGAGGGTGGGGTTTTCAGGAGTTCCAAACGTCCGGGTCCCTGGGTTTCAAGATCCTCAGATATCAAGATCTCCTAGTTTCAAGCAATACAAAAATCAGTCTCCCTAGATGTTTGAAGGTTCCCGAGCATCCAGTCCCGGGGTTTTTGGAGTCCCCGAGTGCCAGGGTCCTGAGGTTTAAAGTTCCCTGGTTCTCTGGGTACAGGTGTCTTAAGGTCTCCAGATATCAGGGTCCCAGAGTATCGATGTTATGAGCCCCAGATTTCAGGGTCCTGGGACTTGAGGTTCCAAGATTGGAAGGTCTCAGGGTGTCAGTCCCAGAGTTTGGGGTTTACCAAATGTTGGGGTCAAAGGATTTGAGAGGCCTCTGATGTTGGAATGTGTGTGTATAAGGGGCTGAGGGTCTTAGGGTCCTGGAAGTTGAAGCCCTGAATGTAAAGGTCCTAGGTTTTAAGGTTCCCGGGTAGCGGGGTCCTGGGTTTTGGAGTCCCGGATGTGGACATTTGAGGGTGGGCGGGGGCTCTGTCCTTACGTGCCGGCTTGGCGCAGGGAATGGATGAGGATTCGGTCCGCTTCCTCCATAGTGGAGCCGTGTAGGAATCGGGGAATGGGTCCAGGGCCGGGTCCGAGAAAGTGGGGCACAGCTGTTGAAACCAGGCTCCGTGCTCGCGGTCCACGGAGTGTCGCGGTTCTTGCTGGGAGAGCTGGGAAGTGTAGTTCTATAAGCGAGCGCAGCACACACCGGATGCCTGAAGGCCTGGTTGAGTGCACGGAGGGAATTGAGCGCGCAATGACTGGTGGGAGTTGTAGTTCTTCCACTTGCAGTCCAGTGGGCTCTTCCGAGGAGAAAAGGACAACCGTGGCGGGGGGTGGGGGGGGAAGAGGGGCAGGACAGAGAGGGGCTTACTTGACTTATTCATTTAAGGCGACATTCTTTTTCGAGGCTGTAAAAGTGTACAAGTTAAGGGTAGGGTTTTAGCATAAAGTAACTGCTTCCCTGTGTCTTAGTTTCCTCATCTGTAAAATGGAACTATTGACAGTACCTGCTACCTACGATTAAAATAGAATTAATTTATGTAAAGTACGTTGTACTATGTGCCTGACACATAATACAGTAAGAAAGCACTATGTAAATTATAGATCCTCATATTCCTACATTCAATAAATGCTTTAATATGCTATACATATTTGTACACCCCAAAGAATAATTACACAGCAAATATCTATATAACCACCAGTTATTGAAAAGCCTATTCTGTCTCCACTACTCAGCCACAATGTTTGTCATAAATCACGTGTACATATATGTGACTCAGTTTCTGAACCCCATTCTGTTTTTAATTACCGTAGCTTTATAACAAGCATTGGCATCATATACGGCAAATCCTCCCATCTTGTTCTTTTTCAAAGTATTTTGGCTTTTCTAGGGTTTCCTTTGTACGTTGATATACATTTTAGAATCAGTTTGTTAAATTCCACAGAAAAAATCTTTTGAGATTTTGTTTGCGATTGCATTGAATGTCTAAGTCACTTTGGGAAGAAAGGACATCTTCACAACATTGAATATTTCAATCAGTATACTGTTATATATTTCTCCATTTACTTACGCCTCTTTAATATTTGATGATATTTTATCATTTTTTTCCTCAGAGATATTGCACATATGTTAGGTTTTTCCTACATACTTCAAAATTCAGATACTATTGGAAAATGACATCATTTTTCTTATTTTAGTTTCTGACTGTTTGGTGCAGGTATATATTTGGTAAACATTTAATCAGTGCCTTTTCTGTTGCCAGGCACTGGCCCACAAATATCCCAACTGTGCCCCTGCTCACCCTCCCATCTGACCCTGTTACTGCTCCGCCCTGTGACCTTAATCCCTCCAAAGCCGGGGGAAGAGAGGGGGGCTGTGTGCAGACGGCCCTTCAATCTCCAAAGGAGGATGTCGGAATCTGAAGTCAAGAAAGGTGAGAACGACATTCCACCCTTGTAGACCCTTGGAGCAAGCCGGGGCTCTGCTCCCCCCTCAGCCCCTCTGAGCCACCCACTGCCCACCTGGATCCCACCCCCAGAGAGCCTCCAAGGGACCAGAATCACATCACCCCGTTCCTACCCCACCCAGCCCCAAACACGGCCTCTCCACCACCTGAGCTGTTGACACTCCACCTGACCCAGACACTGCCCCTCATGGCCTCCCAGCCCTATCCATGGCTTTAGTTGCCAAGGGAGACCCAACCTCAATCCTGGCCCTGACCCCAATCCTAGCGCCCACCCCAACCCTATGTCCAAAGCCAGCCCCAACCTGAATCCTAACACAAATACTACCAACCAGAAGGTAAACCCCTGTTAGAGTCCAAACCCCAACCTGGATACAGACCTTACCATGAGCTCTAAAGTCACCTAACCTCAACCTCGACCCCTGGATGTCAATACTGTTAGTGAGTGTGGTCTCTGACTTTCCAGAAAGTGCACAGACCCCTTTAAAAAACAAAACAAAATATATAGACAGAGAACACACACTTGATGGAGGTAGTAAGCTGTGAGCGCTCTGAAATCAGGCTGCCTGGGTTTGACTCCCAATTCAGCCACTTCGTCAAGTCACTTAACCTTTTTACTTCAATTTTCTCATCTGCAAAATAGGAATAATACCATGTGCCAGGCATTCTTTTGAATGCTGAACTCATTTAATCTTCACAACACCCCTATAATTTAGGTACCCTTATTGTCATCATCATTATACAGACAAGGAAATTGAGGCTCAAAGAGATTACCTAATTTGCCCAAGGCGACCCACAGCTGCCAGGTGGTAGCAGGATTTAAATTTAGTTTGTTTCCTCCAAAACTGGGGATCTTAACCAGGCCAGTCTATTGCCCCTCCGAGGCTAAAACAAGACCATAGGAAAGGGAATGGCCTTAACTGAAAATCCCAATGCAAAACCCAAATCCCACTCAAAAACTCAACTTTGACCCTAACCTTGATCCTAATTCTAATCCCAACTCATTTAAATATGCAGTCCTAACCCTAAATCAAATCTCAACCACACTCCACTCCTACCTATATTTAAACCCAACCCAAAATCCACCACTCAAATTTAACCTTAAATTTGCCCACCCCATGGCAATTTAAATTCTACCCCCAAGTCTAACACCAAACCCTACTTCACTTGGAAACATAATCTTACCTTCAGTCCCCTATAAACTCTCACTCTACCCCCAATCTTAATTCCAGCACCAACTCTTACCCCCAATCCTTAACCCGGGTACCCCCAACTCTCCCTAATTGTACATGGTCTTCTCTCCTTCCTTCAAAGAGAGGGATGGGATCAGGTAGGAAGCAGCCAGGATTGCCCCAATACTCTGTCCCTCCCTGACTTTGTTTCTCCACACAGACACCACGCCAGAGCCCAGTCCTGCCAATGGGGCAGGCCCTGGTCCAGAATGGGGGCTGTGCCCGGGGCCGCCAGCCGTGGAGGGTGAAAGCAGTGGGGCATCAGGCCTAGGGACTCCTAGACGAAGAACCCAGCACAGCAAGCACAAGACGGTGGCAGTGGCCAGTGCCCAGCGATCGCCCCGGGCGCTCTTCTGCCTTACCCTGGCCAATCCTCTACGGCGGTCCTGCATCAGCATCGTGGAGTGGAAGCATCCTGAAAGGCCAGGGGCAGGGTTCAGGGGTAAAGGTCATCAGGGTACCAAGAGGCAAGGATTAGGTCAGTACTAGAATCGAGGAGGGCTGAGGTCAGCAGGGAACCAGGGTCAAGAACTGGATTAGAGGGGGAGTTCCAAAAGCCAAAAGTCACTAGGGGGTCAATAGTCAAGGACTGAATCACAGCAAAAGCTGGGGATGGTTAGGGTATCCAGGGAGTTAAAGTCACGGCCTTGGTCAGGGCAGGGGCTGAGAATGTGAGGACCTGTCACCTTGGAGTAAAGAGCCAGCATTGGATGGGGAGGTCCCCAAGGGAGTGTGGGAGTTCTGAGGCCACTATGCCTGGGTCCTTGACTGTGTCCCCCTGAGGCCCTTTGACATCCTCATCCTGCTGACCATCTTTGCCAACTGCGTGGCTTTGGGGGTCTACATCCCATTCCCTGAGGACGACTCCAACACTGCCAACCACAACCTGGTAAGGCCTCCTCTGGCCAGCCCCACCCTGTCCTCAGCCAGATACAGCCCCAGTAGAGCCATACCTCAAGGCTTCCAGCCAGACCCCACCCCTCTCTGACCCAGATGGCCCATCCCTGCCCAGCCCCACCCTTGGTCCCTGCTATGCTCCCCCTTCCTCCCACCTCCCCCTGCCCCCGTCAAACACCGCCCTCAAATAACTCCCCGACTTCCCGCCCCGCCCCCAGGAGCAGGTGGAGTACGTATTCCTGGTGATTTTCACCGTGGAGACGGTTCTCAAGATCGTGGCCTACGGTCTGGTGCTCCACCCCAGCGCCTACATCCGCAATGGCTGGAACCTACTCGATTTCATCATCGTCGTGGTCGGGTGCGCATCTGCGGGGTGCACCCTACCCTAGTCTGCCTTCCTACCCCAGGCCTGCTGAATTCCGGGCTCAGTGAAGCGATTGCTTCAGACCGCCCCCGTTCAGCAGCCAGAATCAGGAATATTAACATATTTAAAATCCCTTTGCATTTCCAGTTACGGGGACTTGTGCTTTTCTGAGGAGAAGGGAAGGGTGGGGGGGTCCCAAGACCTAACTCCCGCCTCCCTGCCTCGTGCCCCCCCATCAGGCTGTTCAGCGTGCTGCTGGAGCAGGGCCCCGGACGGCCCGGCGACGCCCCGCATACCGGGGGCAAGCCGGGGGGCTTTGATGTGAAGGCGTTGAGGGCGTTTCGGGTGCTGCGGCCGCTGAGGCTGGTGTCTGGAGTCCCGAGTGAGTGGCATGGCCCCCGGGATTTGAGGTGGGGGGTGGGGTGGGTCTGAGCTGACCCCGCCGCTATTTCGCCCGCCCTCCCTCCTGCAGGTCTGCACATAGTGCTCAATTCCATCATGAAGGCGCTGGTGCCGCTGCTGCACATCGCACTGCTCGTGCTCTTCGTCATCATCATTTATGCCATCATCGGACTCGAGCTGTTCCTCGGACGCATGCACAAGACGTGCTACTTCCTGGGATCTGGTCAGCCAGCCCACCCCTCCCGGGCAGGACACACCCCCTCTGCTGTCTCCTAGGTCCCCTCCTGTTCTCAAGGAAACCCACTCAGATTCACAAGACTCTGCCCCCGGGCTTAGGCTCCACCCCCAGATAACCAAGTCCCACCCCTATATTCTAAGACTCCACCCTAAGTCCCAGAGTACAACCCCTCGCTAATAGCTCCCACCCCTATCACAAGACTGCACCTAAAGGACTTAAGACTCCATCCTCCACAACTGCCCCATATACTCAGGCCCTTCATCCGGACCCCAGCCCAAGCCTTGCCCCCCGCTTCTTTTCAAGAGACCCTCCCATGTTCACAAGACTCCGCCCTCAGGCTCATGCCTCACTGTTATTTACGAGACTCTGCCCCAGGATTTACAATCCCACCGCCCAGATCCGGTTGGTGGGACTCACAGATTCCCAGTGGTTCAAAATACAGACCTCGCTGGGTTCGGCCCTAGAGGCGGGGCTAGGGGTTGCCTTGGAAAAATCTAGGTCCCTGAGTCGAACTTCCTAGGTGGGCGGGGCTCCAGGGTGGCAGCGACTGCGGGTGGGCATGCTTCCAGGCCCCGAGCTCCAGTCTTCCCGCAGATGTGGAGGCGGAGGAGGACCCGTCACCCTGTGCGTCATCAGGATCCGGCCGTGCGTGTATGCTGAACCAGACTGAGTGCCGGGGGCGCTGGCCAGGGCCCAACGGTGGCATCACCAACTTCGACAACTTCTTCTTCGCCATGCTGACTGTCTTCCAGTGCGTCACCATGGAAGGCTGGACCGACGTGCTCTATTGGGTGAGGTGCATACTGGCACACAGCTGGGAAGCTGCACCTGCCCTTCCTCTCCAACACTCAGGAGGAAGTGTCTGCTGACCCTGAGGGATGAATACCCTCTCTCTCCCCAGATGCAGGATGCCATGGGATATGAGCTGCCCTGGGTGTACTTCGTAAGCCTCGTCATCTTTGGGTCCTTCTTCGTTCTCAACCTTGTGCTTGGTGTCCTGAGTGGGTGAGGAGCCTAGACACTCCCCCCTTCCCTCCCCAAAACCCTGCCCCCTTTTTTTGTGCCTGGTAAACTCCTAGGCATCCTTCAAAACCCATCTGAAATACCCTTTCATTCAATCATTCAATCATGAGCACCTTAGTAGGCACTGTTTTAGGAATGGAACGAGGCAAAAATCCCTGCTTTCCTGGATATTGCATTCTCATGGGGAGAGACAGACAATAGCAACATACACAATAAATGTGTGTGTGTTACATATACACACATGCATATATGTAGTGTTTTATGTGAAATGTGTGCTATTGAAAGGAAGGAAAGGTAAAAGGAATGGGGAGATCTTGTGATTATAAATAGGAACATAAGGACAGGCTTTCTTGAGAAGGTGTTATTTGAGTCAAAACGCTAAATGGATAAGGGAGTGGGCCATGTAGGTATTTGAGGGAAGAGCATTCCAAGCAAAGGGAACAGCCAGTGCAAAGGTTCTGAGGCTAGAATATACTTGGCATGTTCAAAGAACAGCTAGGAGGCTAGTGAGGCTGGAATGATGAAGGCAAGGGGACCAGGGTGGTTCCCCCAGCTAGCCCTCTACCCTCCTCCCTCAGAGAGTTCTCCAAGGAGAGGGAAAAAGCAAAAGCTCGAGGGGACTTCCAGAAGCTGCGGGAGAAGCAGCAGTTGGAGGAGGACCTGCAGGGCTACCTGGACTGGATCACACAGGCCGAGGAGCTGGACATCGAGGACCCCTCAGCAGATGGCAACTTTGGTTCTATGGCTGAAGAGGGCCGGGCTGGCCATCGTAGGCAACTCCAATCTGACCTATTCTCTGCATGCCTTAGATGTGGTCTGCCCTCCTGAGACCCCACCCCAACCTGCAACGACTCCAGGCCCAGCCCCCAGTTATGGCTCAGGACACAAAACCGAAACCCAGCCCCAGATACAAAGACTCCAAATAGCACCCCTACCCTAGACATGGCCCTAACCCTACCCCCAGGTTGTCCTCCCCAATTGTCCTCTCTCCCCCCGCAGGGCCACAGCTGGCTGAGCTGACCAATAGGAGGCGTGGACGTCTGCGATGGTTCAGCCACTCTACTCGCTCTACACACTCCACCAGCAGCCATGGTGGGGGTCCAGCCAGGCTGGAGTGGGAGAAGGGCCGGAGGAGGGTTGGGTGGGCAGAGGTGAAAGCCAAGGTGGGACCCTGAGGTCTTCAGGTCCTGACCTCTATCCCCACCCTGCCCACAGCCAGCCTCCCAGCCAGTGACACCGGCTCAATGGCAGAGACCCCAGGCGATGAGGATGAGGAGGAAGGGGCTCTGGCCAGCTGTACACGCTGCCTGTGAGGGCCCCAGCCCTTGACCCTGACCCAGCCCAGAACCCAGTCCAGACCCTGACCCCAAGTCCTTACTTTAGCCTCAACCCTTGATCTCCAGCCCCAGCCACTGACTCCCTCTGAGCTTTATGACACCCACCTCCCATCCCCCTCTTTTCCAGAAACAAGATCATGAAAACCAGGGTCTGGTGAGTTGGGAAAGTTGTGTGATTCCTTGACCCTATGATTTTGAGACCCCCACCTCCAAGGCCTCCGTGACCTCTGGGCTCCCCCACCTGAGGCCCCCAGGGCAAGCTTAGGCAGGTGATCCCAGCCGGTGGGCTCCCCTTCCCCCCAGCCGCCACCTCCGCCGAGCCAACCGGGGCCTTCGGGCACGTTGCCGTCGGGCTGTGAAGTCCAATGCCTGCTACTGGGCTGTGCTGCTGCTTGTCTTCCTCAACACGCTGACCATCGCCTCCGAGCACCACGGGCAGCCTGTATGGCTCACCCAGACCCAGGGTGCGCCCCCAACTCCCTATTCCCTCCTCCCCA
Organism: Daubentonia madagascariensis; assembly: GCA_023783475.1. Classification (NCBI taxonomy): domain Eukaryota; kingdom Metazoa; phylum Chordata; class Mammalia; order Primates; family Daubentoniidae; genus Daubentonia; species Daubentonia madagascariensis. Next base: position 77,074 of record JAKFHU010002125.1, read on the forward strand.
GAAGCTCAAATCCAGGGTCTCTAGGGTGCCTCAGCCCCCCAGACACTGCCTTCCCACCCAGATCAGTGCAGAACCCTTAGCCTGTCCCATCCCACCTGGTAGCTTACACTTACGTAGCACCTGCTGTGTGCATCAAGTTCTGTTCTCAGCGCTTTCCATGTGCTAACTCAATCTCTTTACCACAGCCTTATGTGAATTACGTACCAAGGCACAGAGCACTGAGTGCCAAGGCATTGAAGGGTTAAGTGACCAATCCCAGGACTCAGCTAGTGAGTGGCAGAGCCAGAATTAAAACCCAGGCCGCCTGGCTCCAGAATCCAGGCTCTTAACACCACACTGTCTGGACAATTCTCCCCATCTACACAATGGAGATAATAGTAGTATCCACTTCCTGGGGTGGTTAAGGACATTAAATGAGTTAAAGTGAACAGTGCTGAGAATAGTGCACAGCCCACATAAAGCTGACCCTTTAGAAGTTTTGCTCTTACCGTTATTCATCATAATCCCAACCCCAACCTGAGTACTGCGCACACTTCTAGTCCCAACCCCCAAAGCAGCCCTAGTTCAAACTAAACCCTAGATTCTAACTCAACCCATGAGCTGGAGTCTTCCTGGACTCACAGGGGGTGGCTCTGGCCCCCACCCGACTCTGCCCCTCACCCCAGCTCCAGGCCCCTCAAAATTTCACCCACTGTGGCTTACAAACAAACCCCAATCCCTAAACCTACTGGCCAGCACCTAGCCTGATACCAGCTACCCCAGATCACCCGTGGCCCCTACCTCCCCACATGTCACCATGGAAACTGGCCAGCCCCATCACCCCTTCCCCTCTCCCCACAGAGTATGCCAACAAAGTGTTGCTCTGCCTGTTCACGGTGGAGATGCTTCTCAAGTTGTACGGTCTGGGACCCTCTGCCTATGTCTCCTCCTTCTTCAACCGCTTTGACTGCTTCGTGGTCTGTGGGGGCATTCTAGAGACCACCTTGGTGGAGGTGGGTGCCATGCAGCCCCTGGGCATCTCAGTGCTCCGATGTGTGCGCCTCCTCAGGATCTTTAAGGTCACCAGGTGTGTGTTGGGGGGAGACTGGGGCCCCAAACACAGCCCCAACAGCCCCCACCCTAGCTCCAATGATAACTTCATCTGCAGACATCCATTGAGTGCCTACTTCATGCCAGGCACCCTTCCAGGCCCTAGGAAACACCAGGAATCAAAGCAAATACAAGTTCCTCCCTTCATGGAGATTAGAGTCCATTCAGTAGAGTGTCTGCTCCATTTCCATCCCTTTCCTCAACCTCCACTCCTGCTGTAACATTATCCCCAACCCCATCTCTGATCTCAATTGCATACTCGTTGCCAACCCCATCCCCAACCCCCAACCATAACACCATCTCTAACCCCAACCCCCAACCACACGTCATCCACGAGCCCATTTACAACTCCAACACCCATTCCCAAGCCCAAACCCCATCTCACACCTTGTCCCCAACTCCCAGCCCTATCCCATCACTCACTGCCAACTATGGTACCATCCTCAATCCTTGAACACAGCCCCCACATCCCTCACCCCAACCATCACCCTATCTCCAAGTGCAGCTCCTTTCCCATCCCCAGCCCCAATTTCATCCCCATCCCATCCTCTGTCCTAACCCTCAACCACCACCTTATCCCCAACTCCATCTCCAGCCCCAAATATACCACAGCCCCACTCCAACTCCAGCCCAGTCCCAGCCTGAAACTCGATTCTAGCTTTACCAACTTCCATCTAAACCTCCATCCTGACCTCATCTCCCATTACACTCCTGACACCAACCTAGCCTCACCCTCAACTTTCCCCCACTTCTTACTCTCATGTCACCCAACTCCAAAATCACTTCCAACTCTGACACCAAAGCCTATTGAACCCAGCCTGCCCCAGTGCATCCCAAGTTGGAGCCCTGCCCTGGCTCCTGACTCTCCAGTGGACAGCACATCAACCCTGCCCCTCCCGTCTCTGCTGCAGACACTGGGCATCTCTGAGCAATCTGGTGGCATCCCTGCTCAATTCAATGAAATCCATCGCATCCTTGCTGCTTCTCCTCTTCCTCTTCATCATCATCTTCTCCCTGCTTGGCATGCAGCTGTTTGGGGGCAAGTTCAACTTTGACCAGACCCACACCAAGCGAAGCACCTTTGACACCTTCCCCCAGGCCCTCCTCACTGTCTTTCAGGTGGGGCCTGGAGACCCTGGGATAGGTGGGTCAGGGGGACCCTGGAGTGGGAGGGGGTCCCAAGAGTTTCACGGTGACTCCCACCCCCAGATCCTGACGGGCGAGGACTGGAATGTGGTCATGTACGATGGTATCATGGCCTACGGTGGCCCCTTCTTCCCAGGGATGCTAGTGTGCATCTATTTCGTCATTCTCTTCATCTGTGGCAACTGTATCCTTGGTGCCTCGAGAGGCTGGATGGTGGTGGGGTGGGTGGTGGGCAGACGGATCTGGGCGGTCCACAGGCAGGCTGCCCCTCCATCCTTTGCAACCTGAGCTCACCCCAGACATCCTGTTGAACGTGTTCCTTGCCATTGCTGTGGACAATCTGGCCAGCGGAGATGCAGGCACTGCCAAGGACAAGGGCAGGTGAGGTCTGGCTCCACCCTGAAAACAGTATCTCCCTGGGATCCCTGACTGGGGACACCACCCCCCACATCCCATACCACCAGAGATGCCTCCAGTCACCCTGGTGATCTCCACCTCCAGATACAACCTGCCAGTCCTCATTCATTCATTCAACATGCATCTATTGAGCCCCCCCTTTGTGCCAGGTCCTGCTCTAGACACTGAGGAGACAGCAGGGGTCAAGGCAGATAGAGTCCTGGCCTTCATGGAGCTGACATTCTAGTTGAGGAAGGCAAGCAAAACACAAAAAGATGAACATATAATATAATATAAGTACATGCTAATAATATGTAATGAAGAGAAAGAAAACAGAATGAAAGATAGCAAGAAATGAAGATTGCTATCTTGTAGGGTAGTCAAAGAAAGTCCCTATGAGGAAGTGACATTTGACCTGAACGATGTGAGGGACTAAGCCACGCGAATATCTGGAGGAAGAGTATTCAGGGCAGGGGAGCAGCAAGGGCAAAGGTCCTGAGGTGGTAATGTTCTCAGAACTTTCAAAAAAAAAAACAAACCACGCCAGTGAGGCTGGAATGGAGTGAGCAAGGAGGAGTGTGGTAGGGGTGAGGGCAGATGGGGGAGTGTAGGGAGCCAGACTGAGGGCGTTCCGGGCCAGGGTGAGGACTGTGGTTTTGGCTCTGAGTTGGAGAGCCATGGGAGTGTCGTGAGCCGAGGAGGGATGTGCCAGACGAGGCTGAACAGGCTCCCTCTGGCTGCTATGAGAACAGACCGTGAGGGTGAGGGTGGAAGCAGGAAGGTTCTTTGGGACCCGGGAAAGGTCTGTTCTGACTACAGAGACCCCCAGCCTGGCGCATCCACTGCGATCTGCAGCAGTGACCCCCATGTTCTCGCACAGGGAGAAGGGCAGTGAGAAGGATGTCCCGCAGGAGAATGGAGTGCTGGTGAGTTGGAAGCCTGGGCACTGTCTACACCTCCCACTCCCACCCATACCTGTCTATGTGTGTGCCTTTAACCTCCATCCTCTGCCTATTCATTCCCTCATTATTGCATCCCTTCTGGGCCTCCCCTGTGTCCAGCCCCTCGTGTCTCCCCCACCACCGGTGATCCCCATCTTCCTGTCCCCAGGTGCCTGGTGGGGAGAAAGAGGAAGAGGAGGGTGCAAGGAGTGAAGCAGCAGGCAAGTGGGCAGGGCCAGGTGGAGGAGGTGTGGGACCTTGGGGACAGAGCTCAGGTAGACAGCTCCTGACCCCTGAGACCCTCCTCTCTAGGGAGCAGCCTTTTCCAAGATCATCCCAAAAATAACAGGCTTGATGTGTGGCCAGCAACATTTGGGAATATTGAGGTTAAAGATGAGAAACATGTTTTGTTTTATTGCAGAACTTTTCAGATCCTTTATTATAAAATAGTGTGTATATACCACATTCATTCAACACACGTTTACTGAGTTCCTCCTGTGTCCCAGGCACTGTTCTAAGTGCTGGAGGCACAGCAATGAAGAAAACAGACTAAAATACCTTTTCTGAGGAGCTGACATTCTAGCGGGGAAGCGGGACGAATTTGCCATGTGACAAGCACTATTCTAGGTGCTTTACATCAATTTTCTCAATTACTTTTCTCTTTTGCCCTTTTTCTGGTGCCAGGCGTGGAGGAGGAGGAGGAGGAGGAGGAGGAGGAAGAGGAAGAGGAGGAAGGGGGTGCAGGGCGTGTGGAACTCCTGCAGGAAGTTGTGCCCAAGGAGAAGGTGGTGCCGATCCCAGAGGGCAGCGCCTTCTTCTGCCTCAGCCAGACCAACCCGTGAGCGCTGGGGGGCCAGGGGTGGGACAGGAGGGGCTGGGGCAGGCGGGGTGGGGGGGCGTGGAACAGCCAAGCCAGGGGCAAGCACAGGGCCTGTTGCAACAGGGCCAGAGCTGTGTCCCTTGAGCTCCCTCCAATCAACTCTGTGGTCCTGGGTTCTGACTGCAGCCACTCCCTCTCCCCAGGCTGAGGAAGGCCTGCCATACCCTCATCCACCATCACATCTTCACCAATCTTATCCTGGTGTTCATCATCCTCAGCAGTGTGTCCCTGGCCGCTGAGGACCCCATCCGGGCCCACTCCTTCCGCAACCACGTGAGCCTTTGGCTGGGAGCTAGGGGCTGGGAGGGGACACTCCCAGGGGTGTCCTAGTGGCACAAGCTGGGGCAGGGTGGAGACAGAGAGTAGAGCCCTAGGTGAGCCAAGAGAGAGGATCAGTAATGTCAGTGACTGCAGTGCCAGCCCTTACTGCGTGTGCAGCACACAGAGGAGCGCCAGGGGGGAGATCATCATCTGACTGAGGAGGAAGCTGTGCTCAGAGAGCTTAAGCGGGTGAGGGCTCCCATGTAGCTGGGCAGAGGCAGAGGAGTCCAAATTTGATCCCTAGTCTTTCTGATGGCCAAGCCTTTTGGCTTGTGCAGAAGTCCTTGATGATGGTGAGAAGGAAGGGGGGAGAGAGAGAGAGAGATTCACATGCACACATGCACACACCTGGGATCCCCCTCAGTCATGACTCAGCGGCTCCCCTCTTTCTCACCCCCAGATTCTGGGGTACTTCGATTATGCCTTCACCTCCATTTTCACTGTGGAGATTCTACTAAAGGTGACTAATGAGCCCCCAATCATACCCTCAGTTGCCCCAGCACACTCCCCACCAGCCCCCGCAGCCCACCTCTCTGGTCCCCATCCCCTCCCCACCCCACCATCCCCAGATCTGGAGTCTAGCTTGACGTCCTCCTGTCCCCAGATGACAGTGTTCGGGGCCTTCCTGCACCGTGGCTCCTTCTGCCGTAGCTGGTTCAATCTGTTGGATCTGCTGGTGGTCAGCGTATCCCTCATCTCCTTCGGCATCCAGTGAGTGACCCACCCACCCACCCCATTCCACCCACAACCAGGGCCTGGCCCAGGCCAGCACCTGAGGACTGCGCCCTCCCCAGCTCCAGCGCCATCTCGGTGGTGAAGATTCTGCGAGTACTCCGAGTACTGCGGCCCCTCCGAGCCATCAACAGGGCCAAGGGACTTAAGGTAACCCCACTCCCCCAAACCCACAGGGCACAGGCCCTGCTCTGCCTCTGGGGCCAGGATCACTGATCAAACTGATCACTTGCACTGATGCATGACCACACAGCCTGGACCTGACATGTAAACACACGTCCCTGACCAATGGCCATGTGGCCTGACCCATGTTCCTTACAAGTGACCATATGTTCCTTACCAGTGGCCACATTTCTCTGATCCAGGTCCTTGATATATCCCTGCCTGGAAAATCCTTATTCCTGGCTGGTGCCCACACGTCCCTGGTCCCTATCACTGCCTATTGACCATACGTCCATAACTACACATCCTGACCCGTGACCACATGTCCCCGGCCCAACTCCCTGAGCTGCATCCATGACCAGAATCCTTGCTTGGTGGCTGCCATGGCCCACAGTGTCCATTAGCCATATGCATGGGTGCCCACAGCACGTGGTGCAGTGTGTGTTCGTGGCCATCCGGACCATCGGGAACATCATGATTGTCACCACACTCCTGCAGTTCATGTTCGCCTGCATCGGCGTGCAGCTCTTCAAGGTGGGGGAAACACTGGAGGAAAGCCCCGGCGGGGGTCTGCATGGGGGCGGGGTGAAGAGTGAACTTGCTTGACAGATGTCCTCCCTACAGGGGAAATTCTACAGTTGCACTGACGAGGCCAAACACACCCCACAAGAATGCAAGTGAGTGCCTGAGACCCTGCCCTCCATGGAGCTCAGGACCCCTCCCAAAGGCTATAGATCCCCTAGATCTCACCAAGGCCCTAAGATACACCCCCAGAACTCTCCCAAGAACTGCAGAGGCCCTCAGATGTCAACAAGACCTCAGAGGTCCCCCAATACCTCCCCCAAGCCCCTCTACACATTTCTCAGAGTCACCTACATTCCACTCCAGACCCCCAGCAATCCCGGCGCCCGTCTCCGAGTCCCTGGCTTCCACCTTGAGACTATAGAGTATAGTCGCTTAAAGCATGGGCTGTGAAATCAGACATTCCTGGTGCAAGTCCACTGCATGAGACCCGGGTACATTTCTTAACCTTACTGAGTCCCATTTCACTCAATTGAAAAATGGGGATAAACAATGCCTATCTCATAAGGTGGTTGTGAGCAGTAAATGAGTTACTACATGGAAAATGTACTATTACAAGTACAGTGTAAACTTACTACATGGGAAGCCTAGCTAGCACAGTACCTGGCACAGAGTTAATGCTAATAAATGTTGGCTATTATTAGTATTACTTTTTCCTGGCTGGCGATGATGACAATGATGATGGTGATGACGATATGGTGCCAAGTACGTGCCAGACACTAGTCTCATTTTATTGACTTATTTAATCCTTGTGACAAGCCAGAAGCTAGATTCTGTTATTATCCTTACTTCATGGGGGTGGGGGGAACTGAAGCACAGACAGGTTAAACACACAAGGTCACCCAGCCAGGAAATGGAGGGGCAGGATTTGAACCTGGGCTATCTAGCTCCACTGCTGTGTCCTGCTGCCCCCATGCTGGAGACCCCAGACCCCTTTCCCCAGCTTCCCACCTCCCCTTGCCCACCAAGCCTGTGTACCATAGGGGCTCCTTCCTGGTCTACCCCGATGGAGATGTGTCACGGCCCCTGGTCCGGGAGCGGCTCTGGGTCAACAGCGATTTCAACTTTGACAATGTCCTTTCAGCCATGATGGCCCTGTTCACTGTCTCCACCTTCGAAGGCTGGCCTGCGTAAGGGGAAGTGCCCAGGGATGGCAGGGGCCTTGGCAGGGGTCACTGGGGGGTTGGGTTGGGATCTCCTGGCAGTGGGTGGGAGTGTACCTTGGGGATGTGATGAAAGTCTCTCGAGACTGGATAGTTGTTTGGAGACTGGTGGGTGTATCAGAGGACTTGGTGGGGGAGGGGTTTCCCAGAAGCTGGATGGGGATTCTTTGAGACTTAGGTGAGGGGTCTCCAGGAATTGGGTAGAGGTCTCTGAGAGACTAGGTGGAAGTCCAGAGAGGACTGAGTAGGGTTTGGGGGACCAGGGAGAGGTCTCCGAGGAGATGGAGCAGGGGACTCAGGGGTTTCCAGAGAGCTGCGCAGGTCTTGTGGGAGTACTAGTTGAAGAGCTCTGGGGGGATGGAGCAGGGGATTCAAATTGATGGAACGAGGGTTTACAGATCTTTGGGGACTTACGGGGGAGTTCTGGGGAGCTGCGTGGGAGTCTCCAGGTGGTTGGAGAAGGGGATTTGGAGGTCTGTGGGAACTCAGGGGATTTCAGAGTCTTTAAAGGCCTGGATGGGGATTCTCTGGACAGCTTTAAGGGGGTCTCTGGATCTCTGGGGGGCTGAGACAGAGCATTTGGGACTCTTTGAGGGCTTGGTGGGGGTCTCTTGGAGTACGCATGCAGGTCCCACGTGATTAGGTCAGGAGATTTAGGGGTTTTTGAGTTGCCAGGCAAGAGATTCTGGGGTGTCTGTGATAAGTGGTCTGGGGGCAGGTCTGAGGGGGCTGGAGTATCCCTTCATCTGCCCCTACCTCCACCCCCCACTGGCTCCCACAGGCTGCTATACAAGGCCATCGATGCAAACGCAGAGGACAAGGGCCCCATCTATAATTACCACGTGGAGATCTCAGTGTTCTTCATCGTCTACATCATCATCATTGCATTCTTCATGATGAACATCTTCGTGGGCTTCGTCATCATCACCTTCCGTGCCCAGGGAGAGCAGGAGTACCAAAACTGTGAGCTGGACAAGAACCAGGTGACCTCTGATCCCCAATCCCCCACCCATGGCCACCAACCCCTCCCCCCTCGCCTCGAGACTCCACTGCTCACTGATGCCCTGCACTGGTACACAGCGCCAGTGTGTGGAGTACGCCCTCAAGGCCCAGCCACTCCGCCGCTACATCCCCAAGAACCAGCATCAGTATCGCGTGTGGGCCACTGTCAACTCTGCTGCCTTCGAGTACCTCATGTTCCTGCTCATCCTGCTCAACACGGTTGCCCTAGCCATGCAGGTCTGAGCACCCCACCCTGACCCCTGCCAGACACCCAACCCTCTTCTCTCCACATGATCCCTTAGGAACCACTAGGAACACTTTAGGCTGCCAGTAACAAAACCTCCCAACTGACAGAGACTTAAGCTATAAAGACATTTGCCACACTTTTTCAAATTTAAGGCCAATAATTGTAAATTGCATCCTAATTTCAGAGATGTGAGAATGTGAAAAAAAATGGCCAGTGGCCATTGTAAGTTGCCATTGATTACAAAATGCATGCCAATTTCAGAGATTCTCAAATGTAAAAAGATGTGCATCTTGGAATCAGTGAACTATGGTAATTACCCCACATAATGAGAAGGGCAGAGGTAGGCTGTTTGCTCATTGCTTATCAGGGACCCAGGCTCTGTCTGTCTTTCTGCTTCACTGTTTTTAGCAAGTTGGCTTTCATTGTCATGGTTGTTGCTTCATGGTCACAAGACGGCTGCCACAGCTCCATGCATCAAAATCACATTCAAGGCAGGAAAAAGGAGGGAGAGTTGCACCAGAGGCCTCTCCTCATTTGAGCCTTTTATGGGAAAGCAAAATATTTTTCACAGAGGCTGCCAACCAGCAGCAGACTTATGTTTATGTCTCAGTCTGAACTGGCCTTGCCTAGCTGCAAGAAAAGCTAGGAATCAAGAACCGGACTTTCCAGTATCCATAGTGGGAGGCAGAAAGTGCAAGAGATTTGGCCAACCCGTAGTGCTACCACACCCCCAGACTCACCTCAGCCTGGGCCAGGGAATATTTGGTTGAGGGTGGGGGGGGTCTCTGCCTCAGGCTCTGTCCCCTCCTGATTCTCTCCCCCAGCACTATGAACAGACTGCTCCCTTCAACTACGCCATGGACATCCTCAACATGGTCTTCACTGGCCTCTTCACTATTGAGATGGTGCTCAAAATCATCGCTTTCAAACCCAAGGTGCTCCCCAGCCCTAGACCCACCCCCAGCAGGTGACTTCCTTGGGGGTGGAGCACACTGCAGAGATCTCAGAGGGGTAGCAACCAGGGAGTCATGAGACTAGGGAGTGAGAGGGATCGCGTGCAGGCCCACTGTGGGGTCCAAGCCAGGCCCTGCCTCCCCAAAGCCCCCCACCACTACCAGCCCTCTACCCTGGCTTGCTGGTTTGGGAAAGACAGGGCACTGCTTTCCTCCTGCCTACAGCATTACTTTGCCGACGCCTGGAACACGTTTGACGCTCTTATTGTGGTGGGCAGCGTAGTGGACATTGCCGTCACTGAAGTCAATGTGAGGACTGGCCTCTTTGCTGACTCACCCTCCCCTATGCCCCTTCCCTACCTCTGTCCCAGGGCTCCCTCTCCCATCCTCCCCACCCCCAGAGACTTAGTGCTCCCCATTCTAGCTCTAGCTCTTCTCAGTCCCTGTTGGGCTCAGCCAAAGTTCCCCTCTACCGCCTTCCTCATTCCATTCTGCAACCTGTCCACTGGCTCCACCATCTCCTAAAATGCCCCTCCTGTTATTTCTGTTGTCTTTTTCATTGTTTCTATACCCGCCTCCATTGGCTCCACCGTCTCCACTGACTCGTGCTTTGGCTCCGTCATTTCTGACTACTTCATTGGCTCCATTTCCTTCACCAATTCCCTCATCTCTGACACTGGCTCTTTCGTGGCTCTGTCATCACCACTGACTATACCATCGGCACCATCATCTCCTCCGTTGGGTACTACATGGCTCTATCACCTCGACTGACAACGCTGCTGGTTCCATATCTCCATCACTGGCGTCTCCATTGGCTCCTCTGTCTGTTCTCTCATGTCCATCATCTCCACGACCTCCTTTACTCTCTCCTCTTCTTTATCCATCATCCCTGGCGTGATGATCCTGCCATCATCCCCTATATCTGCTCCATTTCTCCCCTTGTTCATTTGGGCCTGTGATCTCATCATCTCCTCTATCACTGCTGTCCTGACCATATCTCCCTCCAGAATGGTGGCCACCTTGGCGAGGTAGGCCCCACACCCACAACAGGGACTCTCTGCTTCTTTTCCCACCTTCCTTTTCTTCCCAAGAGTCCTTAGAAATGCTCCCTGACCACCCTGAGGCCTGACTGCTGAGGGGCTTGGGGGCTGGGAGGGCCAAGGCATGAGACAGGGGAGGTGGTTGGGGCAAATGTGAGCTGAGCATCCCTACTGCACCCCCAACCCCAGAGCTCTGAGGATAGCTCCCGCATTTCTATCACCTTCTTTCGCCTCTTCCGAGTCATGCGGCTGGTTAAGCTTCTCAGTAAGGGTGAAGGGATCCGCACATTGCTCTGGACATTCATCAAGTCCTTCCAGGTAACCCCCGACCCCGTCCATTTGACCACACCTCGCCCCTACCTCACACCTCTCAGCCTGCCCTTTTAGCACCCCCAGAACTACATCTCCCAGCATGCCATACCCATTTCCAAATTTCCATTTCCAGTTTTCTCTCTTTTCTGGACTCTCAATTCCCATCATGCCTCCTGGCCTCACTGACCTTACTCTATTCTATTTAATACTATGTCCACATGTGGGAGACATGATAGTCCTGGGCAATTTGAGGATGGACTACATCTCCCAGCAGGCCCAGGCCAGGGGGAGCAGTGCATTCTGGGGCTTATAGTTCTCCACCCAGACCTGAGCATCTATTCCCCCCTCCACCCTTATAGGCCTTGCCCTATGTGGCTCTTCTCATTGCAATGATATTCTTCATCTACGCAGTCATTGGCATGCAGGCAAGTGGGGATCCTAAGGAACCTCCCTTAGGCACCCCTCTGCTGGTGGGCGGATTGGGTAGGAATGGCCCCCCAAAGTGGGGGTGGTGGGTACAAAGACAGATAAGCCAGCTGACCCTGGGTCAATCAACACATCTGTGAAATGGGATCAGCAGTGACCAATCCAGCTTGTCAGGGTCATGAAGATCTTTTAGGCATTAGGAGGTGTGAAATGGATGGGAACATGTGGGGGCATGGATTCACCCCACTGACACAGCCTCTATGTGCCCACAGATGTTCGGCAAGGTGGCTCTTCAGGATGGCACACAGATCAACCGAAATAACAACTTCCAGACCTTTCCACAGGCTGTGCTGCTTCTGTTCAGGTGACATCTACCCTCTCCCCTGCCACCTTGTTCCCCAGCATGCCCATGGAATGCTGGTATGGAAATGGGTATGGCACACACCCTCTCTGAGCCCCAGAACTGCCTCAGCTATGGAAATAACAGGGCAGCATGGGGCTCCATACAGCCCGAGACCTTTTCTGGCTGTGATCTGAGGAGTCTGTTAGAATATTCTAGCCTCAGCCATTCATCCCCTTCTTAGGCCTCAGTGCCCCATCTGTAGGATATAAACGTGACTGTCATCAACATGGCCACGCTAGCTGTTAAACTATTGAAATGCTGTCTGTGCCAGATGTAGCCCCTGGTGAGAAGTGGGTCATGTCCTCACTCCCCCAGGCCCCCCCCAACCCCACTTGCCATGACTTCATAGTCTCCCCTCCAGGATGATACCCCTGTGTCACCCCCCAGGTGTGCCACTGGTGAGGCATGGCAGGAGATAATGCTTGCCAGCCTTCCCGGGAATCGATGTGACCCTGAGTCTGACTTCGGCCCAGGCGAGGAGTTTACCTGTGGTAGCAGTTTTGCCATCGCCTATTTTATCAGCTTCTTCATGCTCTGTGCCTTCCTGGTGAGGACTTTTTCCCCACAACCACCACTACTGCCACAAGGGCTGACCCTGAGGGGCCCAGGGATGACCAAGTGAGGTGGGCAGCCCAGATCTTCAGAGTGGATGAGAGGGCTGGCCTGACGACAAGATCAACCCAGAGACTCGTGACCCATTGACCATATAAGCTTACCCCAGCTTCCCACCAACTCCCCACAACACTGTTCTGCCCTTTGCCTAACCCCCACCCTGCTCACTGGCCCACAGATCATAAATCTCTTTGTGGCTGTGATTATGGACAACTTTGATTATCTAACCAGAGACTGGTCCATCCTGGGCCCCCATCACCTCGATGAATTCAAGAGGATCTGGTCTGAATATGATCCTGGGGCCAAGTATGCCCTCTAACCCCTTACCTGGAATCCTGGGGACAATGCACTGCCCTACACGGTCCCCTAGCCCCAGAACCTCTGACTTCTGCATCCCATTACTCAATCAGTAGATGCCTCAAGGTTTCCACTGCACCTGTCCTCTGCCCTCTCCTACTGCCTTCCAGTTCTTCCATGGCAGGCTCTGGGGTGTTGGCTGGGGGGAAGTAGTGATGAGCTGGTGGGGCCTTGAGAAAGGGCTATAGAGGGGGTATTGCCAATCCAGTGGTATCTCCCCACCTGCCCCAGGGGCCGCATCAAGCACCTGGATGTGGTTGCCCTGCTGAGACGCATCCAGCCCCCCCTGGGATTTGGGAAGCTGTGCCCACACCGAGTGGCCTGCAAGGTCTGTGCACCTGGCCACCCCCCAGACCTCTGAGAAGGCTATCCACCACATGGCTAGGGTGGGCAGGGACTACCTTGTGTGGGGAGAGGTGTTTGGCCACATCCTCAAAGGTTTGTGCCCCTGGGCATTCGTGCCTGCATACCTGGCATTTTCCCAGAGTGGGTTCCATGTCTCTGGTGTTTGCAGAGACTTGTGGCAATGAACATGCCCCTCAACTCAGATGGGACGGTGACATTCAACGCCACTCTCTTTGCCCTGGTCCGAACATCCCTGAAGATCAAGACAGAAGGTGTGGGGGAGGGATCAGGAGTGGGAGGGTCCCTGGGGAGGGTGCAAGGCGCAAACTCATCAAGTGATGGGCCCCCCCCCAGCTCTGAACCTCAAAATGGCTTCTCCAGGCCTGTTTACCCCCCTGTCCAATTGGGCAGTGCTCGGCTGCGGTGTAAGCTTGTGAAGCCCCCTCCAACAGTGAGGGGGCGGCTGTGAAGGTTCTTCCTATTGGCTCACACCCCACATCCTCCTCCAACTCAGGGAACCTGGAGCAAGCCAACCAGGAGCTGCGGATTGTCATCAAAAAGATCTGGAAGCGGATGAAGCAGAAGCTGCTAGATGAGGTCATCCCCCCACCAGACGGTGAGCTATTCCCGCCCCTGAGTGTCAGATGTTTGCTCTCCACCAGCAAACCAGCGCTGGCCTGGACGCCAGGGGGAGTCCATGCTGGAGGGTGGGAAGGCGGGGAAGGCAGAGGCCCCCTGTGTAACTTGCCTTCTCTCCCTTGCCCCCAGAGGAGGAGGTCACCGTGGGCAAATTCTACGCCACATTTCTGATCCAGGACTATTTCCGCAAATTCCGGCGAAGGAAAGAAAAGGGGCTGCTGGGGAACGAGGCCCCCTCAAGCACCTCCTCTGCCCTTCAGGTGTTCAGGGTGGGGCCTGGTGTGGAAGCATGTGGCTGAGACTGGCCTCTATCTTGATCTCATGAAACCCATGTCACAGATGAGAAAACTGAGGGCCCAGGCCACACAGAGGGTTGGAGTAGCTGAGGGACTCCTTCCCCCACCCACACCCCTGCATGGGAAACAGGCACGGGGAGGGCTGCAGGCTTCCCTATTTTCCCCATTTTTCCACCCCCACAGGCTGGTCTGAGGAGCCTACAGGACTTGGGTCCTGAGATCCGGCAGGCCCTCACCTGTGACACGGAGGAGGAGGAAGAAGAGGGGGGGCAGGAGAGAGAGGAGGAAGAAGATGAGAAGGACTCAGAAATGAACAAAGTGAGGACAACAGGTTTTCACTCCCCCAGGAACTCTTGACTGTAAAATACTCCCTCAAATCCCTGAGTGACTTTGACACTGCCTCTGGGGACAAGCCCCCCAAGAAGCCCCTCTGCACTAGAAAAATATTTATTTGGTACCTGCCATCAGCTGTTGGTGGGCAAGACCCAGATTCAGCCCCTGGGGAGCTCATGGACTCGTGGGGGAGACTCGCTAAATGACCAAATGACTTAGCTATAACGTGGACGCAACACTCAGTCCTGTGACTCTCCACAGGCCGTGATGGACTCCCAGCCCCCATCTCGCCGGGGTTCCAGGATTTCTGTGTCTCTGCCTGTCGGGGACAGACTCCCAGATTCACTCTCCCTTGGGCCCAGTGATGATGATGGGGGGGCTCCCAACCCCAGACAGCCCAGCATGCCCCAGGCTGGATCCCACACCCACAGGTACCATCCAGAGTCAGGGGGAAGATTGCCAGGGAAGGCAGGGACCAGACACTGGATGGGGGTGATTCAGGAGGCACGGGAGGAGGGCCTAGAGGCCTTCAAGTGGAAACGTGGGAAGGATGGAGGTATTTCAAGGGCTCAGGTAGGAATGGAGGTTAATAAGAGATTCATATGAGAAAGGTAACACAAAGGTTTAATGCAAAAAGCACATAATGTGGAACTAAAAGGGGTTAAGTTCAAATCCTGACTCTGCTGTTTGCTAAGTGACCTTGGGCTAGTCACTTAGTTTCTATGCGCCTCAATTTCCTCACCTGTAAAAGGGAGATGAAAATAGCCCTTACTTCACGGGGACAGAGAAAGGATGACATGAGGTCATGCATGTCCAGTGCTAAGCTTGTATAGGCTCCTCCCCCCATGCACACGTGCCCTGTTCTTGTGTCAAAGCTGTCTCTTCAACAGGCTCACTTTGATTTTTTTGAAACTTTAGGTCCTTCTAACGAGACGAACATCTATTAAAAGAAAGCCCGTGTTCACTTTAAAATGATTAATGGTTAATTTTATGTTATGTGACTTTTCCCCAATAAAAACAATCAGAAAGCCCAGTGTTTCTGTAGGGGCTGGGGCATGAGATGAGCAGCCAGAGGCCCAGGGCCACATACTGTGGGATCTGGTCTGTCTAATGTGCTTTGCTTTCCCCAGGAGAGGTTCTGGGGCTCTCATTTTCACCATCCCAGAAGAAGGAAATTCTCAGCCCAAGGGAACCAAAGGGCAAGACAAGCAGGTTGAGGAAGAGGAAGTCCCCGACCGGTACACTGGCTGTGCCACACGGGATGAGCCCACAAGCTGGGGTTGGGGAGGACTGTTGGTGCCCCATCTCCCGGGCCCAGGACCAAGTTCACCCCCGGCCTCCCCCCCACACACAGGCTCTCCTACCTAGATGAGCAGGCAGAGACATCCCCACGCCCGGTCCTTTTGCCACCTCACAGAACCCAGAGATATGTGGAGGGGCACCATGCACCACGCCGCCGTCTACTGCCCCCCACACCTGCAGGTGAGAGCGAGGATGGGCCCAAGGGGCCCCCCAAGGGCCAGCAGGACAGAGAGGTGGGGAGGCACTGACATTGCTCTTTGCCCCCGCTACCCCCACTACCTGCAGGTCGGAGGCCCTCTTTCACCATCCAGTGTCTGCAGCGCCAGGGCAGTTGTGAAGATTTACCCATCCCAGGCACCTATCATCGTGGGCGAAACTCAGGGCCCAGCAGGGTTCAGGTAAGGTTGGGGAGGGGGTGCTAGGGTCTGGAGGGGTGGGGGCAGCCTAGGCTAAAATTCTCAAACACACTACATGGTCAGGCCCTTCAGAAGAATGGGACATTTATGAATGAATGCACACAATCCTCACTGTGCTTGTGAGGTAGGTACTATTATTATCCCCAGTGTACAGGTGAGGAAACTGAAGCCCAGAGAGGTTTACCTATGATCATATCGCTAGTAAGTGGCAGAACTGACATTTAAACCCAGGTCTTCTGTGCTCTTACATAAACTCAGATCTGATTTACACCCATTTAGTGTGACTCCAGTTGCACATTGGGGGAAGGCGGTAGGCACAGGAGTGAGTCCTAGACCCTCACAGCCCACCCGTCAATCCCTGCCCCTCTGATGTTTATTCTGGCTCAGGGTTCCTGGGCAACCCCTCCTCAGCGGGGTCGGCTCCTATACGCCCCACTGTTGTTGGTGGAGGAGGGTGCAGCGGGGGAGGGATACCTCGGCAAATCCAGCGGTCCACTGCGCACCTTCACCTGTCTGCATGTGCCTGGAACCCACTCGGACCCCAGCCATGGCAAGAGGGGCAGTGCTGACAGCTTGGTGGAGGCTGTGAGTTCAGAGGGTTGTAGGCAAGAGGGGTGGGGGACAAGGGCAGGAGGTGGGAGCTGGGGTAAGAGGGAGAAGGGGTCCCCAGGCTCTGTGTTATGTGTGTAGATATCCCTTTGCTCTGCCACCTCTGCTCCCCACTGTCCCCCACTGACATCCCTGCACACCTTCATGGGTGCATCATTTATCCACACTAAACCCTTTGTGCACATTGTGCCCTCGGTCAACACTGACCCCACCTGTGCCCCCAGGTGCTCATCTCCGAGGGCCTGGGCCTCTTTGCCCGAGACCCACGCTTTGTGGCCCTGGCCAAGCAGGAGATTGCAGATGCATGTCGCCTGACGCTGGATGAGATGGACAGTGCCGCCAGTGACCTGCTGGCACAGGGGACCAGCTCACTCTATAGCGATGAGGAGTCCATCCTCTCCCGCTTTGACGAGGAGGACCTGGGAGACGAGATAGCCTGCGTCCATGCCCTCTGAATTCCCGCCCCGCCCCCACTGCTCAATCAACCTCCTGCCCTCCCCTCCCCAGTGGGAGACAGGCATGGACTGCACCCCTGGACTTTGGTGTCTTCGCATTAGGGGCCTGGGCTGCCCAGGGGCCTTCATCCATCCATTCCCTGTTCCAGCCCTGAGCCACTGCCCACACACGGGTATTTCCAGAAACCAGGACAGCCAGGCCTGATTATTCAGCGTCAGGGAAGGAGGGAGGAGGAGGAGGAGGAAGAGACAGCAGCCAAAAAAAGCTGGAGACAGAGTGGAGGTGGTGGGGGAGGGGGAGGGCCCTGGACAGAGATGGAGGAAAGAGGAGACAGAGGATGTGAGGGTTGCTTGGATGAGGAGAGGAGGGAAAGGCAGAGATTCCATAAAGGGCCAGCAAGGTCAGACTGAGGAAGGACACGTGGATTGGGAAGGAAAGGATAAGGAAACCCGGAGGAGAGTCCCGCCAGTGGACAGGCCTGAAGGTTGGAATTGCCCTGGTATGTAATGTGTCTTAGGCAAAGGAGTCTTCTGTTGGTGTCAGGAATTTCAGGGAGGCTAAATCGGGATCATCTTGCCTCCCACCTCCCACCTTCTGCCTGAGAAAGAGAAGAAAACCTAAGTCCATTGGTAGAAGACATAGGTGACAGCAAAGGGTGGGGCTCCCAGCCCCAGGGAACTGACTCAGGGCTCACCTGGCTTTCCTGAGACCACCTAAGAGTAAACCACTCTTCTCCCACACAGGTCCCAGAGGTCCTCTTTTTGCATCTTGCCCCGCCTTTAGTCATCACCCAACCTTTGGGTTCTCATTCATTCAGTGAAGGCTTATCAGGCATTTACTGTGTGCCAGGCACTGATCTGGGTTTCCCTTGGGGCAAACTGGGCTGGCTTAGACATGTGACAGGGCTATCCAAAATGGGAGTCAGCCCCACTCCAAAGGCATCAGAGGCAGCATTGGGAGTGATGCAGGATGGGGTCACCACTGGGGAGGGTCTGACCTAGGGCTTCCTCCCAGCTGTCAGAGCAGGGGTGTCACATTTGTATCATTTGTGCTAATCAAGCCAGGACTGAAATTTGGAGGGGAGCCAGAATTGGAGACTAGGACTAAGAACATAGAGTTACAGTAGGCCTTGAAAAGAAGGCTGGAAGTGATTGGGCTGGTGCACAGTGGGAACAGCAAGTCATGGGCAGGGCATAGAGAGCAAAGGGAGACTGTTGAGGGATGAGCTGGGAGAAGCCACTTGAGGCCAGATCATACAGAGGCTTGAATGCCAGGCCCCAAACTCTGAGATTTTTCCCATAAGCAGTGGGGAGCCATGGGAAGGATTTGAGTAGGGTAGTGACATAGTTAACTTTGCATTTTAAATAGATGCTCTGACTGCTGTGCTGAAAACAGAAGGGAGGGGGAAGAGACTGGAGATGCTAAAATTGGCAGGAATGATGGTCGCCTTAGCCAGGGGAGGTGGCAGAGGAGATGGTGAGAAGTGAGTGGATTCCAGAGATGTGTAGGAGGTAAAATGAACCATTTATTGGGCCCTGTGCTATGTGCATTACAGTGATTATCTTGTTTAATCAGTACAACAACCCTATAGCTACCATTTTAAACCATATTACATGTCCAAGGTCAAAGAAGAATAAATATTAGAAGTGGGATTCAAATTTAAGCAGTTGAGCCAGGCGTGGTGGCTCACGCCTGTAATCCCAACACTTTGGGAGGCTGAGGTGGGAGGATGGCTTGAGCCCAGGAGTTCAAGACCAGCCTGGGTAACATGGTGAGACCTCGTCTCTACAAAAAATTTTTTAAAAATTTAGCTGGGTGTGGTGGCACACTCCTGTAGTCCCAGCTACTCGGGAGGCTGAGGTGGGCGGATCACTTGAGCTCCAGAGTTGGAGGCTGCAGTGAGCTATGATCACGCCACTGCACCCCAGTCTGGGAGACAGAGCAAGACCCTGTCTCAGAAAAAATAAAAATAAAATAATTTTTTAAAAAAACAAATTTAAGCAGTTGAATATCAAAACTCTTAACCCCTCCTGTGTACTGCTTCCTCCAATAAAGCAACAACTGGGAAGTATCCTGTACATATTTGTGTGAATTTGTGTGTTTAAAAAATAGGTATACATTCAGCTGGTTCAAAATTCAAAAGACATAAAGGGGTATAAAGTGAAAGGTTTCCCTCCCCTCTGGCAGCAAACAGTGTTATCAGGTATCTTTTATAGATGTGTATGACGGTGTACTGATAAGGTAGCACAGCAGCTAAGAGTAACAGGTGCTAGGGCCAGACTTCCTGGGTTCATATCCTGGTTCCACCACTTCCCAGAGGAAAATTCCCCTCTGCACTTTAGTTTATTCAGCTATAAAATGAAGATAGTTGCTATGAGGATCTATATAAGTAATATATGTGAAGTTCTCTGAAGAGTGCTTGACAGAAAACAGCCACAATTTAAATGTTAGTTATTTTCTCTATGATTATAATATAATCCTTCCCTTCTCTTTATACACAATTCCTGCACAGCCTGGCATCTTGCATTTCTTAAGTAAATATCTTGGCAATCATTCCATAGCTCCATATTATTATAATGGCAGATGCATGGTATCAGAGTTTATTTAAACAGGCTACCAGTAATGAGCACTTAGGGAATGTCCACTCTTTCCTGTTATAAACAGCCCTGTAGTGTACCATCTTATACATACATCTTTTAGCATATGCATGACTCTACCTGTAAGATAAATTCTTAGAAGTGTAAATGCTGAGCCAAACAGTATATAAATTTGTCATTTTGCTAGATTTTGCCTAATTGCCCTCTATATAGGTTATACCAATTAAACTTCCACCAGCAATTTATGAGAATGTTTCTGGCCAACCTATCAATATTTAACATTATCAAACTTTTTGATACTCACCACCCTCAAAGATGAAAACCAGTATCTTAGCAGTTTTTATATGCATTTCTCTTAGTACGAGTGAGGTTGAGCATCTTAAGCCCCAACTGTATATTATCCATTGGATTTTGCAACATGGCAATGACCATTGACCTTGATGAACCTAGTTTTAGTAGCATATGGGAGGAGTAGTCCAATTAAGACAGGACTGAGGAATAAATAGGGTGTAAATGTAGAGTTAGAGTAGGCAAGAATTTGACCAAGAGGAAGAGAGAAATAGGTAGATGGTTGGAGGGGGAAGGGAAGGGGTTTTAGGATGTGCTTAAAATGCACACTATCAAAAAGGAACCCTCAAGACCTTGAACTATGTTTAAACCGCAGGAACTCTAAGCACTGCCAATTACTAGCTGGGTGACCTTGTGCAAGTCACCTCATCTCTCTGGGGACTCATTTTCCTCATCTGTAAAAATGGCCCTAATAGTCCCTACCACGTAGGGCTGTTGTAAGGATTAAATGAGTGAACACACTTAACAAACTCAGAAAAGGGCCTGGCAAAATGTCATGCTGTAGGACTCAGCGGTCCTCCTCTCCCCAGACCTCTAGCTGTGTTTCCACATAGAATGATATTCCCCTAACGCTTTCCCAGCTCCAGTCTGCGGGCTGGAATGGCGGCGGGAGAGACTGTGGCACAGCACGCTGCGCGCAGGCGCGCGCGGTGGGCCAGGAGGGGGCGCGAGGGGCGGGGCTGCAGACGCCTGGGCTGTTCCGACGACTGCGCGCCGCCCCCGCCGCGCCCCGCGCCGCCCTTGCTAGCAGGCGCCTCCCGCCCCCTGCATTGCTGATGCTGCTGCTGGCAGACATGGACGTGGTGAATCAGGTACGCGCTCCAGCACCGTGGACAGAGCCCGCCGCTTCCAGGCCTTCCAGGCCCGGGTCGCTTAGGCCCGCCGACTCTGAGAGGAGGTGGCCAGGGTCCTGGCAGCGGTGACTCGGTCCCCGGTGCTGGGGCTGGGGGTCTGCAGCAGGCGAAGGGGAGGAAGGAGGAGGTGGAGGAAAGAAGGAGTGCGCTCTTTGCCGCAGCGAGGGCCATTCTCACTGCCGCAGCGGGCGCCCCCAGAGGCCCAGTTCATTACTGGCGACCTGGAGGGGAGGACGAGGGGCTTGGGGTCTAGGGCGAGGGCAAGAGGGAAGGGGAGGGGAGAGTGGAAGGAAGACGGTGGGGGGAGCTGCAGATGAGCTGGGAAATAGAGCGACAGAAGGTGTGGGGGTGGGGAGGAAGGGTTGGCACCCGCCCATCCCAAACAGAGACTGTACCCCAGTAGACGACCACCCCTTCCCCCAGAGCAGACCTAGAGGGACGATTTGGTTTTGCCCCTCCAAAACCCCCCAGTCTCCTCTCCCCCAACACATAGCCAGTGAAGCCATGTCCCAGCCCTCCCCCACCTTAATCAGTCCAGACCCTGTCTGCCATCTCACTGTTCTTTGCCACCTTAGAGACTCACCCCCCAACCAGTACCAACCCTTCCCCATCCCCATCACCTCAGACCCCACCACCACCACCATCTGACTCACCATTACTGCTGCAGACCCCTCCCCCACCCTAGCCACCCTGACTCCCGCCCTGTTATGACTCACCTTCCCCACTCAAGACCCCCTCCCCCACCAGGGTGAACCCCAACTCCTTCCTCACTCTCTCCACCCAAGCCCCTTCCCCATCTGACTCACCTTTACATTTCACAACTTCTCCCCTTCCCTAACTAGTCCTGACCCCATCTCCATCTTCCCCTCCCCTGACCTCCTCTGCCATCTGACTCACCATCATCCCAGACCTCCCCACCAGTCCTGAATCCTGGGGGGGGGTCTTCTCTCAGAAATCCTGGTGCTCACACCTTCCCCAAGGTGTCACTTTCTCCTTCTCACCCCATCTCCAAACGTCACCCCCTCCCGAGGTCACATGCCCCATCCCCAGGGGTCATCGCCTGGCAGCCTTGCCCCTCACCTCTCTCTCTACCTCCAACAACTCCATCCCCTCCCCACTGTTTCTCTCCTCAGCTGGTGGCTGGGGGTCAGTTCCGGGTGGTCAAGGAGCCCCTTGGCTTTGTGAAGGTGCTGCAGTGGGTGAGTGTGGTCTGGGCTGTTGGGGGAGAGTGCAGGGAGAGAGGGAGGTAGTGAGGTCCAGAAGAGCAGGGGTGGAGTAGGGGTGGGGAGTGAAGAATGGATAAGGGGTGGAAGGGGGTAGGGGAATTGGGCCCCAGGGTGAGGTTTCAGGGGTTTGGGACTAGAGAATGAATGGGCTATGACATCACATAGGGCTGAGGGTACCCCCGTTGTGCAGTGGCAGATTGTGATGTCCTACCTCCTCTCC
This sequence comes from Daubentonia madagascariensis, assembly GCA_023783475.1. Taxonomy (NCBI): domain Eukaryota; kingdom Metazoa; phylum Chordata; class Mammalia; order Primates; family Daubentoniidae; genus Daubentonia; species Daubentonia madagascariensis. Next base: position 99,479 of record JAKFHU010002125.1, read on the forward strand.
TGAAGGGAGAAAGGGGCGAGGGAGGTGGAGCCTATGGCCAATTGCTGGGGGAGAGATGCAAAGCCAGAGACACTCACAGACATTGAACGAGACAGAGAGAATGAGAGACAGGAAATGATGGAGACAGAGATGGAAATACTGAGAAAAAAGAGATACAGTGATGAGAAGAGATACAGAGACAAGAGAGAAAAGAGACGAACAGAGACAAAGAAAAGGGAGACAGAAAAAGACGCACAGAGAACAGAGATGCAAAGAGAAATGGACACAGGGAGAGAGGCAGGAAAATGGGATGTGGGGGACAGAGAGACACAAAGAGAAAGAGACACTCAGAAAAAAGGGAAACCAACACACAGAGAAAAAGAGGCACAGGGGAGACAGAGAGAGAACATACAGAGACTGGGTAAGAGACAGACAGAGACAAACAGACCAAGAAACAGAGAGACACAGACATAGAGAGAGACATACATGCACACACAGAGAGAAAAAAGAGACAGAAAGAGACATGTAGAGACTCAAGAGGCAGAGAGAGAATCAGAGACACAGAGAGACAAAGAGACATCTGAGAAAGACAAAGACATAGAGAAATGGAGAGAGAGAACGAGAAAAACAGAGACACAAAGAGACACACAGAGAAAAACAGAGACAGAGAGACAGAGACAGGCAGAGAGAGACAGAGGAGAGAGATCAGAGCATTGAGAGGTAGAGACAGAGAGAGCCACAGGGAGAAAGAGGAACAGGAAGAGACAGCCATACCCCTGTAATCAGCTTGTCCTTGGTCCCGATGAGCCCCGATTAGGGGGTGGGGGTGGGGACCGCTCCATCTGCTGCTGCCTGTGCTGGGCCCCCGATCTGTCCAGAGGAGGGCACCCCCTCCCACATGCACACAGGCTCACTGTAGCCATCCCCACCCCTGCTACCCAAGGTCTTCGCCATCTTCGCCTTCGCCACATGCGGCAGCTACAGCGGGGAGCTCCGGCTGAGCGTGGAGTGTGCCAACAAGTCCGAGAGTGACCCCAACATTGAGGTCGAATTCGAGTACCCCTTCAGGTGTGCACCCTCCCTGGGATCCCAACAGACCTGAGGGAGGCAGGGGTGGGGTGGGACCAGCCAATACCTCCTCCCCAGTGGCCCTGCCCAGCCCCCACCTCAAGAGGCCACACCCACTGGGATCACTGTCCATGCACTGAGCACCCGCTTTGTACCTGGCACTACTCTGGACTCTAGGACTATGTGGTGAGCAAGATAGACATAGGCTGTTGCCCTTTGGCTCTGTTCTAGTGAAGGAAAGGGGTTGGGGACAGGCGATAAACAAGATTCAAAAGAAAAAGACACACATGTATATATATACACACACACCCCTCCCTTAACACAGTAAGTGCTCCATTAATGTTAGCCAGTATTATTATTTACTCCCCATTCATTCATTCGTTTATTCTGTACACATTTTTTTGAGAACTTATTGTATACCGGGCACTACTCAATGTGCTGGGGACATAACAGTGACTAAAACAGACCCAACTCCTTACCCTCATGGAGCCTACATTATAACAAATAAATTAATAAAGAGAATAATTGCAGACTGAGAGAAATTCGAGGAGGGGATCCCCATACAGGGTTTCATGATGGAGAATAATGAGGGGGCACTGCTTAGATATACAGAGTGATTAAACCCAATCGAACAATCCTGACATTTGTTGAGCGCCCATTGTGTGCCGGGCACTGTGCTGCGTGCTAGGTGCACAAGAGAGGAGCACAGGCTGTAGTGGTCGCTACCTTTCTCGGCAATGTTTACCTCCTGGGGGTGGGGAGACGGAGGCCCACAGACACAATTTCAGTAGACGTTTCTGAGGCTCCTTCACTCCTACTTGGCCAAATAACATAACCACTCTGGGTCCCAATTTCCTCATCTGTAAAAGAGGACAATAATAATCCCCACCTCACAGGGCTGTTGTTAGTATTCAGCGAGGTAATACTTGCAAAGTGCTAAGTTTCAGGGCCTAAGGAAAGAGGTCGGGGAATGAGTTGGAAAGAGTGTCAAGGGAAATGTGGCATCAAGAGATCACCCAGTGGGAAGAAGGAAGAGTGAAAGCAGAAGAAAGCCCAGCACAGGCCCTGAGCAATGGTAGAAAGAAGAGGAGGTGCCAGGAAAGTGTGGCCTGAGAGGTAGAGGGGCAAGCAGGTATCTACGGGTTCACAGAGGCAAGGGAGAACAGACCTGGGAAGGAGAGTAGTTGGCAGTGTGGATACTGCTTAGAGCCCACCCTTTGGGAATCCACAAGACCACAAAAATCTCCTTTGGACACCACCCCCGCCTCCCCACCATGCCTCCCATGCCTAGGACCTCAGGTCCTGAGGACCTGCCCTTTACCCACAAGTCTCCTAGAAAAAAATATCTTGGCCCTGAGTCTCCCTCACCAACACCCTCACTGCCCTGGTGCCCCCCAAGGACCCTCCGTTCCCCCTCGGACACCCCTTCTCCCAACCCAGCCCACTAGAAACTAAAAACTCAAACCTAGATCCAACTCCTAGATCCACCACTTTGTAAAGTGCTCAGTAGGTGATTAATAAATGCAAGCCTCTTCCCTCAGGACTTTTGCTACACAAGGGCACCAGCACCATTTGCTCAGCCTCAGGATCCAGCCCCCGAGTCCCAGGCCAGAGCTCTGAGACCCCACTCCAGTGCTCCACAGACAGCTCCCTGGCCCATCACGTCACAGGAAAGGCCGCAGTCCCAGGACACCTTCCCAGCCCTCTCTTCTCCCCCCACATGCACACATCCTCTTCCAAAATCCCTTTCTTTCACCCTCCTTTCTTTCTGTCTGTCTTTTCCTATTTTGTAGTCACTGGGCTTTCCTCTGCTATGCACACATTTTTTTTCTCTCAGGGACCTGAAGTGGGGTAGGGAGAAGAGTGAACATGACGTAGGGGGAAAACAAGGTTCAGATCCGAATTCTGCAATTCCCTTGCCTGCTCTGTGACTTTAGGCAAGTTAATGCACTTCTCTGAGCCTCTGTTTCCCCCTCTGTACATTTCACTCAATAAACATTTCTTGAGTGCCTACGATGTGCCAACACTGTTCCAGGCCCTGGGGATACAGCAGTAAACAAAACAGGAAAAAGCCATGCCCTCTTGTAGTTACAGCAAAAATCAAGATAAAAAAGTAAAATACATGGTATGTCAGATGGGGATCACTGCTACAGAGAAAACTGGAGCAAGGAAGGGGGCTAAGGAGTGCCAGGAGGGAATGGTCCAATTTAATTTAAAATAATGAGATCAGGGAAGGCCTCACTAAGAAGGTGGCAGTTGAGCAAAGCTTGAAGGAGATGACAGAGAAAGACATAAAGATATCTAGAGGAAGAGTGTTCCTGGCAAAGGGAACAGCCAGTACAAAGATCCTGGGGTGGGAGAGTGCCTAGAAAGTTCCAGAAATAACCAAGCCAGAGTGCCTGGGTTAGAGTAAGAGAAGAATAACACCTATCTCACTAGGATGTTTTGAGCAATCAATGAAATGTGACTGGTAAATAGTAGGTGCTCTGTGAATGGTTAATTCCTCCCCTTCTTGGGACCTTGTCAGAATCTGGGGAAACCTATAACTGGGCAGGGGGTGGGTGAGAGGGTTCTTAGGGGCTGGGCCATACCTGCCCACCTCTGTCTGCAGGCTGCACCAAGTGTACTTTGATGCACCCAGCTGCCGAGGGGGCACCACCAAGGTCTTCTTAGTGGGAGACTACTCCTCATCTGCCGAATTCTTTGTCACTGTGGCCGTGTTTGCCTTCCTCTACTCCATGGGGGCTCTGGCCACCTACATCTTCCTGCAGAACAAGTACCGAGAGAACAACAAAGGGCCCATGCTGGTGAGTCCCCACAGCCACTTGCATGCAGAGACCGCGGGGACACAGGGCCTCAGAGACACAGCCATGCTCATAGGCCACACCAAATCCCAGACAGACCTACATGCAAGCAGCCACCATAACAGCCACACATGTTGCTGGTGCTGCTGCTGCTGCTATAAATCTACACCAGGCATCAGGGACACAGAGTCATAGAGTCACAAGGACATATTCAGAATCGCAGACAGACCCACATCTGGGAACCTGCCCACTCTCACACAACCACGCAGTCTAGATCAAAGGAAGGAGCCCACAGAGGATCACTGTGACAGTCATGCATGTCATCATGCCACACAGACACACTGATTCCTACACAGCTGTACTCACACACCCTCATCCCAGACACCAAGTGACACAAATTCCCATATGCAGACGAAAGTGGAAAGACACACTACTTTCCACAGATTTGGAAAGCATCCCACAGATTCCCCCCCAACACTCACACCCACACATCACAACCACACTCCCGCACCCTCTGCATCACATACATACACACACAAGCCCAAGCTGGGAGGGCCACCTTCAGGTGAAAGTGTTGTGGACTTCAGAGCTGAAAAGGCAGGGGAGAGACGGGCCTCTTCTGGGGGATCCCCCTCCCAAAAAAGCCTGTGATCTGAGAAGGCCCCAGAGCCCAGCATGAAGCAGCCCACTCACAGAGCCCTCTTCCTCACCCCTGCCTGCCACAGGACTTTCTGGCCACGGCAGTGTTCGCCTTCATGTGGCTAGTTAGCTCATCGGCGTGGGCCAAGGGGCTGTCAGATGTGAAGATGGCCACGGACCCAGAGAACATCATCAAGGCCATGGCTGTCTGCCACCAGACAGGAACCTCATGCAAGGAGCTGAGGGACCCTGTGACCTCGGGGCTCAACACCTCCGTGGTAAGCCCTGGGGACTGGCTGGAGGAAGGAGGCTGAGAAATTTCCAGTCTGGCATGGGGAGCAGTGGAGATAATGAGAGGAGAATCAGGGGAGATCCAAGGGGGCTCCCTAGAGGAGGCATGCCAATAATGTTGAAGGATGAGATAGCAAATACCACTGTGACACCACAGACTGTCCCCAAGCCGGGAACATGAGACCTTCTGTCCAGATTAGGTTTGGGAGACCTGGATCCCAGACCCAGCCTAGTCATGTAGAATCTCTGGCAACTCAGCCCCATCTTGGGACCTCAGTTTCCTCATGTGCAAAATGAATGAGTAACTTGAAATGTTTCCCCACTTGGATGCCCCCTACTGACTGGAGTCAGACTGTCTGAGCTAAAATCCCAGCTCTGCCACTTGCAAGCTCTGTGACCTGAAACTAGTCACACAGCCTCTTGGGGCTCAGTTTGAGCGTGTAAATTGAAGACTAATAATGGGTCCTGCTCCAAAGTTGAGTGTTTAGGGAACTGATAACATACAAAGTGCTTAGAAAATGGCACAAGGTAAGTCATATACAAGTGTTACACATGCTAAGATTACAACTTTTTCTTGTCACTTGCTGGCTGTGAGACCTTGGGCAACTTAGTCTCTCTGGGCCTCAGTTTCCTCAACTGTAAAATGGAGATATTACTTCCTGTCCGAAAATTGAATTTTAAGCAAATAACATGTAAAGTGCTTAGAAGAGGGTGTGGCATATAGTAACAGGTATAAAAAGTGTTTTATTTTATATAAGTTCCATATATTTATATTTTAATATAAAACTATATATTTACATATTTTATGTATGTGTGTTTATACATATATTTGCATATACACTTATGTGTATATATGCATGTTAGTGGTATATCTGTATTTAATAAGAATATGTTACATTTTAGTATAAATATATTCTAAATTTAAATTTACCATATTTTATACAAATGTAGATATGGAAATATGCAACTATATAAATACTTGTATATGTAATGCTCGTAGATCTCACCATCCCCTGGAATCTGAATTCTAACACGCCCTCTGCTCTCAAAAGCTGGCTATTCTGCACACTGACGTTCACGCACTGGAACTCAGAGGGTCTGGGTTTCAGAAGCCACCACCCTCCGGGAGCCCACAGATTCACGCCCAACGTGCCCATTCCTGCATGCTTGGCCTGGATGTCCCCTGGGGCCGCCAAGGCAATGGGCGGGGCACGACAGCCAGGCCTTGTCTCCCTGCAGGTGTTCGGCTTCCTGAACCTGGTGCTCTGGGTAGGCAACCTGTGGTTCGTGTTCAAGGAGACCGGCTGGGAGCAGAATGAAGAGCCAATGGGAGGGAGGTAGAAGTGCGGCTCTGAGGGAAGGAGGGGAGAGAGAAGTGGGCAGAGCGACCAATGATAGGAGGGAACAGTAGGGGGACTTGCGCAGTGAAGAATGAGCGGAACGCTGGAGCCACGGAAGGCAAGAGGAGGTGGGTCTTAGAAAATGACTGCTAAGCCAATAGGTAACAAGGCCAATAGATGATGAGGGTAAACGGGCGTGGGTCTTGAAGGTCAGACGAGCTCACCAATCCGGGAGGAGGGGATAGATCTGCCGCCTCTCCCCTGCCCTCGAGGTGAGGGAGGTGGTGTGGAATTTCAAAGGAGGTAATGCGGCGGGGCGGGAGGCTTGGAAAGGTTTGCCCGCCTTCTTGCTGTGCCTTAAAAGAGAGCTGAGCTTTCCCTCAGATGTGAGGGGGAAGGCGGGGAGAAAAGGCAGGAGGAGAAGGCACAGGGGTGGCATGAAAAGGGGAAGGCAAGCAGGTGGCAACACGTGAGTGTAGGTAGTTTCTGGCACTGAGTTAGCAAGGCTGGAAAGGGCAGAGAGTTTATTAAGCATCCCATATATAAGTCATCAAAAAATGCTGTTGGCTCTACCTTCAAAATATATCCATAATTTCCCCACTTTTTTCGCTGTCATCTCCCCCGACCTTTTCACAGGTCTCCACCTCCATTCTCATGCTGTCCTGCTCACAGCATCAGAAGGGATTCTGTAAAATCCCAAATTTGGCCACGGCCCTCTTGTGCTCAGAACTCTGCCGGGGCTCCCATCTCATTCAAATTAAAAGCAGAAGTCTTCACTATGGTCACAGGCCCTACCCCCCATCCACCTCTGTTGCAGCCACACTAACCACCGCAGTATGCCAGGCACAAACCGACTTCAAGGCCTTTGTACTTGCTTTCCCCCTGGAGTTTCACACCCTCGCACACTGGTAACTTTCTTTACCTGGCCAGCTCCTTTTCATCCTTTTGGTCACTTACTCTGTGAGGTCTTGCCTGACAACCCTGACTAAAACAAGTCCCCCTTGTTATCTCTCTCCTAGTGCCCTGTGCTTTTCTTTATCACACTCTGTAATTATTAGTTTATATGTTTATTGACTGTCTCTTCTACTAGATTAGGCGATGTGATCATGACATTCATGCTGTGCACACGTCACTTAGAGCTCTTAATGTTAGGTAACATTTTATTGAGTAAATAATGGAAACAACATAGCATGAGACATTTTACTCTCATTTTACTCTTCTCCACTCAAAATCATCCCATGGCTTACACATCATCCAGAGTCAAAGCTGAAGTCTCCACAGCGTGGTCCACAAGGCCATCTGTGACCCCATTACCTACCTTTCTGACATCACCTCCTACCACTCTCCCCCTTGCTCACTCCACTTCTTGTTTTTTTCCATTTCACTTATTGCCACCTTTTGCTATACTCATGTGCCATGTTCCTTGGGTGAAGTCTGCCTCCCCCTGCTACAGTGTAAGCTCCACAAAGACAGGGATCTTTGTTTTGCTCAATGTAGTGTGTCACCTGTTAATGGACTATTATTTTTGGTTGGGGCAAGGGGACCACAATCTCTTGCCCTAACGCAGTGGGGGCAAGATCGGGAATATCTTCCCAGTAGGGGCAGCTGAGACGAAGCTGACTCCAGGACTGTAAGTGAAGGAAGAAGGAAGAAACAGCGTGCAGAGGGTAAAGTCAGGGTGAAGGCATAGCAGCCCAACCCCTCCCTGAGGGCACTGCCTGTGTCTGGACCCATACTCCTTCTGTGTCTTTTGTCTCTACAGATCAGTGCAGCCCAGGAGGACCCCATGGGTGGGCACGAGCTCAGGAGAAGGCCTGCCCCCCTTCCTACACCTACACCCTAGGTCTCCACTCCTCAGCCAGGAGACCCTAACTGTCTTTGCTGTTTATATATATATATATTATATATAAATATCTATTTATCTGTCTGAGCCCTGCCCTCACTCCACTCCCCTCATGCACTAGGGGCCCAGTCTTTAGTAGACCCATCTCTTACCCCTACCCCTTCCCCTGCATCCCTTGGCCCCTCTCTGTTCCTGGTCCCTGTCCCCTGAGGTTAGGGGGCTGTAAAAGGGGGACAGGGAGGGGACAGACCTCAGCTGTGTGGGGAGGGTGGGTGTGACTTGAGACTCTCTCCCCTTTCTCCCTGCCCTCCTCCCAACTCTGGCCTTGGTTCCTCCACCAATGCCTGAACAGAGGCCATTAGGGGAAATCCAACCCCAGGGTGACAGGCAGAGATTGCAGGGACTTGGGGTAGAGAGGACAGCTTAGGACCCAAGGTAGTCTTGGAGGGGAGCTCTGGAGTAGAGGGGTCAGCAAGGAGGTTGGGTTCCAGACATACTGGATCTAGAGTCTAAAGGAGAGGGGTGGCCTAGAGCATTCTGGAGTGGGGCTTGGAAGGAGACTGGGGAAGGGCTTTAAGTGAGGCAATGGATGGGCTCCAGAGTGGCAAATCTTGGATTGGGACCAGAGTCTATGGAAGGTGTGTGGCTTGGAACACTCAGGAGTGTCGATTCTAAAGGGGGCAGATCTTGAGCAGGGAAAGAAGTGGGATCAGGAATGGGCCAAGCTTGGGATGCGATCCTGGTCAGAGTTCCAGATGGAGCATGGCTTAGAGTGGGGCTTGCATGAATGCTTCAGAAGGGGCAGGCCCCCCCCCATGGGGCAGTGGAGAAAATGTTTTAAAGTGGGTGGGTTTGGGCAGTAGGTTGGGTGGAGGAACTTGGTTAGGAGCTTCAGGATAGGTTTTGTTAGGGGCAGGGAGGAATGGCCCTAGCCAAGGCTGGGGACTGAGGTGGCCTGGGAGGAGCTGAGGGATATATCTTGGAGGGTGAGGGGTGGAATCTAGAGAGAATACACCCCACATCCTTGCCCACCCCATGACAAGATAGCTAGGTAATCAGAGGACAGAGCCAACGGCCCACCCTTCTTCCCTCCTTCCCTTGCCCCCTCCCTCCCTCCACACCCCCACCCATCCCCTGGTGGTTGGAGGCCGGGTCTGGAGTCCTTACCCTGCACCCTCTACTGTGTCTGTGATGTCAGTAGTGCCTGTGATCATGTGTTGCCATTTTGTCTGGCTGTGGCCCCTCCCTCTCCCCTCCAGACCCCCACCCTTTCCTGTGCTCTTCGGTATTGTTTGAAGACCCCCTCCCCAAGGAAGAACAAATATGATTAATTCTCCTCCCCCAAATAAACTCCTCAACCACCTAGTCCACCAGGCTTTGATTTCTCAGTGTGTCTTTCTTTTGGGGGGCTGAGGGGAGGGGGGGAGGAGGTGAGAAGAAGCTTTGCCCCTGACCTGCTGACCGCCCTTCAGGTTGCTGCACCATTTCAGGCCCCTCCAACAGTGTTCTGCCCAGCAGCTTCCTCTGTGAAGCCTCCCCTGCCCATCATTCTAAGTCACGCTGAGTAGCCCTGCTAGCTGTCGCAATCCTAGCCACCGGATGCCTAGTCTTTGGTTCTAATTCTGGTCCCTTAGCCACTCCCCTTCCCAGGCCCTGTGGAGCCCTCTCCTCAAACCCCCAAAGGGTCCGAGGAGGACCCCTATACTTCACAGACAGACTTCACCCTACCCGACCCCCTCTGTATTTTTCAGACCCTGCTGTCTCTCCTTCTTGCCTCTGCCCCAACTGGAGAACCTGGATACCGGCTACGCAGCAAGGCCTGGAGGCGGGGCGCCGGGTGACTCCTTAGTTAACTAATTTATTCTTTCTCTTTCACGCCTCCCAGGTTCTTCTCCCTGGGGCAAGGAGGGGCGGGAAGTGACTGGGATGTGTGTAATGGAGGAGGTCCCCGGTGCCCACGATGAAAGGCCCGGCGGAGCGCTGCCGCCTCCCTGCCTAATTAAAGACCCCGGCCAGGCGCCTGAGTTCTGACTGTGGGCACGGGACCCCCTCCTCCCAGCCCCGAGGCACAGCGGAGCCCGAGAGCGGGAAGGAGAGGCTCCCAACCCTGGAACTGAGCTCAGAGAAGGAAATATCTAACTGGAGAGAGAAAATGCGGACAGCGGAGGGAAGGCTATAAGATCTACTTCTCAGGGCAAAGGGGTCTTGACCGCTAGGCCTGTAAGGATGGGGAGAGAGCGAGAAAGAGAGCTTTGGAACCTGGCCAGAGACTTTAGCCCCCTCCCTATAAATCTCAAATAGTCCTGGCTTTGAATGGGAAGAGAAGGGTGTGTATAAGATCTAGCTTTCTGGTGGGGGCGAGGGAGCACCAGCTGGGGCTACAAATGAGGCCTGAGACCACCCTTGATCATTCATCGGGGGAAACAGATGCTCGAAGCCTCACCAGTGGGGAGGGGGCTAAGAGGTGGCTTTAACCCCTACTGTAAATAAGCATCCAAGATAAACTGACACGAAGCATCAATACAAGCATCCTAGCTCGCCACCCCTTCCAGTCAGGTGGCCACCTCCAAGTCCCCCCGGCCTCTACTACAGAGCCCTCAATCCTTTGAATGTCCCATGAGAGGCCAAGTGGCACACTGGGGTTCTGGGGGGCGTGCCTTATGACGCCCCGCTCCGGCCCGGGGCTGGAGGGCAGGGGCCTTCCCGCGGGGCGCTCCTGGGCTGCATGCAGCTCACCTCTAGGCAGGGGGCGCCTCGGCGGCAGAGAGACGACAGGCCCGAGGGCGGGCCCTGCAGGGCGCGCTCCTCCCACGTGGGTGTCAGGTTTACGGAACCCAGCTCCTAGGCCGGACGCGCCGTGGCCAGACGGCCGCGAGGATCCCATTAGCCGACCCGGCCTGACCTGACCGTGCCCGGGTGCGCCATGTTCGCGCGTGGGTCCCGGAGGCGCCGCTCCGGGCGTGCGGTGAGCCGGACTCAACAGCGGTGGGGGTCGGGGGTAAACTGAGGCCAGGCGATTGGGCAGGGAATAGGGATAGAGAACAGGCGCCCCATAGAGGCTTTGGGAATCCCATCCCCAGCATTCCTAGACCTGGAGCTGGGGCTGCTGGAGGTGAGTGGATGAAGGAAAGTGTAGGTCTGGTGGCCCATGCTCCCTAATCACCTCTCCGCACGCCTTTGTCAGCACCCCAGGACCTGGTGCGCTCGCTTCTCTTGTGAACTGTAAGAGGGAATTCTGAGGGCCAAAACACTGGGTCCTGGGGTCTTGGGTTGAGCAGGGACCTCCTGAGCTTCTGAGGGAGCGGACACCTACCTTGGAGGAATGTGGACTGAGGGATGGAGTCCTACTCTCCTGGCATGCCTGAATGCTGAGGGTCGAGAGATTGGGATTTGGGGGAACAGGGCTTCCAGGCTTCCACCTGAGCCAAGGAGCTTTTAACTTCTTAGATAGGAGGGTCTCTCTCTTCCTTTGGAGGGGGTCTCTGACGGGAGAAGGTGGGGTCTGGATTTGGTGGTCCAGAGAAGGAGTAAATAGCCCTAGCATATGAGGGTAAAGGTCAAAGTTTCTTGGGTTAGGGGGTTTCTGAATGGAGCAGAGGCCTCCTGAGTTCCTGGGGGAGGGTCCCCAGTTCCTTGGGTATGAGGAAGTGAAGCAAGGAGCAGCTCCTGAGCTTCTGAAGGGTTCTGAAGCAGGGCTTATGTGGGGATCCCAAGGAAGGATGGGGTCTCAGTCTCCTACCCTGTGGAATTGGAATGCTGCTGGCCTCCTGGGTGGAGAGGGGACAGAGATAAGGCCTGGGAGGGGATGCCCAGATTAAGGACTCTGTACTCTGGTGGGGAGAGTACTTTGAATTCTGGGAGAGGTGTTTGAGGCCTGGAAGGATCTGAGTCGGGGGGGGGGGGGGGGTGTCCGAGGCTGGGGGAGGGGTAGTCCAAGGCCAACCTAGGGAGGGGAATTCCCTGAAAAGGGGGCTTGTTGGGAGGTGGTCTCAGCTGCCCTGCCTCTGCCTCGGTTGTGTCCCCCTCCCCCGCGCTCCAGGCGCTGTCCCAGCCTGCCCAGCGCTGCCCTGGTGGGACAGGCCCCAACGTGCGGTTGCAGGCCTTGGAGTGGAGGGGCGGGCGTTGACTTCTCCCTCCCTGCTCCGGTGCCTTGCCCGGCCCTGCGTCTGCCCCCGCCTACAGCAGCATCCAGAGACCGAGGACCCAGACCGGGGCCAGCCCTGCAACTCCTGCAGGGAGCAATGCCCCGGCTTCCTGCTGCACGGTTGGAGGTAAGCGACCCCCCCACAGGGCCTCTGTCAGAGCTCTGCCCTCAGGGGAACCCCCCAGGTTTAGGCTTCTTGCCTACAGGGGGAGCTCAGTTGGGAAAAGAGCCCGAAGCTCGGATTCAGAGCCCCGCCCCCTGACTCATTCCCAAGAGTCGCGTTCCCAGGAAAGCTCCACCCACTACACAGCCCCGCCCCCAGAAGGTTCTCCCCAAGCCTCCGAGTCGCATCCCTAGGGAGATCCTCCGTCCCGGGATCTGAGCACCGCTCACTGACCTCCAACCCCCGCCCCATTAAGCTTAGAACTACTCTCCCAGACCCAGCGTCCTATCCTCCTACTGGAGCCCTGCACCCAAAAGTCTCATAAAATACCACAGACAACCCACAGCCCCACAGCCCCCAGATTCAAGTCCTACCCCAACCTCATCACAGGCTAGAACCCCGCCTCTAGGGAAAGTTCCCCCACAAAGTCCAGAGGCTTTCCTGAGGGGAAGCCCCTAGATTTGTAACTCCAATCTCAGCCTTGGAGCCCCGCCCCTACTCTGGCCAGCTGCCAGGAGAGTGTGACACAAGTCCCAGAACTAAAAGGTTAGGGGATGTCCTTGAGACTCCACAGTCCCACCCCTTCACATCCAGTGCCCAGGCTCCCAGCCCCACCCCTAGTTCACAGCCATGCCCTCCTTGGCCCCTGTCTTACTGCGGGAAGCTGAGCCTCTCACAGCCAACGCCTGACTCTCCATGACGGGCAGGTTCACAGCCAGACCCTGGCTCATAGCCCCACCTCCTGTCAGCCCGGCCCCCAGGCCCAGGGCCCTTTGGTGGTAATAATGTGCATGTCTCCTCCCCTTAGTTGGACTTGGGCTGCTGAGGGGTCTGAGTTAGCAACCCCTTAGTAATTGACCCCCATCCTGGCCCCCCCAGAAAGATCTGCCAGCACTGCAAATGCCCGCGGGAGGAGCATGCAGTTCACGCGGTGCCTGTGGACCTGGAACGTATCATGTGTCGGCTAATCTCAGACTTCCAGCGCCACTCCATCTCCGATGACGACTCAGGCTGTGCATCGGAGGAGTATGCCTGGGTGCCCCCAGGCCTTAAGCCCGAGCAGGTGACCAGAAGCCGGCCACCCACTCTTGCTGTCCAGTGGGTGCACACATATGCTCACACACACATGCTTGTGTGCTCAAGTGGGAACCTATTTCTGGGGCAATGCTAGAGTGTGTGGTCAGGCCAAGGGTCCTTCTGACCCCTCTGTGATAGAGGGGTGGTCAGCTCCCCACACTTCACAGAGAACCCTGAGTGATCTTGGCACCAGTTCCTCAGGGCCTGTTCACCCCACTCCTATTCTACCCCTTACCTCAGGCTTTATCCCAGCACTTCATTCACCAAGTCTTCATTGATTGATTCATTCAACAGTTATGGAGCACCTACCGCGGGTCACACACTGTTCTAGGCTGAGGACACAGCAGTGAACAAAACACAAGATAACATATTGCCACGTGGAGGTTAGATTCCCAAAAGGAGCAATAGCCAATAAACAAACCTGTAAATATATATCAGATGGTATAAGGGCTATGGAATAAAAAGGCAGGGAAGGGGGTGGCGAGAAGAAAGAGAGAGAGAGACTAGCATTGTAAATAGGGTGCCCAAGTAAGCCTCAGAGAATTTAACCTTTGAGCTACGCTAAAGGAGGTGAAGACATGAGCCATGCAGATCTGTGAGGTTAGAGCAATTCAGGCAAAGTAAATAGCTAATGCCAAGGCCCTTGGCATGTGTGAGGGACAGCAAGGCCAGTGCTGCTGAAGCAGAGTGAGGGAGGGGGAGAGCAGCTGGAGCTGAGGTCAGAGAGGTAGCAGAGCCATGGAGAGGACTTGGACTTTGACTCTGAATGAGGGGGAAGCCACAAGGGGGTTGTGAGCAGAGGAGGGATGTGATTTGGCTGCCCAGTGTAGAGCAGCCTGCGGGAGTGAGGGTGGAAGCGGGGCAGAGAGGAAGAGGCTACTGCAGCAGCCCGGGTGACTGATGGTGGTGCTGGCAGTGGAAGCGGTGAGACATGGTCAGATTCTGGATATATTTTGGAACTAGAGCTGAGAGGATTTGCCTGTGGGGTGGAAGAGAGAGGAGTGAAAGATGACCCCAAGGGTGGGCGGATTAGCTTTGCAGGAAAGGGAAAGGCAGGAGCGAGTTTGAGGGTTAAGAGCATAAGTTTGGTTTTGGCCGTCTGCAGTTTGAGATGCCTGTTAGACATCTAAGTGGCCACATTGCCTGGAACTCAAGGGAGAGGTCACAGGGCTAGAGGTATGCATTTGCGACACATTAGCCAAATAGATGGTATTTACAGCCATGAGGTTAGATGTAATCCCCAAGGGTGTGAATGTAGACAGAGGCAAGAGGACCAAGAACTGAGCCCTAGGACCCTCCCACATTTCAGGCTGGGCTAGTTGAGGAGGAGCCAAAAGAGGCACAGAGAAGGAGCAGCCAATAAGGCAGGAGGAAAACGAGGGCTGCCTGCCAAGGGAAGAAAGTGTTCACAGGAAGGAGTGATTGATCAGCTGGGTCCAGGGCTACTGATGGGTCAAATCTGATAAGGACTGAGACCTGAACAATGATTTTAACAATGTGGACGTCATCAATGACCTTGATAGCTTTGGAGGATGGGTGGGGGCGGAAGCCTGACTGGAGAAGGCTCGAGAAAGTATGGGAGGGGAGGAAGTGGAGTGCACACCAGTGTTCACAACTCTTTTGAGGAATTTGGCTGTAAAGGGGAGGAGAAAAGTGGAGTAACAGCTGGAGGAGGAAGTGGGGTTGAGACCTGAGGGAACTCAGCATGTTTGGGAGCTGAAGGAAGTGATCCGGCCTTTCCAGAGAAGTCCCTCCTGATGACTTTAATTTTCTCAGAGAAGTGGGGACCCACCATCTCACTGCATCCCAACTCATCCCTAATCTCAGTTGTTTTCTCCCACCCTTCATGTCCTCCCAGGTATACCAATTTTTTAGCTGCCTCCCAGAGGACAAGGTCCCCTATGTCAACAGTCCTGGGGAGAAATACAGGATCAAGCAACTACTGCACCAGCTGCCCCCACATGACAGTGAGGTGAGGAGACAGAAGACAGGTACAGCCTGGGCAAACGCAGGGCTTCTGGAAAGAAATGGGCAGGGTCAGAGGAGGAAAGGTGAGCTGATCTGAGGTGAGAGTTCTGGGTAGGCAGGGGCCATCGGGGGACATTCCCTGGCAAAACCACAGCTGGGCCTTGGAAGAAGAGGTGGGTGTTTCAGGCAGGAGGCACCAGCTATACAAAGGCCTAGAAGTAAACTTTCTGGGCATAGATTAAGTCTGGAAGAGGGACAGGGGCAGGCCTCAAGGGCAGAGCCTGGAAGACCCCTACCACCCCCAGGCGCAGTACTGCACGGCCCTGGGAGAGGAGGAGAAGAAGGAGCTCCGAGCCTTTAGCCAGCAGCGGAAGCGGGAGAATCTGGGGCGTGGCACCGTGCGCATCTTCCCAGTGACCATCACTGGGGCCATCTGTGAGGAGGTGAGCCGTAGAGGGCCTCGGCGAGGGAGTAGCGCCCTTGCTCCAAGCCCTAGGGTGCAGGTCCTGTCTCCCAGGCCGTGGGAAGATAAGGCCTGCCCCTCAAGCCCCAGTGGGCTATCTCTAGGATCCCCTCTGGTGGACAGGGTCTGTTCCTCACATCTCGCTGTTGCACAGGGGCTGTCTTTAAGGGCCCTCCTGGTAATGGGGTATGTCTCTAGAGCCCCCTCATGGATAGGACCTGTCCCTCAGACCCCACTGTTGGGAGCAGTTTGTCTCTAAGGAGGCCCTAGTGTGCCTTCTCTATGGTTTTTGCTCCTCCGTGCAGTGGACGTGGGGTGTGGGCTGTCTCTCTGGTCTTCCTGTGGTCAGAACTTGTCTTTGAGAACTGACCCATAGTGGCAGGGCCTGTCTCCAGAGCCCAGTGGTGGGTGGGGCCTGTCCTAAGATCCTACTGTTAGGTGAGGCCTGTTGCTGAGGTCCCAGTGAGTGGGGACCATCTCTGTGGTTCCCCCACTGGGCCTGACCTGTCTCTATGTCTTCCCCACCCCGCTATGGAGGAGGCTAGCCTGTAAGGCCACCCATGATAGGTAGGGCCTATCTCTATGGCTTCCCCTGTGAGCAGGGTCAGTCTCTAAGGTGCCCCCCAACTGCACCCCCTATGATAAGCAGGGCCAGTCACAAAGGTTCACCATGGGGAAGGCCCAAGGGTGACATGCCTTGGCTGATCCCATCCATCTGGCCATCTTGGTGATGGTGATGGCATCTGTCTGTCCCGTGGCAGTGTGGGAAGCAGATCGGAGGTGGGGACATCGCAGTGTTTGCCAGCCGTGCAGGCCTGGGCGCCTGCTGGCACCCACAGTGCTTCGTGTGCACCACATGCCGGGAGCTTCTTGTTGACCTCATCTACTTCTATCATGCTGGCAAGGTCTACTGTGGGCGTCACCATGCTGAATGCCTGCGCCCGCGCTGCCAAGCCTGTGATGAGGTTTGGGCCTCCCTGCTCAGGGGTGGGAGTGGAGGGCAGGAAGGGCCAGGGGCAGGCCTTTCTGACAGCCACAGACGGCCTTTGCCCTCCAGATCATCTTCTCCCCTGAGTGCACAGAGGCTGAGGGCCAGCACTGGCACATGGGGCACTTCTGCTGCTTCGAGTGTGAAGCTTCCCTAGGAGGACAGCGCTATGTCATGCATCAGAGTCGTCCCCACTGCTGCGCCTGCTATGAGGCCCGCCACGCGGAATACTGTGATGGCTGTGGGGAGCACATCGGTGGGTGAACATGGTGGCCCCAGCCACCAGGTGGGCCCCAGCCCCACCCTGCCAGGATTCCTCTTGTCCTCCAGGCCCCAGCACCCTTCACGACAAGTCCCATCCCCAATGTCCCCCACTGTGCCATACTTTCTAAAGCTCATCTACACACTAGGCCACCACTACACATCCAGACCTACCTCCAGGGTACCCTCTAATTCCCAGCCCCCAGGACTACGCTCTAAGCCCAGCCTCTACTACTCCAAGCTATGCCCTATTCTCTTCTACTCTCCTCCGTCGGCTACCCTCTAGCTCCACCCTACCTCCTAAGGCCACGCCCTCCCACCTAAGCCCTGCCTCCACCACCCAGGACTCCTCTTCAGGTCCAGCCTTTCACTCTCCTTCCACCTGAAGCCAACCCTTAACATCTAAGCCTGGCCCACATCTTAGAGTCCAAGGCCCGCCCCTACTCTGAGAGGGGGCACCCTGAGAAAGAAAGAGTGGGAGGGAGACATTTATTTACCAGCCAGTCCCCAGGAGAGGAGAATGAGGAACCATGGGGTGAGGGCCAAACCTCAAGTTTCCTGCTTTCTCCAGAGAAGGGTCTTCTTAGAAGTAGGGGAGGGCATCTTGGGGTACCCTGCTTCAGTTCCCCACCCCTTCCCGAGAAGTGCCCCATTCATGAGGGGTGGGGTATGCCTGGGGGTTCTGCCTCAGTTTCCCCCTCGCGTCGCTCCCCACAGGCCTGGACCAGGGCCAGATGGCTTACGAGGGCCAGCACTGGCATGCCTCAGACCGTTGCTTCTGCTGTAGTCGCTGCGGACGGGCCCTGCTGGGCCGCCCTTTCCTGCCACGCCGTGGCCTCATCTTCTGCTCTCGAGCCTGCAGCCTTGGGTCGGAGCCCACCGCTCCCGGGCCCGGCCGCCGTAGCTGGAGCGCAGGCACAGTCACCGCACCACTCGCAGCCTCCACAGCCTCTTTCTCTGCTGCGGAGGGGGCGTCCAAGAGGGCCACCAAAGACACCTGCGCGGAGTCACCACCTGGTGAGCTAACCCTTGAGCCACGCCCAGCCACAGCCCCATCCCCCACCCCACCCCCGCCCCTGCCCCTGCCTCTGCCTCAATCTCTGCCCTCTCCCTTGACTCGCCCAGGCCCCACACCTGCTGCACCCCTGGCCCCGCCCTCCTCTCAGCCCAGCCCCCTTCCCCACGCCATCCCACGCCTAGGCTGCAGCCCAAACTACACCCACCTCGTGAGCCCTCGTTCCACCCTGCTTCTGCACAGGGCCCATCCCCATCTCAACTTGCCCCCGCTTGAGCCTAAGTCCTCCAGCCGGTCACCTTCCACCCTCTGCACCCGGGCCCCGCCCCATTCTATGGCAAACCAAATCTACTCCAGCCTATGCCACACCCCTTCCAACCGAGGCCACGCCCCCAGTCCCCGGCCGCGCCCCGTACACCAATCGGTCTTCCTGCGTTCTTATTTCCCACCCTCTCTCCACCCGTGCCTGCTCCAAGCCTCATACTTCCCAGACTCTGCGTCTCCCTGCCCGTCTCCGGCTCCTTCCCCCACTTTGCCAGTCCTGGTGGGGAAAAGAAGGCCCTTCCACAGGCCTCCTGCACCAGTCTCTTCCCTTTCCAGCTACAGGCCCCGAGGAGCCCTCCCGCTTTCTGAGAGGGGCCCCCCACCGCCACTCCATGCCGGAGCTGGGGCTCCGCAGTGTCCCCGAGCCACCCTCAGAGTCCCCCGGCCAGCCGAATCCACGCCCAGAAGATAGTGCCTTCGGTCGCCAGAGCACCCCACGCGTCAGCTTCCGTGACCCTCTGGTGTCTGAGGGAGGTCCGCGGCGGACCCTCAGTGCGCCCCCGGCCCAGCGACGCAGACCACGCAGTCCCCCACCCAGGGCCCCCAGCCGTCACCGCCACCACCACCACCGCCGCCACCATCACCATCACCACCGCCACCGTGGCAGACGTCGCCACTATGAATGTGACTTGAGATCAGGGTCAGATTCAGGGTCTTGCTCCAGCTCACCGTCCAGTTCCAGTTCCAGTTCCGAGTCCTCAGAGGATGACGGCTTCTTCCTAGGAGAGCGAATCCCACTCCCCGCGCACCTGTGCAGGCCCACGCCTGCTCAGGACACTGCAACTGAGACTCTCAACACCCGCTCCTCACCGCCTCCCAGGGATTCTCACCCGGGGATGCCTCGACAGGCCCGAGACAAGAACTGCATCGTGGCTTGAAGGCAGGCAGTCCTGGAGGGGCTTCATTCTCCAGTCAGTGGAGATGATAATCCCCCCAATCTAAGTCATAAATCTCCTTCCTTCCTCCCTGCTTCTGCTGTTTGTATTATTGAAGTAATTTAATATTTGTTGTAAAACGGGCCTGGCTTCTTTGCCTCCTTGCCCCAGCCACTCCTCCTCAATTTCCCCCTCCTGATGCTTGAGATTTATCCACATTTGATCAAAGGATTACTTTACTCATTATCGTATATTTTAACAATCTGTTTATTTATTCATCCCTCCACAGAACCACCCCCCATAGCAAGGAGATTATTTGGAGTGGGTCACAACCTGGGGCCTGGAATCTGCAATCTAAGGTGCCTACTTCCCTCATTTTGTGGCTTAGGTGGGGGCATGGTTCAGGCAAAATTGGTGTCTCCTTTCTACACCAAGGAGGACCTAGGCATACCCATAAAAGTGGTCACACCCAGGAGGGTTGATTGGCAGGCTGGAAGACAAAATTCTCCCAATAAAGGCACTTTTACCTCAACAGGAGGCTGGGAATTGGTAGGCTGGGAGTGTTGTTGTGGGGGTGGAGTTATTTGGATACAGGACTTATTTGCAGGTTGCAGAGAGAAATGAGAAGAGTTCGCCTACACTGGGCTATCTGCGGGATCTGCAAGTGAGGAAAAGAAAGAAGTCATTGGCTGGATTCATGTACCCATTTTACAGACAAGAATACTGAAGCTTATGCTGCCAATTGGTACAAAAGCCATAAGTACCAACAAGGAACAGAGTTGGCATTCATACCTTTAGGAGATCCCTTTCCTTTTCTCCTCTGCCCTCTCAGCAACCCCTCTACACAAACACACACACACACACACACACACACACACACACACACTTACCAGTGGGGGCTGCTGTATGTCTTTGCTGCCGAAGGGGGAAGGTGACGTAGGCATCATACCCAAAAAGGCATGTAGCGAGTAGGCCCAGTACCTAGGGGCAGTATGGGAGTGGGGGGTTAGATTAGGTGGGCAGCCCATTTGGCCTCTTACCTCCTCGTATCTACCACCGCCAGCACCTGCCCCATGAAGGATGGTGACTCAAGCCCAGGTTGAGAAGCCAGAGAGCCCCAGAGAAAAGCCAAGAGACTGGATTCTAGCCCACCCTCCCTCCTTGTAGTACCTCTCAACACAGCCACACCATGGTTCCACATGTAGGGGGCACAACTCATACTACATTTGAGACTAAGTTCTACAGAGTTCTAGCAGGTGGTAGTCTAGTGTGTTGACAAAGGGGCCACCTGTTTGTACTTCCCACAAAGGTCCTTGTGCTGGACAAGGGACAGCCCTTCACAGCAAATGAAGATCTTGAGAGGCAAAACCAGGGCCTGAGCCAAACTTTCCTGCAGGCCCTGAGGGCAAGTGTGGCCTGCTGTGGGTCTCATACTTTCTGCCAGGAGCACAGGCAGAAATGGCCCCCTGGATCCTCAAACCCTTCTCTCTGATTTGGAGCTGCCTCCATAGTCATTACCCCTGCGATGATTTTGGAGTGGTTTCCTCTCTCAACAAGGACGACGATGGAGGTGATCAGGTAGAGGATCGCCCCTATGAGGGTTCGGAAGAAATCCTGTGAGGTGTAGGAAGAAGAGGAAAATCAGCATCCAGAGGTCCCTGGACAATCCTAACTGCCTGGGCCCCTCCCCAGCCTTGCCATTGTTGACCCCGTTCTTACACTCCAGGGCCAGTTGATGAATGGTATCTTGGTGTGCAGGTCACACATGTAGATGACAAAGAAGATAGCAGCAAGGATCATCTCAACCACGGACAGGGAGGAGTACCCTGGTGTGGAGGCACTGAAGCAGATCAGAATCACCAGGCACAATATCTGGAAGGGTGACATGGGAAAGGGGGCCTCGATCAGCTCCCTGGGCTGAGGAGATTGGTTTAAATTGGGGGCCTCAAACTCAGATGCCTACCAGGACTGGGAAAATGACACACAATAATAGCTATACACTTTTTGTGTGCTCACTGTGATGATTCACTTAATCATCACAATAATCTAATGAACTGGGTACTATTATTAGTATTTCTATTTTATAGATGAGAAAAGCGAGGCACAGAGAGATTAAATGGCTTGCCCAGGGTCACCCTGCAAGTAAGTAGAGTTGGGTTGCTCGGTTTCCCCCCTTTTCCATTCTAGAATATGGGCAGCCTGAGAGGAGTGGCTCTGCCAGGTGTTTTGTGAGCACCGCTGGCGCCAGCTTCTTGGCCTTGAGGGGGCGGGACATGCGGTTCCCCGGGCAACTCCTTTGGGAAGCCATGAGAGTGACACCGGAGGGGCAGGGCTCCGTTAAAGGCGCCGCACCCCTTTTACAAGTGACTGAAAGGTGGCACCCAGTTCGAAGGGGGCGAGAAACCGAGGCTCCCGAGTGGCCCGAAAAGCTAAGGACATTCCACCCGGCCCCAGAAGGGCGAGGAAGAACTGGCGAAGGGTGGGGCACCCTACCCCGCAGGACTAACGCTTGGGGCCCCACCCCAACAAGCCCCACCCCTGGGCGCGCTGCCAGCCCGCCCGCCAGTGCCCAGGCCGCGCCACGCCCTGCCACGGGAGGACCCCCACTTCCCAGCCCCCCAGGACCCCTTCCATGCGTCCACTGATGAGTCCACGCGGGCTTCCCCCACGAAGCCCCCATATGCCTTATAGGCTCCTCGCCTTACCCCATGGGCCACCAGCTCTCCGACCACCTTCTCCAAACCCCACCTACTCGCCCTGCGCCCCTTCTTTCGGGCCTCCACCACGAACCAACCCACCGGCGCCCCCGTGCCGAGCGCCCCGGCCACGTGCCTGCCTCACCCCAGACTGTCCAGTTCCGCGTGGTCCAGCCACCCCACCCCGCCTTTGCCCACCCGCCTGCCCCAGTACGCTCACAATCTCAGCAAACAGGAGAATTCCCTTTCGGGTGCGCGAGAAGTTGGTGCAGGCGGCCCAGCAGCCGGGGGCAGAGAGGCGCTCGGAATCCGCCATGGCATGGGCCGGAGTCCCTGCGGCCGTGGAGGATCTGCTCGCTTGCTCGCGGGTTCGAGGACGCTGCACACCCAGCCGTCTTGCCAGCCGACTGGCCGGGAAGGGGGCCCCCGGGGCGAAGGAGGGAGTGAATCACCACGCAGAGCAGAAGCGGGCGGGGCCGGAGGGGGCTGGGCCAGGTGGCTGCCGCCCCGGAAACCCCCTCGCCCCGCCCGCCAAGGATACGCCCGGCCTGGTGCACGGCCCCCGGGGCGCCCCATCTCCGGGTGCTTAGCAACTCGGGTGCCAAGCGCAGTAACGGCGAGACCCTTCGCCTTTTTGGAATGCAAATGCGCCCGGGGCAGCCTCTACTGGGAACCACGGGAATCTGGCTTTGGGAGGGAGTGACTCAGTTTCCTTAGCTGAGAAACGGCCTAGGCCATGATTAAACCTGAAAGACTCGGGGCCCGGTGCGTTTCCAGAATTCAGAATATTTTGGATTTTAGAAAGTTTTTCCCGTGCATATACTCTCGGCAGGGTCTGGGGCTGCCACGTTAAAAAAAAAAAAAAGAAGTTAATATTTCCTCGAGAAAAATCGTGAACGTTCACAATAAGTGGATCAGTAAGGATTGAAAAGTGTTCCTCGTTAGGTCAGGTCAGATTTTGAAACCAAATGGTATCAAACTTGTGGGAAAACAGTCTGTTTCTAGAGCTTTTTGGACTTCAGAATTTCGGATAAAGGATCGGGGACTGTGGAATAAACCTGTTAGCAGTGATGAGGGTGAGACCCTGCCAGCGCAGAAGCTGAGCCGCAGCAGGGCCTGGTGAGCAGGGGGCGGGCATTGTTAACAGTGTTAGAGCCCAGGGAGCCCAGGGTCTCTCTCGCTCTGTGCTCTGCAATCCCAGGGAAGTTCTGGCCCTAAATACTGGGCCTCAGTTTCCTGGCTCTGAGGAGAGGGGGCAGCCAGCCCAGCCCTAGATGAGGAATGGTGAAGGTTATTGCTAGGTGCTTGACAACATGAGGGGATGGTTCCTGGGGTTCAAGGCTGGGTGACAAAGCTGAAGACATTTGCAGAGTCTGTTATTTTGAGCAAGAAATTTCTCCCAGCTCAGCCTTAATTTCTGCACCCAAGACATAAACATGGTCGCCTGGAATCAGGAGGCAGGAGGTGCACTGAGGGACTCCCTCTCCAGACTGGATGTTGGTTTTATTCTCATCTCATTTGAGGTGCCGAGAGTCACAGCTGGAAGGCCAGGAGGTTTCAATCCAAGGGCCTGGCTGGTATCTTCCCCCCAAACACAGGGCCCCTCAAAACTAAGGAAGGGGCTGCCCTCTTTCAGCCCAGGTTGCTGAAAGAGTGATTGAATAGTGGAGGGGATGAAACATATTTCTCCCAGTGCTGAGTGTGTGCTTTCTGACTCTGTAAGGACATGCCTGAGTTTCTGGAACAGGACAAACCGGGCTACGCCTCAGAGCCCTTGCACTTGCTGTTCCTACTGCTGTCAATACCCTCCCCCAGCTCTTCATACCTCTGGCTTCTGGTCCTTCAGGTCCCAGCTCAAGTGTCATGTCTTCAAAGAGGCCAGAAGCCCACCGTCATCTCCCCTAACATAACCTCATTTTGCTAGCTTCAGAACTCTTGCTTCTTTCTGAAATTTTCTTTTTAAAATTAATTTTCTTATCTTTCTTGTCTGACATCTGTCTACCCCCATTACACCAACTACACAAAGATAGAAATCTTTATTTCTTGTTCCTCCAGCATCTCCACAGTACCTACCACAGTGCAGGGTATATACAGCTGGGGTTCAATTAATACTTGTCAACCAGCCTGGGCAACATGGAGAGACCCTGTCTCTACAAAAAATTTAAAAATCAGCCAGACATGGTGGCACACACCTATAGTTCCAGCTACTTGGGAGGCTGAGGCAGGAGGATCACTTGAGCCCAGGAGTTTGAGGTTACAATGAGCTATGATCATGCCACTGCACTCCAGCCTGGGAGACAGAACTAGGCCCTGTCTCTAAAAAAAAAAAGAAAACAAATAAACAAACAAACAAAACTTGTCAAAGTCAAATTCAGGTGAAATTAAGAGGACAGGCTTGGGAATCAGGACTCTTGCTTCAAACCCCCTCCCTCAAGCTATTTGCACTCTCTGTGCCTCACTTCCCTCCTCTGTGAAACGGATATATCAGGGTTGTTGAGTAGATATGCAACTACTGTAGATGAAAATAAATATTGCAATAAAGCCAGTAGGAGGGACAAGACTAAGCAAATAGTGGCTGGGGTTACTATTATTAGTCTCCTGGGTGTGACTGTGTTTATAGGACTGGGGCACTTGAGCTCTTTGGTGACTTCTGTAGAGCCACACCTCCACCAGGCTCTGAGTCAGGGGTAGTTGGAAGCCACCCTGGCACACTCCCCCACAATGTCTACAGCTCTAACCATTCAGGTGTTCACCTCTCCATACTCCAGCGCCCAGCTCTCCCAGCTGGTCTTTGCAGCTCCTCTCTTCTCTCCAGGCCACTCGGTACTCACACTCCGGTCCTATAATTTCTCTCTTCTCTCCCCGCCCCCTCCCCATAGCAGCGAAAGTTGCCCGTTCCAGTCAGACCACAGCTTCCCTCGTTGGGGGGATGGGGCCAAGTGTTCAGGATGTGATGACAGCAAAGGTGACTGGACATTTCTGGCCTCTGCCAGCTCCCGCCTCGGGGCTACCCTGGTTGGAGTCCCGCTGGCCATATAAGCCCCGGCTGTGGGGCTCTGTTCCCAGGGCGGAGGAAATTCTGGGCTTTTCCTGGGATCGGGAACGCCCACCGTGTGGCATGTGCACACAAGCCCGGCTGCAGTTCCTCACCATCTACGGAAAAGGGGGGTGCAGCAGAAAAGTTCTAACAGCCTTTTTTTTTTAAATTTATTTAATATGTACTTCTAACAACTAACAGCCTTTTTTAGCCTGGCCCGCCCGGGGGCGCTGACTCACACCTTCCCGGCTCCACCCCAAAGGGGGCTCCAGGGCCCCAGCCAGTGTCCTGAGGGTGGCAGTCTACGTGCCAGGGAAAGCTAGCCGACTAGGCCGGAAGTGGGAGACCGCAGGCTCCTGGCGAAGGAAGCCGCCCTGCTTCTAGCCTTGCTATCCCGACGACAGCTGAGGGTCTGGACGATTCTGAGCCAGGACTGTGGGTATACTGGTGCGTTCCCGCTCACCTCTGCACTCCCCATTGCCACGCACAATAATTATGTGTGTGCCACCGCGCACTTCCAAAAAGGTGAAATGAATGAATGGGGAAAGGCGCAGGAGTTGGCGAAGAGAAAAGGAGTAGGGAGAAAGCACGCCGGGCTCAGGACAGGCAGAAGTAAAGACCCAGCTGGAAGCATGAAAGAAACGGCACGAAGCTTGTCAGCGGTTACAAGAAGAGGCACTCCTCGAAACCGGATCAACCCACTCCCCTCCTTTACAGAGCGGACTGGGCAGCCCCACCCCGCCGAGAGCACCTGGCAAGTCAAGACTGGATGGAACCATTCTAATACTTCCCTCGCCCCAACCAAAAGCGCAGGGCTGGCGGGTGTGGACGGGCCGTACCACTGACGCTGCGAGGGGAGTGCGGCCCGATGACTGCGCAGCGGGCGGGCGGGGGGCAGACCAAGTGGACGCTCTGGGCGGTGCTAGTGCGAGGCGGGCCCGCCACACCAGATCCAGGTTGGGCGGCACCAACGGAGCACAGAGCTGTCTGACGTAGGCTCAGTGCCTCCGCCTTCCGGCTGACATCTCCTGAGCGAGCTGCGCCGCCCCCGAGACCCCTAGGGCCCGCGAGAGACGTTCCTCGCTCGGCACTAGCCAGGGTCCCGGGGAACCCGGGATGCGGTCCTCAGGGACCTCCGTGCAGTGCTCAGGGGGAGGAACCGCGGGACCGCAGGCCTCCACCGCTGGACTAGGCTCCAAGCTGTCCGGGGTCTTGTGCGTTGTCCGGGATCGAGGGTGCTGAACTGGGGAAGTGCTGCTGCTGTGAGACCTGATCACCTCCGGCCCCCCAGGATCCGGGCTGCGATCTGCAGGTGGCGGGACTAAGGGTTAGATTGGATGGTGAAGCGGGGAACTGAAATCAGGGCCCTTGGCTAAGGGTGGCCAGGAGAGCCGAAGGGCTGCAGGAGACAGAGACTCCGCGCCTTAGAGAAACTTCCCTTCAAGGTCTGGAAGTGCCCCTTCAGGGACAAGCACCACCCCTCTCAACCCTGGACACCGCCTTTCCCGAGACCCCTCCCCTCCTGGATCCAGAACATGCCCCTCAGAAATCATTTCCCACAATCTCCACAGGAAATCGAACCCCAGCCTTAACCTAAGGAGGACAAACCCCTCCCATCTAGGACCCCCAACTCTCCCCTCTCTCGTCCCTCCTCCCTTGACTCCCAAACCCTTTCCCTTATCCACTCTTTGTCTTTCAGAACTAGACACCCTACCCTCAGGATCCCCACCCCATTTCCTCCCGGCTAAGACCCACTCTGCCTTCCCCTCCCAGAACTAAGACTCTTCCTTCTGAACACTGGCTTTTACCCCAGACCCCTTCCCTTCTCTCCCCTCCCAGTACCTCCAAAGCCTCCTTTCTGAAATTCCTATCCTTGGGACAAGCCCCCCTACCTGCCCCCGTTTTATTCCTATCCTGGGACCTTGTGCCCCTCCCTGCCCCAACTTTTGAGAATACCATGACCGCTCACAGACACGGAACACCGGACCCTCCCCACGGAGACCATCAAACCCTTCCCACCCAGAAGCCCAGCCACTCTACTCTGGGAACCTTTCCTCCTCACTGATCCCTCCTCCTCACTCCCCTGGGAAACCCACCACCTCCTTTCTGGGATCTTCCCACCCCCTCAGACTTGCCGGGATGTGTCTGGAGAGGCCGGCGGAGCACCAGGCGGAGCCGAGGACCTCCAGCGCGGATCCGCTCCACGACCTGGGCGTGGGTGAGGCCCTGTGTTGACTCTCCATTGATGTGTAGCACTAGGTCGCCGACCTTCAAGAGTCCGAGGCAGTGGTGTTGTGGGAGTGGAAAACCGAGAGCACCCCAACAAAGGCAGGGATAGCACCTACCAATGGAAGGTGCCTTAGGACTCACCTGTAAACGACCACAGCGCTGTGCCGGCCCGTCCTTCAGCAGCCCGCGCACGGCCAGCGGAGCGTGCCCACTTACATCCCGGCCGCCACCTAAGGTGAGGCCAAAGCCTGCGGAACCGCGGACCAGCTCCACACAGAACTGACCAGAGGCCTGGGGCGGCTTCGAAGCACGATATGCTTTACTCTGGGTCACTCCAGGCGGTGCAGTACATGTACCCAGGGTCTCTGACCGAGGATGCTAAAGTAAGGACACGGGTGTACAGAGATTGCCAGCATCGAGGCAGGGGACCTCGAATAGAAGGATGAGGTGGTACCTGGGAGCGGTGATCCACAGCACTGGGATGAGGCAGGCGACTGTCTGTGACCTCTATGTCCGCAGAGTCCAGCACACTAACAACTGGGGGATGAAAGAGGTGGAGAGGGCTGTAGGGGACACGCCATGGAAACTACCTAGGACTCCCTCCCTGAATTAACGTTCTCGCCTCATCCACTCGCCTCGCTTCTACAACACACGTACAAACTGGCCCGCCATTTAACTACACGCCACCCCCTCAAACAATCTTAAAGGCTCAGCCCACACAAATAACTGCCTGACCCAGCCATTTGAATAATCCTACAGACCTTCCTACCTCCCTCTAATAACACGCAGAACCCACCCCTCAAACGACAGCCTTAGGTCCACCCTGGTGGTTGCTACTCCAGAATTTGTCACATCCTCGCTTTAGCCCCTAATCCTCATCCCATTCCTCGCATTTCAAGCCCCGCCCCCTTGCCTAGCTTTCCAGGCCCGCCCCTTGCTGAGTACCCGCCCCCAGCACTCTCCAGGCCCCGCCTCCCCAGAAATGACATTCGAAGCTCCGTTGACCAAAATAAGGATCCAGCCCCGCACTCTCAACTAATCTGACACTCGCCTACTGCAATAACCCTAAAGGAATTCACTAGGACAACCCCACGGCCCCGCCCCCTCGAAGCACCCGCAGAACCCCGCCCTCCATGTCACACCCCTCGGCCCCACCCAGGGGAATAGCTAAGAACCCCGGGCCCGCCACCCCTGAACCCACCTGCACGCCGACCCCGCCCCCCGGGAGGCCCCGCCCCTCCCCGCCCCGCCCCATCACGCACCGTCCTTGGGGCGCAGGCGCAGTGTGGCGCCGGCTCTGCGCACCAGCGCCGCGACGTCGGCCGCAGCTCGGGCCGCCAGGGGGCGCGCGTCCAGCCGCGCCAGGAGCTGCCGGGCGCTGGGGCCCGCTGGCCGGGGAGGGTCGGGGCCTGCGCGGGAGACGTGGACAAGTCAACGCCGACCCTGAGCCTCGGCGAACCCCCATGCTTCCAGACGTCCGAAGACCTAGAAATGCCCCTCAAGATACCCTGAGACCCCCAGCCACTCCCTCGACAGTTCCGGAGGTCGCCGCTGTCCCTCTCCCCTCCCGCGACCCCCGACCACCGCGGGTACGCCCGTGGACCCCCGCCTGCCCCCACGATGTCCCCGGAGATAGCTATTTGACTGCAATAGTCCCGGACACCTCCGAACACCCTATGATTTTTCTCTGGAGGTCCCCAGCTGCCCCCTAATAACCCCAGATGCCAAAGTCTTCCCCCACGATATCTCCAGGGATTCTGATTCCTACAGATATCCCGAGAGAACACGGCCTGACCCCGTAGCCCCAGGGACCCCAATGCCCCCTCCAGATATCCTAGGCAACTCCTGCTACCCCGTGAATTCCCTCAGAGGCCCTGTTTCCCCACAGGCCCACGTACCTCCAGATTCCCCCTCCACAGGGCCCCCAGCTCCCTCCGTTCACTACAGACCCTGAGTGCCCAGGTGTCCCCAGTGACCACGGGCAGACCCCTCCCCGCACATCTCCCCGGGTCTGGTGCAGGGCCCCTTCGCTCGGGTGTGGGTGCTGGCACAGGTGTGAGTGTGGGTAGGGGACCTCGAGCCCAGCCCTGTCGCTGGTTCCCTGCCCGCTGCCACCATCGCTCGGGCGCCAGAGCCGCTCTGTTTACCACCTGTCGGAAGGAAAAGGTGAGCAGCAGACAGGCGGGGCGACGGTGGCAGGCGACGAGCCCCTCCCTTCCCCATGCCCCGGTACCTCCTCTGCTCCCCCTAGGGTACGCGGCGCCCCCTGCGCGCGGCTCCATGGCCAGTGGTCCGCCCGGTGGACGCACGGCCTCCAGCGACGCGTTTTGAGCGCTGGAACGCACTCACCTGGCGGCCCGCCCAGGCCTGGAGGCTGAGGCCGGCCGGTCCCGTGCCTGCCGCCCCGACCCGCGCGGTGACCTACCTGGCGGCCGGCAAAGAGGCCTGGCTGTGGGAGGCAGCACGAGGGCTCGGCCTTGCTCTGCCTCAGGTGCTGTCTTGGTTAACTGAGGACCCTGGTGTGGGCTCTTATTTCCATACAGAGGATGTTGTTATTGCAAGCATAGGAAGGGAAGAGGAGACCCAGAGAAGTTAGGGTACTGTCTGATGCAGAACTAGAGCCCAAGTTTACCAGGGAATTCTGCACTCGCCAACAGAGCTTTGCACATAGTAGGCACTCAGTAAATTTGCAATGAAAGTTTGCCTACCACGGTCCCTACTGGGAAACTGGGAAGGTATTGGGGGGCTGGGGAGGGGGCAGCCCTTGGAGCTTTTGGGGCCACAAAAGGGTTTGGGGCCCTGAGCATTATGGGGCTTTGGGACTCAAAAAGTGGGGAGACCAGGTCCTCTGGAGAGTGGAGAGGAGGCAGGGGCCTGGAATTTAGGAGGCTTTGAAGGCACTGGGGTGGGATGGTACACCAGCCCATGTCGGTGGAGGAATGAGGCCTCTTCTAAGTTTGAAAAGGGTGTCCGGGAACATAAGCTCCAAGGGGGGTGCACTTGGGTACAATATGACTGTAGTGGAAGGAGGAATGGGGTTGCAGTGAGAGAGGGCCTGTGACCACCACTTTGCTGAAGAAGAAACTGAGGGTCTGAGGGGCTCAGAGGCCTGCCCAGGGCCCCCATAGCCAGCCAACAACAACACCAGTCTCAGGCAGCTCACCCCCAACATTCACTTGGTTGGTGACTGTTTCACTATAGGCTGTGGACACAGTGTCCTCATGTCCATTTTGGCTGGTTGTGCAACCTCTCTGGTCCCTCTTTCAGGGGCCCAATGTTGTCATAGGTGAAAGGGGTGAACAGTTCCTACTTTCATTCCTCCTACAATCCCTTGCCCCTCCCACTTCTGACCTGACCTTATCTGAGGGGGGACAAACTGGACCTCCTTCACTGCTCTGCCCAGTTCTTGAGACTTTCAGTGCTGCCGGGAGATGGGGAGGGCAACTTCCCAATGTGGGGCTTGAGGTTTCAGGAAGCTGTGGGTGGGTGCTTACACACTGGGGAAGGGGAGCTGGAGGCTCTGTAGCTCTGTGGATGGCAGAGTCTTACAGTCTGGGGCATTGTCCAAGGGCTGAGGATAGGTGAATGGTAACATCAGGCTTCCAAGCACTAGCCAGCATCCATGCTACCAAGATAGGTCAGGGAACTTGCCACAAGGATGAGAGGCTCGAGGGTATGGTGATGGGAACCTGCTTCCAGACTGGAAGATACTCAGGCTTGGGAGGTCATGAAGGAATGGGGGTTCCAAGGATATCCTCAGTGATGAATTACAGGGATGAGCACCCCAGGATGCTGGATAAGGGTTCACTGAGAGAGTCAACGCCAGCAGGGCCAAAATTCTGGGGGCAGGGGCAAGGATGGGCTGAGAGAGTGGTGTTTGTGTTACCGAGACTGCTAGCAAGTTTGGGGGTCCAGATGGTATGCAGACGTGAGGGCAGAACCCCAGCCACTGCATTGTCCAGAGCCTCAATATACCCCTGCAGGAAGTGAGTGATGAGGAGTTCAGGGTAAGATTGACAACGGAATTAGGAATAAAGCTTCCAAATTGCCAGCATTGTGCATAGCCAAGCTATTTGGTAGCAGCGCTGGTGTTTATCTTTAATATTGAGTACAGTCACACTTCACAGAGCCAAAGTCCCTCTTAGTCCTGCTCCACTGTTGGTTCAAACCAGTGCCTCTCTTAGCCTCCTCCATTCATGAATATGAACCAATTACCCCTCTTAGCTTCACCTCATTCAAGGATTTAAGTCAATCCCTCTCATAGCCCCACCCAATTCATTAATTAAACCTTTTATTTTGTTAACAGATTGAAGTATAATTGACATTCAATTTGATAGATTTTGAATATGTTTACATTGGTGAAACTATCATTACAATCAAGATAGTGAACACAACCATCCCTGCCAAAAGTTTTCTCCTGCCCCTTTGTAATTCCTCTCTCCTGCCCTTCAGGTCACCTCCCCTAAAGCAATCTGTCACTGTATATCAGTTTGCATTTTACTAGATTTTTATATAAATGGAATGAATCATACAGTAGGTACCCTTTTTGGGGGGGGTAGGACTGGCTTCTTTTATTTACCATAACCATTGTGAGATCCATCCAAATTGTTTATTCCCTTTTTTTTTTCTTGAGACAGGGTCTTGCTCTGTTGCCTAGGCTAGAGTGCAGTGGCATCATCATACCTCACTGCAACCTCAAACTCTTGGGCTCAAGCGATCCTCCTGGATCAGCCTCTGCAGTAGCTAGGACTACAGGTGCTCCCCACCACGCCTGGCTAATTTTTTTTTTTTGTAGAGATGGGGTCTCACTATGTTTCTCAGGCTGGTCTCCAACTCCTGGCCTTGAGCGATCCTCCCACCTTGGCCTCCCAAAGTGCTGAAATTACAGGTGTGAGCCACCATGTCTAGCCGTTCATACCTTTTTATTGCTGAGTTGTATTCCACTGTATGAATGGATCAGTTTGTTGATCTGTTTACCTAATGATGGGCATTTGGGATATTTCCAGTTTTTGTCTTTTTGTAAAATATTTTTAATATGAATGGGGGAGTGAAGAGGGGGTTCAATTTCCTTTTTTTCTTTTTTTGTGAGACAGAGTCTTACTCTGTCACCCTGGATAGAGTGCAGTGGTGTCATCATAGCTCACTGCAGCCTCAAACTCCTGGGCTCCAGCGATCCTCCTGCCTCAGCCTCCCCAGTAGCTGGGACTACAGGTGCTCCCCACCATGCCTGGCTAATTTTTCTATTTTTAGTAGAGATGGGGTCTTGCTCTTGCTCAGGCTGGTCTTGAATTCCTGAGCTCAAGCGATACTCCCACCTTGGCCTCCCAGAGTGCTAGGATTACAGGTGTCAGCCACCTCAGCCGGCCCAATTTTTGGCTATTAACAAATTCTATGGATTGAATTGTGTCCACCACCAAATTTATGTTAAAGCCCTAACCCCCAATGTGACCATATCTGGAGATAGGTTCTTTAGTAGTTAATTAAGGTTAAATGAGATCATAAGGGTGGGGCCCTGATCAAATAGGACTGTGGCCTTAGAAGAAGAGAAAGAGAGAGTTCTCTCCCTCTCTGTGGGTCCCTCTCTCACTATATCCTTCAGTCTCCTTCACTCTCTTAACTCCATGTGAGGACACAGCCAGAAGGCAGCCATCTGCAAGCTAGGAAGAGAGCCCTCACCAGGAACCAAACTGGCCAGCATCTTCTACTTGGACTTTCCAGGTTCCAGAACTGTGAGAAATTTCTATTGTTTAGGCCACCCAGTCTATGATATTTTGTTATGGCAGCCGGAGATGACTAAGACAAGGAAAAAAGCTGCTATGAACATTTGTAATACAAGTCTTTGTGTAGATGTGTGCTTTTAGGTAAATACTCAGGAGTGGAACACTGGATCGTATATGTATGTTTAACTTTTTAAGACACTACCAAACTGCTTTCTACAGTTGCTATATCTTTTTACATTTCCACCAGAAGTATATTAGAGTTCCATTTCCTCCATATCTTCGGCAACACTTGGTATAGTCAGACTTAAATTTTAACCAGGATCTTTAGTTAATAGAAGCCAAGGAGCCTGAGGCAGAGCAAGGCCGAGCCCTCGTGCTGCCTCCCACAGCCAGGCCTCTTTGCCGGCCGCCAGGTAGGTCACCGCGCGGGTCGGGGCGGCAGGCACGGGACCGGCCGGCCTCAGCCTCCAGGCCTGGGCGGGCCGCCAGGTGAGTGCGTTCCAGCGCTCAAAACGCGTCGCTGGAGGCCGTGCGTCCACCGGGCGGACCACTGGCCATGGAGCCGCGCGCAGGGGGCGCCGCGTACCCTAGGGGGAGCAGAGGAGGTACCGGGGCATGGGGAAGGGAGGGGCTCGTCGCCTGCCACCGTCGCCCCGCCTGTCTGCTGCTCACCTTTTCCTTCCGACAGGTGGTAAACAGAGCGGCTCTGGCGCCCGAGCGATGGTGGCAGCGGGCAGGGAACCAGCGACAGGGCTGGGCTCGAGGTCCCCTACCCACACTCACACCTGTGCCAGCACCCACACCCGAGCGAAGGGGCCCTGCACCAGACCCGGGGAGATGTGCGGGGAGGGGTCTGCCCGTGGTCACTGGGGACACCTGGGCACTCAGGGTCTGTAGTGAACGGAGGGAGCTGGGGGCCCTGTGGAGGGGGAATCTGGAGGTACGTGGGCCTGTGGGGAAACAGGGCCTCTGAGGGAATTCACGGGGTAGCAGGAGTTGCCTAGGATATCTGGAGGGGCATTGGGGTCCCTGGGGCTACGGGGTCAGGCCGTGTTCTCTCGGGATATCTGTAGGAATCAGAATCCCTGGAGATATCGTGGGGGAAGACTTTGGCATCTGGGGTTATTAGGGGCAGCTGGGGACCTCCAGAGAAAATCATAGGGTGTTCGGAGGTGTCCGGGACTATTGCAGTCAAATAGCTATCTCCGGGGACATCGTGGGGGCAGGCGGGGGTCCACGGGCGTACCCGCGGTGGTCGGGGTCGCGGGAGGGGAGAGGGACAGCGGCGACCTCCGGAACTGTCGAGGGAGTGGCTGGGGTCTCAGGGTATCTTGAGGGGCATTTCTAGGTCTTCGGACGTCTGGAAGCATGGGGGTTCGCCGAGGCTCAGGGTCGGCGTTGACTTGTCCACGTCTCCCGCGCAGGCCCCGACCCTCCCCGGCCAGCGGGCCCCAGCGCCCGGCAGCTCCTGGCGCGGCTGGACGCGCGCCCCCTGGCGGCCCGAGCTGCGGCCGACGTCGCGGCGCTGGTGCGCAGAGCCGGCGCCACACTGCGCCTGCGCCCCAAGGACGGTGCGTGATGGGGCGGGGCGGGGAGGGGCGGGGCCTCCCGGGGGGCGGGGTCGGCGTGCAGGTGGGTTCAGGGGTGGCGGGCCCGGGGTTCTTAGCTATTCCCCTGGGTGGGGCCGAGGGGTGTGACATGGAGGGCGGGGTTCTGCGGGTGCTTCGAGGGGGCGGGGCCGTGGGGTTGTCCTAGTGAATTCCTTTAGGGTTATTGCAGTAGGCGAGTGTCAGATTAGTTGAGAGTGCGGGGCTGGATCCTTATTTTGGTCAACGGAGCTTCGAATGTCATTTCTGGGGAGGCGGGGCCTGGAGAGTGCTGGGGGCGGGTACTCAGCAAAGGGGCGGGCCTGGAAAGCTAGGCAAGGGGGCGGGGCTTGAAATGCGAGGAATGGGATGAGGATTAGGGGCTAAAGCGAGGATGTGACAAATTCTGGAGTAGCAACCACCAGGGTGGACCTAAGGCTGTCGTTTGAGGGGTGGGTTCTGCGTGTTATTAGAGGGAGGTAGGAAGGTCTGTAGGATTATTCAAATGGCTGGGTCAGGCAGTTATTTGTGTGGGCTGAGCCTTTAAGATTGTTTGAGGGGGTGGCGTGTAGTTAAATGGCGGGCCAGTTTGTACGTGTGTTGTAGAAGCGAGGCGAGTGGATGAGGCGAGAACGTTAATTCAGGGAGGGAGTCCTAGGTAGTTTCCATGGCGTGTCCCCTACAGCCCTCTCCACCTCTTTCATCCCCCAGTAGTTATGGTGCTGGACTCTTACGGACAATAATGTCATGGATAGTCGCCTGCCCCACAAACCCCTTTGCCTCCCACGCAGAGTTCCTAGCATGGCCAATACTGTAAGGCGTGAAAAACCTGGGGTACTTTTGGGGAGCTGTAAACAGTCCGCTGAACCGGAGACTACCTTAATGAACCTTGGGGGTAAGAGAGCAGGGAAGGTGGTGGGGAAGGATGGGCGTTGAAGGAGGGCAGTGGACAGGGCCAGGCTGAGAATCCAGCACAAGCCCTGAGTCAATATCGAGAATCGTATAAGACTCCAAACTCTGGCCCCAGGCAGCCTGTATTCAAGTCTGACTCTGCTATAACCAGCTTCCTGACCTTTTTTTTTTTTTTAATTTCACCCAGGTAAATTCTACCCAAGCTTCCTGACCTTTTGTTTGTCATTTAAATCTGTGAAAAGCTTAGCTACCCAAATATGAAAGTATTACGCATATTCATATTTTAAAAATCAGAACCAAAAAATATTAGAATTGTGTCCTCTATATTTTCCTGTAATTACCTCTTCTTTCTGACTTAAAATTTGTATAAACATGGTTTGTTTGAAATACATGAGATCATAGGTAGTGTATTGCAACCTTTTAATAATTTTTAACAGCTCTTTTGAGATTATATATATATATATATATATTATATATAATTTACCACACAATTCACTCATTTAAAATGTACAATTACTTTTAGTATGCTCACAGGATGGTACAATCATCACCCCAATGTAAATTTAGAATATTTTTCTCCCCATGAAAGAAACCCCACAACCTTTGGCAGTCACTTCCCATTCTCCAAATCC
This sequence comes from Daubentonia madagascariensis, assembly GCA_023783475.1. Lineage (NCBI taxonomy): Eukaryota > Metazoa > Chordata > Mammalia > Primates > Daubentoniidae > Daubentonia > Daubentonia madagascariensis. Next base: position 135,533 of record JAKFHU010002125.1, read on the forward strand.
ACTCGTCCAGCCCTCCACAACCACTAACATATTATCATTATGGATTTACTTATTCTCATTTCCTAAAAATGGAATCATACAATATGTGGTCTTTTGTGACTTCCTTCACCAAGCACAGTGTTTTTGAGGTCCTGTGTTGTAGCATGTGCCAGTACCTCATTCCTTTTTATTGCCAATTAAAATTCCATTCTGTGAATATAAGACATTTTTAATCCATTCATTAGTAAATGGCCATTTGGAGTGTTTCCACTTTTTGTCTATTATGAATAATGCAGCCCTGAATATGTGTACAATTTTTTTAGTGGATGTATGTTTTCATTTCTCTTGGGTATATACCTCAGGGTGGAATTGTTGGGTCATATGGTAACTCTAAATTTAATATTCTGAGGAGCTGTCAAAGTCAAACTGTATTCCAAAGCCATGGTACTATTTTACAATCCCACCAGCAATGTATGAGGTTTCCAACTTCTCCATGTCACCTCCAACACTTGTTATTGTCTATCTTTTTAATATAGACATTCTGGTGGGTGTCCTGTGTATCTCATTGTAGTTGATTTGCATTTTCCTGATAGATCATTCCATTTTGATATACTTTAGATAAAAATGTTTTGATAGGCAGAATAATGAGCCCCCAAACATGCTCACCTCCTAATCAAACCTGTGAATATGTTACCTTATGTGGCAAAAGACACATTGCCGATAGGATTAAGTTAAGGATCTTAAAATGGGGATATTATCCAGAACAATGGGGGGCAGTGCAATCAAAGGGGTTCTTAAAAATGAAACGGGGTACAGGAGAATCAGAGAAGGAAATGTGACGATGGAAGCAGGGGTGATAGAGAAAGATTTGAAGATGCTGCAGTGCTGGCTTTGAAGATGGAGAAAGGGGCCACAAGTCAAGGAATGTGGGAGGCCTGAAGAAGCTGAAAAAAGCAAGAGAACAGATTCTCCCCTAGAGCTTCCAGAAGGAACACAGCCCTGGTGACACCTTGGTTTTAAACTGATAAGATTTCTGCCATACAGAACTGCAAGATAATTTTTTTTGTTTGTTTTAAGCCAGTAAATTTGTGGTAATTTGTTACAGCAGCAATAGGAAATTAATACATATTTTAAGCACCTTTTCATTGTGCTTATCAGCCATTTATAAATCTTCTTTGAAGAAATGTATGTTCAGATTCTGTATTGATTTTCACATTGTGTTATTTTTTCATGTTTTTGTTATTGAATTGTGTTCTTTATATATTCTGGATACAAGTCACTTATGATATATATGATTTGCAAATATTTTCTCCCGTTCTGTTGGTTATCTTTTCATTTACTTGCTAGTGCTTTTGAAGCACAAAAGTTTCAATTTTTTTTTTTAGACAGGGTCTCACTCTGTTGCCTGGGCTAGCGTGCAGTGGCATCATCATATGTCACTGCAACCTCAAACTCCTGAGCTCAAGCAATCCTCCTGCCTCAGCCTCTGAGTAGCTGGGACTACAGGCAAGCACTACCACGCTCAGCTAATTTTCCTACTTTTTGTAGAGACAGGGTGTCAATATGTTGCTCAGGCTGATCTCGAACTCTTGGCCTGAAGTGATCCTCCCACCTCAGCCTCCCAAAGTGCTGGGATTACAGGCGTGAGCCACTGTGCCTGACCTATTTAGATCTTATTTAATGTCTTTCAGTAATGTCTTGTAGTTTTCAGTGTACAATTTTTAGACCTCTTCTGTTAAATTTATTCCTAAGTATTTTATTATTTTGATACTATTGTAAATGAAATTGTTTTCTTAACTTCGTTTTCGGATTGTGTATAGAAATACAATTGATTTTTGTGCATTGCTCTTCTATTGTGTAACCTTGTGGAACTCGTTTATTAGTCCTGATAGATTTTTAGTGTAATCCTTAGAATTTTCTATCTAATGTCATCTGCAAAACTCTAGAGATAGTTTTATTTCTTCTTTTTCAATCTGGATGCCTTTTACTGCTTTTTCTTGCCTAATTACCCTGGCTAGAACTTCAAGTACAGTATTGAATAAAAGTAGCAAGAGCAGACATTCTTGTTTTGCTCCTGATCTTAGGTGGAAAACATTCAGTCTTTCACCTTTAAACATGACCTTAATAGTTTTCTGGACTACCTTGTTTCTGATGAGAAGTCAGCTCTTAACTTTATTGAGGTTCCCTTGTGTGTGACAAGTCATTTTTCTGTTTGTGCTTGCAAGATTTTCTCTTTGGATTTCAAGATTTTGACTATGATGTGTACTAGGTGTTTTGTCCTGCCGAACCCATGGCTGGAATTGTCCCAAAAGCAGCAGCAGGGGAGTTCCCACAAGGGCGTGCCCCAAACCATCCTGAGATGGAATTGGTTGGGATTCCAAAAAAAGAAGCACTAAATACCAGCCAGACTGATAAGTCCAAAGCATTTATTATCCCCCGAGATGTACAGCAAAAGAAAAGGGATGCTCTATCAAGGTATGTCCGCAGCAAGGAGGTCAGGGTATGGAGTTTATATGAGGGTTTAAGGAATTTGGCTCAGGGCCAGGGCCAGTTTCTTTCAGTGTTTTGGGCAACAACCTAGATACCTTTATCAGTTCCTGGGAGTGTTCAAGGCTCTGGTTTTATGTTCAAGCCTGCTGGGAAAGACCTGCAGCCAGCTGGGTCACAGAGAGGTCAAGGCACTCTGTAATTTTATTTTATTTATTTAAATATTTATTTATTTATTTTTTGCTGAGCTGACACGCAGTCTCGAGGCACTCTGTAATTTTAGGTCAGGACATAGGAAGCAGCGGGGACTCGGGGACCCTACACTGGGTGTGGATCTCTTTGCATTTATCCTACTTGGAGTTTGTTGAGCCTCTCACATGTATAGATTAAAGTTTGCCATAAAATTTGGGAAGTGTTTTTTGCTCCTTTCTGTCTCCACTTCTTCTGGTACTATCATTACTCATATGTTGGTGCAAATAATGGTGTCCTATATTTCTCTGATGCTCTGTTCATTTTTCTTGACTCCTTGTACTGTGTGTTCTTCAGATTGCATAATCTCTATTGTTCTCTCTTCTAGGTCACTGGTAATTCCTTCTGCCAGCCCAAATCCGCTGTTAGCCCATCTAGTGAATTTTTCATTTTGGTTATTATACAGTACTTTTCAACTCCAGAATTTGGGGTTGTGGGGGAGGGGTTCGTAATTTTTACTTCTTTGTTAATCTTCTCTATTTGATGAAATCTTGTCATCATACTTTTCCTTAAGTCTTTAAGCATGGTTTCTTTTAGTTCTTTGAAGTCTTTGTCTGCTAGGTCAAACAGCTGAACCTTCTAACAGGCATTTTCTGTTTCCTGATTTTCCCCTGTGTATGGGTCACACTTTCGTGTTTCTTTGTATATCTCACAATGTTTTAGGCTGGGCGTGGAGGCTCACGCCTGTAATCCTAGCACTCTGGGAGGCTGGGGAGGGAGGATCGCTTGAGCTCAGGAGTTCAAGACCAGACTGAGCAAAACTGAGGCCCCATCTCAAAAAATAGAAAAAATTAGCTGGGCATGGTGGCATGTGCCTGTAGTCCCTGCTACTCAGGAGGCTGAGGCAGGGGGATCTCTTGAGCCCAGGAGTTTGAGGTTGCAGTGAGCTATGATGACGCCACTGCACTCTAGCTGGGGTGACAGAGCAAGACTCAGTCTCAAAAAAAAAAAAGTGGACATTTTAGGTAACATTGCAGCAACTGTCGATACTGACCTGCCCATTTCTATAGTCCCTGATTTGTATGCTTGTTTATTTGCTTAGTGACTTGGCTGGACAAGGTTAGTCAACCTCTTCAGAAGGTTCAGCCTCGGGTATGAGCACAGTCACCCTAGTATGACCTTGCTTTTAGCCAGATCCTTCATTTCTTTTTCATTTCAGAATATTACGGGGGTATACACGTTTTGGTTACATAATTTGCTTTTGTAAAGTTTGAGTCAAAGTTATAAGTGTGCCCTTCACCCAGATAGTGTGCATTGTACCCATTAGGTGTGAATTTACCCATCCCCTCCTCCCCCATTCCACCTACTTGATTTCCATCGAGTTCCAATTTAGTATGAACAGAAAGTTTGATTTGTTGTTTTTTTTTTTTGAGACAAGGTCTTGCTTTGCTGCCTGGGCTAGAGTGCAGTGGCATCATCATAGCTCACTGCAGCCTCAAACTCCTGGGCTCAAGCGATCCTCCTGCCTCAGCCTCCCCAGTAGCTGGGACTACAGGAGCCCACCACAATGCCTGGCTAATTTTTCTATTTTTTGTAGACACGGTGGGGGGGGTCTTGCTCTTGCTCAGGCTGGTCTCAAACTCCTGACCTGAAGTGATCCTCCCGCCTCAGCCTCCAGAAATGCTAGGATTACAGGTGTGAGCCACTGCACCTGGCCCAGATTCTTTGTTTCTTTCCCTCTTTTCCTGGTTGAGCTTCTGGCTGGTCTGCCTGTATTGATACCACACCCACCTGTTAACTTCCACTAATTTTTGACAGTGTCCTGGGGCATAATTTGTTCCAAAGTCTTATCCAATTAAAGTCAGGCACCTTGCAGGAGTAGTCTTTGAGGGAAGTTTCTATGGCTTGCTCTGACCCCAGAAGGGCTCTTCTTAGCTGTTTCTTTCCCTGTTTCACTTGATGCTATCATGGAAATACCAGCCTCCTCTTACTTGCTCACAGTGTCCTTTGACTTTAGCTTCCTGATTTTCTGTTCCAAATAAAGTCAGTCCCCTTAGGGAGAGCTACTGAGCTCTTTGTTCTTTGCACTGCTGCTCAAGAGCTCGGGATACATCCAGTGGTTCACCTCTCTTGGAGTGACACCCCTCCTCTATGAGCAGGGTGTTGGTGGGGGGTTGTATCCCTTGGTATTATCTACTTGCCTTTCCCAGTGTGGAACCTCCACTCTACCAGTGAGCTGAAGAGAGGGCAATCGGGGCCTCGTATTCATGGCCTGCCACACTGGGGGTGGAGTTTCCACCCTATGAGTGGGGTCTGGGTGGTGGAAGAGAGCCCAGACCTCTCATTCACGCCTTCCCAGAATAGAGCTTCTGCAACACAGAGCTGGGGCAGGTAACTGCTGGTGATCTGCTCCTCTTGGGGAGAAACCCCTGCCCCTAGATTGGGAGCTGGGAGGAGAGGGAGCCCCATGTTCTTGGCCACACCCTCCTGGAGTAGAGCTTCTATCACACCGAGCTGGGGTTCAGGGAGGGAGTAGGTCATGGCTCAAGTGACAAATTCTCATTGTTCTTTACAGTGATTTAGTAGATTTTATTAAATGAACGTTTCCCCATTTGCTGTATGCCTCTATGATAATTTCCAGAGTCTTCAAATAGTTGCTTTTTAATAATTTTCACCAGTTATGTTTGCTTTGTTGGGGAGAAGGTCCACCAAGCTCCTCACGCTACCATTCTGGAAGTGTTTCTCCCTCTAGTTTTTAAAATGGTGATATATAACTAAAGCATAAGAATGTGCATACAGTATACATGAACAGTTTAACAAATTATAAAATTAATACCTGTACAAGTCCTGCCAGGTTAAAAAAAGAACATGACCAATTCCCCAGAAGTCCCCTGAACAGTCCTCAAATTGCTTTTTCCACTTAACAAAATGTTCTAGCTATTGTTCCCTGTCAATCCATGAAGAATTTTTAAACCTTTTTAATCACAGTATAACATACGTTCACTTATAAGCATACAGATTGAAGAACTGTCATAAATAATACATAAAAGCTTACTTTGTCAATATTAACAGATGTGTAAGTTATACATAGGTAACTGGATATATGGATAGATGGATGGATGGGTGGATAGATAGATAGATAGTGTTGGGTAGGAGCTAGGACTTATAGATCATCTCCAATATTTTATAAATGGAAAAAATTCCTAGACTAAACATTCTCAAAAAAAAAAAAATCCTGCCCAAGATTTCCATTCTTGTCCTTCAGATCCATTCTTAGAAGAGGAATCATTGGGAAAGGAAAGGTATATATATTATTATACTGCCCCCTGATATATGTTTAATCAATTTATGCCCCCATCAGCAGTGTATGAAAATGCCCACTTACTTCCATCATTAGCAATTCTGGACATCGTATTTAGTACTTACTATTTGAGATGTTGGCCAACTCAGTTAGCCTCTCTGGGCCACAGTTCCCTCATCTGTAATATGGATTTAAAAATAGTTTCCATCCCACAGAGCCCTTTGGAGGACTAAATGAGTGCTTAGATTGGTAAGAGGACTTACCATATAAGTGTTTGCTGTTTTTAGTTTTGGTCTTTACCAATGTGTTAAAAGAAGAACAGCATTTCATTAATCAATTATTTGCATTGCTTTGATTATTAGTGAGGTTGAGAATCTTCACGTGTGTTTCTTATGTTGTGAGTCACCTGATTATGTTCATTGCCCATTTTTCAGTCAGAGATTGCTTGCCTTTTATAGTAATTAAACTGCAGGAGCTCTTTGCATTTTGAGGATACTACCTTGTATCTGTCATACATGTTTTTCAAACACAAATTTTGTCATGTCACATAACCTCTTGATCCCCTCATTACCCCAGCAAAAAGTCCTAAGCCTTTAATTCCCTGTGATCCATGACCTAGCCCCTGCACATCACTCCAGCTTCACTTCCTGCCATCCTTCAGAATGCTTTTTCAGTCTTCAGCTCCTCTTGGAAGTAGTACTGGGCACAATTAATCCCCTTTTTGTCTTCTCGACCACCCCTCCCCAGAGCCCCCTGTGTCTGCAGTTTTAACCACACTTATAATCCCTGATTTTCCCAACATATCTTATGAGTTCCTTGGGGGCAGGGCCTGTAACAGAGTAGATACTCAATTAATGTTTATTGAATAAAAAAGGATTAAATGGTGGATTTTGCAAAACTTGGATATAGTCTTAACTATATGGCAAACAAATACTTTTCTAAATGTTTGTTACTCCTGATTTTGTTTTCAGGATCAAATAAAGACAGAAAAAAAGGTCTTTACTCCCATTATATTTTCACCACAAAATTTTGCATTAGGATCAGGGTAGGCTGGCATGATCTCCGTGGTACATGTCAGGAGCAAGTCAGAGACCAGGTGTGAACCAGCTGAGAAGGCAAAACTCTCTCAGGGACCTCTTGCCTGAGCCTGCATAAGCCTCTATTGCACATACTGCCTCAGGTGGCTGCCCCAGGAAGCGGTTATCACTTCAGCCATGGACAGTTTGCCTGGCAGGCAATGGAGCCAGTGGAGAAATCTGGCTGACAACACAACTAAGTGATCCATGTTCATATCATTAACAATAAGAAATATCAACATCTTGAACCCTCTGATATGATGTGATTATAGGGGAATATCATCTCTGTGATATTCTTGCCAAAAACTCATAACCTCAGTCTAATCATGAGAAATCATCACACAAATCCATGTTGAGGGGCGTTCTACAAAATAACTGAAGTATACTTTTCAAAAGTGTTAAATGTCATGAAAGACAAAGAAAGGCTGAGGAATCTTCCTAGACCGGAGGAGACAAAGCAATCATTATAATTATATTGCAATGTGTGGTCCTAGATTGGATCCCAGAACAGAAAATGGTCTATAGTTTAGTTAATAGTATCGCACCAATGTTAATTTACTGATTTTGATAATTGTACTATTGTTCTATAAAATGTTTAAGGGGATCTGGATAAAAGGCATATAGGAACTCTCTGTACTATTCTTGTAATATTTCTTTAACATAAATCTAAGATTATTTCTAAATAAAAATTTAAAGAATGTTGTACATTGAAAACCACAGTAGCTTTACCACTGAGATTCTGGGACTCATCCCAGGATGCCCAGGGCTTCTAGGCCTGGAAAGGAAACATGGTCATGGGACTAATTGAATAATGGGCTGCCTGTTTTCAAGACCATTCTCCAAACTACCATACTATTCAACTTTCCAAAACATTGTGACTACGTCCCCATTTCATTTAATTATATTTATAGCTTCACATTTAAAGGCTCTAGCATATACCTTCTACCCAAGGCATGTGCTGTAATTTATTTACCCCATTCCCTTCTGTTGATCATTTAGGTGGTCTTCTAGCTTTCGCCACAATAAATAATACAATGATGAATCTCATATAAAAATCATTTTACAGCCAGATGAAGTGGCTCAGGCCTGTAATCCCAGAACTTTGGGAGGCCAAGGCGGGAGAATCACTTGAGGCCAGGAGTTGGAGACCAGCTTGAGCAACATAGTGAGACTCTGTCTCTACAAAAAGATTTTAAAAATTAGCCAGGCATGGTGGCATGTGCCTGTAGTCCCAGCTACTCGGGAGGCTGAGGCAGGAGGATCACTTGAGCCCAGGAGTTTGAGGTTACAGTGAGCTATGATTGCACCACTGCACTCCAGCCTGGATGACAGAGTGAGACGCTGTCTCTTAAAAAAAAAAATAATTGTTTTATACATCTTCAATGACTTCCTTGGGATGAATTTGTAGCAGAATTATAGTATTCTTCCTTGTGACTATTTATTTAAATATCTGTCTTCTACTCTACAAACTTTTAAGGTCCTACAGAAGAGAGATCAGTCTCATTAATCTGTTACTGAACCCAAAAGGGGTCTGGCCTAGGTCTGGTTGCTCACCACACAGAAAGCCAATTATTGAGACAACGAGGATTGCCAAGGAAGAAAGGAATTTTGAATACGAATGACATCAGCCAGGAGAACAGAAGAGGCAGCCTCAAATCTGTCTTCCCAACCAACTAAGGGCAAGGACTTTTATAGTGGGGTTTGAAGTCATGGAGTCTGCAGGTGGTCTAATTCAAGAGTCAGCTGTTGGTGATGGATGGTGAGTTGTTAGTCCATGTGTTAGCTAAGTCTGCTCCTTAGGCTTAATTTGTTTGAAAATCTGAGGTATTAGGGAGAGAACAAAAAATGAATTAGGGAGGGGATCATTTTGCAAGGCCAATTACAATTTTTTTTTCAGACAGGGTCTTGCTCTGTTGCCCAGGCTGGACTCAAACTCTTGACCTCAAGCAATCCTCCCACCTTCCCCTCCCAAAATGCTGGGATTACAGGCATGGGCCACCACACCTGGCCTGAATTACAAATCTTTGAAGCCTTAGGAACTGGCACTCACAATATGTTTAATGTTGCTATATTTTGAAAATATCCATTTATTTATTTTTCTTATTTAAAACATCCATTTAAATATCACTGTTCCCCATTGGCCTACGAGTCTCTAGGGAAAAGGAGTTCTATTTTATTAATATTTGAATCCAGTGCTTTGTCAAGTATTAAAATCTGGCATTAGTAGGCACCAGTTCATATCTATTATTTCTTATTGTACACAACGGGTGCTCACTGATATAGTTTTTTTAAGACGAAGTCTCGCTGTGTTGCTCAGGCTAGAGTGCAGTGGCTATTCACAGGCACAATCATGGCTCACTATAGTCTGGAACTCCTGACCTCAAGCGATCCTCCCGCCTCAGCCTCCCGAGTAAATGGGACAACAGGCGGGCGCCACCGTGCTCGGCTGATTTTTTTCTTAATGATTTATTTTTATCAAAACTTCCCAACTCTGTAGGGCACAGTAAGGTGCACACAGTAGGCGCTCAATAAATATTTGTCAAACGCCTACACGAAGGAACGAATACCCAGCGAGAATGAATCGACCTACTGTGCCTACCTCCCGGAAGAACTACGTTTCCCTATGTGCGTGGCTCGACGCACTTCTATGAAATTTTAAAGAGTGACAACTACTTCCTACGGCTGCTTGTCGGCCCTCGCCCCAGGTGCCGCCGTGCTTTGTGGGAAATGTCGTTCCAGCGCTCGTCGGCCCGCCCCCGGCGAGATGAAGCAAAACTAAACTTCCCGGCAGGCAGCGCACTGGCCTGGGAAAAGGGGCAAGATGGCGGACGCTGAAGACCGTGTTTTGCAGCCAGCGGCAAGTTCCACTGCCCCAATTTCATTCGGCTTCACTCGCACGTCCGCCCGGAGGCGGCTGGCGGACCCGGGAGATGGTGCGGGGCCGGCCCCGGAGGAGAAGGATTTCTTGAAGACCGTGGAAGGGAGAGAGCTGCAGAGGTGAAGCGCTGGGTCTTTCACTCCGTGGATATCGGTGCGGTGGGCGCAAGCAGGAGGGAGGAAGCTGAGTTGTTTGTCTTGGTGACAGTGGCCTGGAAAGCCTGAAGCACGCCCTGAGGAAATTCGTGGAGGCAAGAAGGCGGAAGTTTGTAGGAGAGGTGGGGAATTTGGGCTTGATGGCCGTGGGAATTGAGAAGAGAGTATGTATTCCTGAGAGGGAGTGTCTTTAGGGCTTGGGGACACTGAGGTGTGTGCGCTCTGAGAAAGGGAAAGGAGGGGAGAATGACGGGACCTCTAATGTCTCAACTGAAGCGGTGGGGCTCCTCTGATATGGGGAATGGGATGGAGCGTCAGATTCAGGTTGCTGGAGCCATCCTCAGTTTAATTAGGAGAGGAGAGCCTGCGGGAGGGACTTCCAGAAGAGAATCAGCCGTCTAGGAGGCTGTTCTGGAGCCTGGAGCTGGGGAAAGTCTGGGCTGAAGATGGTGATTTGTGAGTCATTGTGGAAGCCAGTCTTGGGATGAACAGAGTGTCCAGGAATGAGTTCTCAAAGACACTGAAATTTAAGAGTGGTGGCGGGGCTGGGGGAGAGAATCCAAAGAATACACTATCAGAGACATAACAAGAGAGCCAGACAGGAGAACGGAGGACATGGTCCATGGGTCTGGAAGTGAGTTTGGTTCTTGTGTTTTCTCTGAATGAAAGAGTGTGGCTCGGAACCCATCGACCCCGTCACTCTCCTAACTTCACCCCTCTGTGTCCACATCAGTGTGAAGCCCTCAGAAGCCCCCAAGGAACTCATCATCCCTTTGATCCAGAATGGCCATCGCAGGCAGCCACCGGCACAGCCCCCTGGGCCATCCATGGATACTGGGGCCTTGGTAGATGGGGTGCTGTCCCAGGCTGTGAAGGAGATCATTGAGGGTGAGTGGTCCCCCTTCACCCTGCCCCAGTGAAGGAAGAAGAGGAAGAAGGTGGAAGAATAGGGCGGAACCTCATTGCTCCCTCCCACTCTTCCCTTAGAATCCAAGAAGTCTCTGGAGGAGAGAGAGAATGCGGGTATCGACCCCACGCTCGCTATCCCCATGATCCAGAAAGGAGGCACACCCAACAGGGAAGGGGCAGACAGCGAACCTCGGGCTGAGACAGTGAGCTGGCCCCTCATCCCCTCCTGCCCCAGCCTTCCTTTGCCCTGTCTGCCAAGCTTTCCTCCCTGCACATGGCAGGGAATGTCTGTGTGTGTGCTAGAGGCCTGCCGCCTATCCCTTCCTTCTGCCATCCTGTTTGGAAACATTAACAAATAAATCCAGATACTGGGATATGAAAAAAGTACTTGAATGCTGGGATTATCTGAATGAGATGGGGAGCAAAAGGAACAGGAAAAGTAAAGGCCCTGAAGGGAGACACTGCCTAGATGTTTGAGGAACACCAAGGAGGCCAGTGTGGCTGGAGTGGAATGAATGAGGGGGAGGGGTAGTAGATGAAATCAGAAAGGAGGTGGAGGGGGCTAGACCAGGCAGGGCCTTGTGGGCCATGATGAGGACTTTTGGGTTTTACTTTGAGTGGGATGAGAGCCATGGGCAGCCCCTGAGCGGAGAAGGGACATGACTTATGATTTGACAGGATCCTTCTGGCTGCTGTGAGCAGAACAGACTAATAAGGGAAGGTGGAAGCAAGCGGACTAGTAGTCCAGGCTAGAAACGATGGGGCCTCAGACCAAAGTGGCAGGAGTGAGGCCTAGGGAATACCCCAGTGGCGGCAGCAGCCCAAGCAATGGCACGGTGGCGGGAAGTCATTGTGGTGTTTCTCTGTCAGTGGGGCAACTTGTGGTGTGTCTGCAGCGAATATGAAGGGTTGAAGGAGTGGTGATGGGAGGTGACAACAGGAGAGGTGAGAGGTGTGTCCACAGAAGCAACCAAGTGTGTCTTTCATACCCGCAGACCCCACTCTTCACCTCTTCATTCATAAATTTTTTACAGTTTGCTTCTTTGGGGCCTGGTTCTCCTACGGCCCCAGACCACCCTCTCTTTCCACCAAACTGTTCTCATCAGCCTTCAGATGTGCTCTTGTTTCCTTCATCTTTAAGAAAAAAGAGATCCTCACTTCACTTTTCATCCTGTTCCAGCTTTGGCCTCACTTCTCTCATTTTTCCCCCTATAAATCTCCTCCTGCAGCTTTGTACATCTCAGGTGACCACAGTTCCATCTGTCCTTCCTCTCACTCAGTTTAAAAACCTTGGAGTCATCCTTGATTCCCCCCTTTATTTCATACCCCATATACAATCTGTCAGTACAGTCCTATCATCTCTCTTTTCAAAATAACACCCAGAATCTGACTTCTCACCATCACCCTACCACCAGGCTGGGCTGAGCTGCCAGCATCTCATCTGGACTGTTGCAGTCACTTTCTCACTGCTGCTGCTCATGGTTCCCACCTGACTCAGGGTCCTCTGGCTCCTGCCCAGCTCTCCCGATTAGTCTCTTACCCACCCTTCTCTGCCTCCATGTCTCAGTTTCAGTCATGTTGACTTTCATGATACTCATCAAACATATAAAGTCTAGTCCTGCCTCAGGATCTTTGCTCTTACGGTTCTCCGCTTGGAATACTTTTCCTTCTCATATCCTCAGGGCTCCCTCTGTCTTCTCCTGGTTGCTGCTTAAATGTCAACTCAGTGGTACTCCCTTTCCATCCCTCTGCGTCCCCTTAACCTGCTTTGTTTTTCTTTATATAACTTATCACCACCTGACATATCATGCTTTCTGTATTTTATTTATTGTGTGTCTCCACAACTAGAATGTAACTAGAATGTAAGCCCCACAAGGACAGGGTTTTTTGTCTGTTTTGTTCACTGCTTTATCCCCAGCAACTGGAACAGTACTTGCCACAGATTGGGTGCTTTATAAATATTGGTTGAAGGACTGGAGTAAAGTGAGGGATGGTAGGTGAGAGGAAATCAGAACTCCCCCTTGAGCTGACTGCAGCAGAAGCATAGAGGGTTGATAGCAAGATAGCAAGTGCACTTCAGACAGAGGGCCCAGCATCAGCAAAGCCTGACCCTCCTTCCTCTGCTTGAACCCACAGATGCCGGAGGAGGCCGATTACGAGGCAGTGCCTGTGGAGGCCTACGGGATGGCCATGCTGCGGGGTATGGGTTGGAAACCTGGCGAGGGCATTGGCCGAACCTTCAATCAGTGAGTTCCGGGATAGGGGTGAGGGGACGGACAGATCGGGCCCTAATCAAGATCCCTATGCTTATTGCCAAACCAGAACTATCCAGGCAGGCAGGGAGGATGCGTTATCACCCTAATGAATCCAGTAGCCCCTTCCACTACTGTTCCAAACTCCTATTTGCCCTTTGAAACACCATATGGGGGCTGGGCAAGGTGGCTCACGCCTGTAATCACAGCACTTTGGGAGGCTCAGGCAGGAGGATCGCTTAAGGCCAGGAGTTTGAGATCAGCCCAGGCAACATAGTGAGACCCCGTCTCTACAAAAAATTAAAAATGAAAAAAATAGGCCAGGCACAGTGGCACATGCCTGTAGTCCCAGCTACTCAGGAGGCTGAGGTAGGAAGGTTGCTTGAGCCCAGAAGGTCAAGGCTACAGTGAGCTATGGTTGCACCACTGCACTCCAGCCTGGGTGACCAAGCCAGACCCTGTCTCTAAAACAAACAAACAAAAGAACTCCATAATAGGATCCCATTTATGTAAAGTTTGCCTCTCTGGGCATCAGTTTCCTCACCTGAAAAATGGGGATAATAATACTGACTTCACAGGTCTGTTGTGAGAGTTAAGGGAGATCATACACATAAAGCACGTACAATAGGGGCCCCAAGAAAGCATAGACTAAACGTTTGCTGTTATCACGTGGACTTAGAACCCCTTTCTTCACAATTGCAAACTCCAAAGAATTCTGAAAAGCAAACATTTTTTTCATAAACCATTTGACAGCCAAACATGACCTGAATTGGCATTGGGTGTTTATAATCTGTTTCTCCTGCTTGGTGTGAATGTTCATATGATTTCCCCTGTAGAAATATTAGTGTATTTGGTTACAGCGATCTGCCTCCAATCCCCACTGTGATATTATGTAATAGATGGTATACGCAGCATGTTATTAGGTTGACCCAAATGAAATCACCATTTCCGTAGGTCAAAAACAGTCCTAATATGAGATTGGAAAGGGTGTTTTTGAAAATATTGATGGGGTGGGATGTGGGTGGCAGGGAGGGGAATGAGGCATTGGAGACCGTTGCACCCCTACCCCCAGCAAGCCCATATTCCTCCCTGCAGAGTAGTGAAGCCCCGTGTCAACTCACTGAGGCCCAAGGGGTTAGGTCTGGGCGCCAACCTGACTGAGGCCCAGGTCTTGGCCCCCACCGGCTCCTCCGACATGCCAAGGCCAGATAAGGAGCAAGAGAAGGATAAGGAGGACCAGCCTCAAGCGCTGGTGCCTGGAGGAGCTGTGGTGATCCTTTCTGGCCCTCACCGAGGCCTCTATGGAAAGGTAAGGAAGCAAGATATCCCAGGAGCCTAACACAGGCAGCAGGGACAGGGCAGGTTGGTTTGAGGGTGAGGGAGGAAAAATTGGGTTTGGGATAGAAAGGCTGGGAGTCCTAGTCTTTTAGGCCTGCCTGGCCCACTGCCTCACTAGGTAACCATGACCACGTGCTGGGCCTTCCTGAGCCTCAGTTCCCAACTAAAAGGGAAAGAATGCCATATGCCACAAGTCCCTGAGGATTAAATGCTCAGAGGATATCCACGCAAGCCCCGTAGTCTGCTGAGGGAAACATAGGAACCAGGCCTGGTCCCAGCCCTCAGGGGTCACAGTCTGGTGGGGGAGACACAGGGGTCAGGCCTATTGGAGGTAAGGGGTGGACAGCTTGGTCTTAGGAACACTGGTGGAGTCCACGACCCCTGCCTCTCTTCTCTCAACACTGTAGGTGGAAGGCCTCGATCCTGACAATGTCCGGGCCATGGTGCGTCTGGCTGTTGGGAGCCGCGTGGTGACTGTTAGTGAGTACTGCCTGCGATCTGTCTCCCAGCAGGAGTTTGACAAGAATTCCTTGGATCTCAGTGGTGAGCCTCTTGCATAGCTGGGGGAGTTGGAGAAGCATTCCTGGGGGTGGCAGGGCCTGGCTTGTGGGGTGGGTTTAAGATCTGCAGGAGGGAGGGCAGTAGTCAGCCTGGCAGGTGTGACTTCCAGTCAAAGGTCCAGGCAGTGAGAGTAGACATGCATGGCTTATTCTGTTTGACTGAAGAAAGGTTGATGTCGTGCCCCTGAGTCCGTAGCCTGTCTCTGAGGGGGGAAGAAACAGGTGCAGAAACCAATTACTACCCTCTGGGAGTCTTTGTCTATTTGGGGTAGTGAACCTCTCTTTTGCTAGGGAGTGAGAACTGCTAGCATTAGGATGTGACCAAGGAGAAAGGAATCCTCGGCAGGCAGAATAGCCCAGGTGAAGGTGTGCCGGTAGGATGGGGCAGTTTGGCAGACGAGTGCAGACAGAGCTCTCTAGGACTTGCTAGCCCACACTAGGTGAGCACTGTCAGCATGGGCTTGGGCGGTAGCGGGAAGCTGGCTGAAGGAGGCCAGGTGGGTGCGAGGTAGGGGAGAGGCATTCTACTAGCCCAGGGGAAGGCATGATGGTGAGACAGGACACTTTGGTAGGTGGGAGATGACTCTGGGCTGAGGTGTGGCCGTGGAAGGAAACGGTAGTAAGACACTGAGGCTCTTCTCTGGTCCTCCCAACACCCCCTTGAAAAGGCCAGGTGAGCAAAACTTCTCCAGGGCAACAGAACGGGACAGCCTCTTCATGGAAGGCCCTCCAGAATCACGACCTACCCGTCCAGCAGGAGAATTCAGAGAGGAAGCGGAAATACCTTCCAGACCGGTGGGACCCTGGGCATGTGGGATGGGGGAAGCGGGCAGGGGTATGGGTAGGCTCAAGCAGCCAGGGAAGGCTTCCAGGGAAAGGCAGGTGCATAGAAGGAACTAGGAATGGCATCATGGGTGGGTTTCATGGTGTAGGCAAAGGTAGGGCAACTAGAAAGTGCATCTGATGAAGAGCTAAGCTTGGTGCTGGCCCCTTTCCACAGACAGGACGGGCCTGTAGCCAAGAGTGAGAAAGCAGCCCCCAGGAGTCAGCACTGGTTGCACAGGGATCTGCGCGTGCGGTTTGTGAACAAGCTGCACAAAGGTGGCCGGTATTACAATACCAAGGTGGGAACCCTGCAGCCTGGGTCCCCTTCCTCCCTCGGGACTGGGCCCCCTTAACTTTCTAACATCTCACATCCCGCTGACCTGTCTCCCCAGATGACGATTGAAGATGTCCTGAGTCCAGATACCTGTGTGTGTCGGACAGATGAAGGCAGAGTCCTGGAAGGTGAGTCTGAACAGTGGCATCTGGGGCATTACCATCCTGGAGGCTTTTCGAGAAAGGTGTCTTAGGCCAAGAGCCTAGCCCAGGCAAGGCTAGGAGGTTGGGCAGTTTAGGTTCTTTGCAAGGCCCAGCATCCTCTTACAGAACATTAGACACTTCCATGATGGTGATTATCTGAGCCCCACTCTCTCCATCTGTCAAATTAGTGTGGAAGTTACTATTTCTCCCTCTTGTGACTGGCGCCTTGTGGGGGTGAGTATTGAGCTCCCAAGGCAGGGCAGAGCTTACAACATGCCCACAATAAACGGTGCCTGTCAGCGCCACCACCCCCGTATGTAAATGTTGCCCTTATTACAGTTATTTCTGTGAACCTCTTTGGTTTCCTCATCTGTGAAATGGGTGTGGTGGGACTCCATCTGTCAACAGGGTATAGAGTAGCTCCAGGGAAATAGGAAAGGCCCTTCCAACAGGACCCTGGCTGGGCTGGCCCTTGCTGTGGGCCTCATTCCCTTCTCCCTCGTCTGCAGGCCTGAGGGAAGACATGCTAGAGACCCTGGTCCCCAAGGCAGAGGGTGACTGTGTGATGGTGGTACTTGGCCCACACACTGGAAGGGTGAGTCGCAGACCTGGAAGTGGAGGTTTGGAGGGCATTCAGGGGCTGTCCCAGGGACTGGGCTGGCCTTGCTGCTTGCTGACTCTACCCCACCCCTACTCCAGGTAGGACATCTGCTGGACCGGGACAGAGCACGGAGCCGGGCTTTGGTGCAGCTGCAGGGAGAAAATCAGGTGGTGGAGCTTCATTACGATGCTGTCTGCCAGTACGTGGGCCCTAGTGACACAGATGAAGACTGACCCATGGGACCACTCCTGTCTCCCAGGCGGTTATTCGTTCTGTACAGTATGATAAAGTTGCCTTTGAGAAGGTGGGAAGATAATTGTTCCATCCTCTGCTTGTGCTACAGTCCTGGGACAGGGACAAAGGAAATGGATGGACCAGAAGGGAGGCCAGAAAGAAACCCAGTATTTACCAGTATTTAGTGTATAATAAAAAAACCATTTCAGATACTTAGTAGAAAGATGAAATCATAAGGGGTGTGCTGAGCTGGGAGTTAAGGTGGGAACCATTTCATTTTTTAGCTCACTTTCCTGCTCGGGGTGCAAGACAAGTTAAAGGACTCATTCAATCATGAGCTCTGAAATCTGGCCCCTGAGCAGATGCTATGGAATCTGGAATGCCACATCTCTGAACAACTTCCTGAGCCAGAACTCCAGCAGTGGAGTCTGCTTTCATTCTTGGTTTAGAGCAGACCCCCAGACAATATCCTGAGCTGGTGTTGGGAGTCAAGAAGAAGGGAGGTTTCTGCCCACAAATGGGATATGGTTTTATTTGTTTGTTTTTTAGAGACAGAGTCTTGCTCTGTTGCCTGGGCTAGAGTGTAGTGGCATCATCGTAGCTCCCTGTAACCTCAAACTCCTGGGCTCAAGCCATCCTCCTGCCCTAGCTTCCCGAGTAGCTGGATCTACAGGTGTGTGCCACCATGCCTAGATAATTTTTTTTATTTTTTGTAGAGATGGGGTCTCGCTCTTGCTCAGGCTGGTCTGGAACTCCTGAGCTCAAGCAGCCCTCCTGCCTCAGCCTCCCAAAGTGCTGGGATTACAGGCATGAGCCACTGTGCCTGGTCCAAATGGGATATGTTAGCTTTAATTTCCAAAGGAGCCAAGTCATTTCTGGGCCCTCATTTTAGTCCCAAAACTGGCATGCAGGTAAAAATTTTTCTCTGTCTCAGGTAGAATTTCTCTGGTTGCTCCAGGTAACTATATTCTCAAAAAGGTTATTGTCAGAAAATTCTCAACCTTTTTCCTGTTTAATGGCCTCACATGCAAAATCAATGAGGGAAGTCAGAGCTTCAGACACAGTTGTTTCTAAATCATCCCCAGTCACTAAGTCATTGATGTCATAGCTGATATTTGAGTTGGAACAAGGCCATGGGTACAAACTCCTGACAGATCAGAACATGACAGAGGGCTGAAGAATTGAAACATTTATCCCTAGACTAGGAGAATAAAGATAAATTGCTGACTGGGCACAGTGGCTCACACCTGTAATCCTAGCTCTCTGGGAGGCTGAGGCAGGAGGATTGCCTGAGCTCAGGAGTGTGAGACCAGCCTGAGCAAGAGGGAGACCCGGTCTCTACAGAAAATAGGAAAATTAGCTGAGTGTGGTGGCGCGCGCCTGTAGTCCCAGCTACTCGGGAGGCTGAGGCAGGAGGATCACTTGAGCCCAGGAGTTTGAGGTTGCAGTGAGCTATGATGACACCACTGCACCCTAGCCAGGGCGACAGTGCAAGACCCTGTCTTGAAGAAAAAAAAAAGGTACATTGCTCTCCCTGATGCACAGAGGGAAACTAATATTGATATAGAAAAACAAGGAGTTGCCGAGATCAGTGGCCCCGTGCCCAGTAAGGGATGATTTATAAAAACCTTCCAATATAGTAACCATGACGTGAAATACAGTTGCCACAGGCCAGTTTAATTTATCCCTAATTAATTCCAGAATTCATCTATTTTCAAGATTGGCCAAATAGGGTTGTTATGGCAGACAATGGGGTACAAATCCCCACCCACAGTCCTCCAGTCATAATTGGGATTGCACACACTGCCCTCGGAATTCCAGCCTGGCTTGTATTTTTAATCTTGGGGGCAGTGGGGGTTTCCAGCTTGTCACATCTGGTAGTCAGTTTCCTATGCTGTATGTGCTTCACCCAGTCAAGAAGGCCTCCTCCTTTCTCCAAATCATAATGAACCAGTCTTGGTGATACCCTCAAGAAGGGCTAAAAGCTCCCCAGGGAATGGTGCTGGTCTTTTTGTGTCTGCCCTGTAACGTGGCATACCCTGGCCATTGTAGACATTCCCTCTGCCTCTTCCATGTGCCACAATACTAAAATAGATCTTTCATCAGCTTCAGATTTCCTGGAATTAATCTTTCTACGGAGCCTGTATTTGAAAAGGGGGCCTGAAGTTCTTGAATATGATCCTTTGTCCAGAATACCTAGCCCCAGGCAGAGTGCCTGGTCTTCCCTGGCTGACCATTGGGGCTTTTTGTGCTTCCCCTTGAGAGGAGCCCTCCTGATCCCTCATTTTGAGGACAGGGCTCCTTACATTCAGAGAAGAGTGGACAATATAAGGAGGCTTTCCCAATCTGCCCCTTGTTCACAGTGCACAAACAAAGACTTGTTCCTAAAGACATTTGGAAACTACGCAGTTTGCTCCCGGCTTACTGCCTGGCATCTGCCTGCTGCTAGGGTTGCTCCTGCGGCAGTGGTTACTGCAGCAACAGCTCCTCTGAGCCCAGGAATTCTCCACAGGCTGCTCTCAAGCTGGGGATTGTGACCTGTACAATTTGTCCAGACTGGCTCTTTCCACATCACAGGGATTGAGCAAGATGTGGGTAAAAAAGCATCTGCCTTTTCTGCCAAGTCTCCAGAAGTTTCCCTGGCAGGGTGCTGCCTCTGTTAAAAACTGCAGACGCTGAGCCTTGAATTTGTGGCAGCAGACTCAAGAAGCAATTTTGTTGCCTTTTAGAGAGAAGTCAGTTACTGGGGTGATTGGGGCTGCTGCCAGGGCTGAGCGTGGTGGCAGATATATACAAGTAGACACTCTGTTCTGACATCCCCTCAGCCATGGGATGCTCCCCTCCACCCCCACATGGGGCCTCTTCACCTCCATTGTAGCACCACACAGAGGGATAAAGTATCCAACAACTTGTAAAGCTATATGAGGGAGGGTGGGTCCTCACCAAGTCCCCTCTTGCCCCAGTTCATTCAGCAAACATCTATGGAGCCCCTCCTGTGTGCCAAGGACTGTTCTGCATGCTAGGGGTATAGTACGGTAGGGAGTAAATCATTTATTCAACAAATATTGAGTCTCCACTCTATGCCAGGCAGGATTCTAGGTGCTGGGAATATAGCCTTGAGCAAGACAAAGATCCTTGTCCTTGTGGAGCTGACATTCCAGTGGGGCTGAGAGGCAATGAGCAATAAACAGAAGTAGATGATCTAGGATGTTACAAGGTGCTATGAACCATGGGGGGAAAAAGAGAAAGTACAGCAGGGCAAAGGGGATCAGGAGTGAGCAGATGGCAGTATGAATAAGAGGGCCACAGAAGGCCTTATGGAAAAGGTGCCATTGAGCAAAGACATGAAGGAAGCGAGGGAGAGTCATGTACCTATTTGGAGAAAGTGGTCCAGGCAGAGTGCAAAGGCCCTGGGCTAGCTGGTGTGCTTGAGGAACAGCGAGGAGGCCAGGGTGGCTGCAGGGGAATAATCGAGGGAAAGGGTGGTAGGAAGTCAGGTCAGGGCGGTGCCATAGTGCTGTGCAGTCCATCCACTGTAAGAATTTTGGCTTTTGTTCTTACTGAAGTGGGAATTATGAGAAGCCTCCTTGCAGCCACTGCCAAAGATGGCCAGCTGCTGAGCCCTCTCGCCACACATGCCGCCCATGCAGACAGGGGCCACACCAAATAAATTTGTCCCTTTGGTGCTTTGGTCAATCTGGCTGATTTCCACCGTTGGAAACTGATTTTCCCATTGGCTGCCCAGCAAGGCTGCTGGAACTTCCTATAAGGCGTACCCTCCATCAATGCCAACCAGGGTACCTGCCTTAAACATGGGAAGCAGCTTCCCTCCCAGGCCTCAGATAGATCCTCAGTACTTTGATTCCCACACACCCCTGATCTTCTGCCACTCCTCTGGAAGAGTGGTCTGTGCCTGAAGATCACCAGACAGCAGAAGCCAAAGGGGAGAAGCACTATATGTATCTGCAATGAACTGAATGTTTGTATCCCCCTAAACTCACATCCTAACCCCCATGTGATAGCATTAGGGGTGGGGCCTTTGGGAGGTAACTAGGTCATGAGGACAGAGCCCTCATGGATTGGATTAGTGCCCTTATAAAAGGGACCCCAGAGACTCTTGTCCTCTTTTGGCCATATGAGGATACAAGAAGTCAGCAGTCTGCAACCTAAACATGTTATATTGTTTTCATTGTTTTTGAACTTTAAAAAGTATGTATTTTAGTTCATTTTGTGCAGCTATAACAGAATACCTGACACTGGGTAATTTATAAAGAACAGAAATTTATTTCTCACAGTTCTGGAAGCTGGGAAGTCAGGATCAAGGTGCTGGCATCTGGCAAGGGTCTTCTTGCTGCATCATCGCATGGTGGAGGGGGAAAGGGTAAGAGTGCCAGAGAGGGGGCCAAACTTCCTTTTACATGGAACCCACTCCCGTGCTAATGGCATTACTACATTCATGATGGCAGAGCCCTCAGAGCCTAAGCACCTCTTAAAAGTCCCACCTCTTAATACTATTACATTGGCAATTAAACTTCAGCATGAGTTTGGGAGAGGACAAACATTCAAACCACAGTACTATGACTGTGTAATCTTTGGAGACTTCCTTTTTCCCCACTGGACATTCTACTTTTATCTTAACACTCACATAGCACTTAATGTGTGTGCCAGGCACTGTTCTGTCCCCTACACACTTATAATCCTTTAAATCATTTCAGTCCTCATGGCAGCCTGTGGGATAGACACTCATACCATGTCCATTTTATAGATGAGGGAACTGAGGCACAGAGTGGTTAAATGAGTTCCCCAATAGTCGCAGCGAGCAAGCCAGGCAGGCTGGGTCCGAGTGCACACGTTCGTCCCTCTGCTCCAAGCCTTCGCTCTCGGCTGTTGCTATTATGTTATTTGCCTAGAGCAGTGGCTGTTCATTTCCACTGCTGTGTAGTATTCTGTGGCGTGCATGTGCAATCTGTGCATCTATATTCTCCTGTTACAGACTTCTGGGCTTTTTCTGGTTCTTGCTGTTGGGAGCAACGCTGCGGTGTTCGCTCCTGTACACATCTGGTCCACACAGGCATGCAATGAATCAGTGAGTTGTAGGCTTTACATATCTCTAAGTTTGCCGATTATCTCAGACTGTTTCCCCAAGTGAATGCTAGCTCAGTCCCCATGCCTCCCTGGGCCTCAGTTTCCCCATCCATGAGGTAGGCCGTTGGGGAACATGAAGCTTTCAGGCATAGGGACAGCAGTTTGGGGGAGATGAGCAGGTCTGGGGTGTGACTGACATTCCCAGGTACGTGAAAGGGGAAAGCACATCTCCAGGTGAGACCAGTCCTGCCTGGGCTCAAAGCCCCTTCTGGTGTGGCCCAAGGTCACAACAGCTTGTGAGTGGTGGAGTCCACCCTGTGAGGTGCCACATGGGGACCAAGAAAAAAATTCTTCTGCTCCTTCTCTATGTCTCTTGCTCTCCATCTTCCCACTCCTTTCTCTACCCCCAGATCTGCCCCCTTTAATTCTACATCAGGGGATACTAAACTTCTGATACATTTGCTGGTTGTAATTTAAATGGACATTTAAAAGTAGTATATTTCCAATTCTTATTTCTAAGAAGCAGACAGGATTAAAATGTATCTTTTTTCTCTAAATAAAAAACCTAACGCAGATTTTTGTTCTTTTAGTCCCTAATATAAGGAGTTTTCCCACTGTGGAATATTGTGATTTATTAAGCATTTTTTTTGAGATGGGGTCTCACTGCACAGGCTGGACTCGAACACCTGGACTCTTCCTCCCACCTCAGCCTCCCAAGTAGCTGGGATTACAGGTACAAGCCACCGCACCCAGCTCTTTATTAAACATTTTAATATCGCTTCATATTATTCATATTATTGGATTACTCTGTTGCTCTGCATCAACAATCTGGACCTAGTTTACTTTACTTTTATGTGTCTCCATCAACTCTTTTCTGCTCTGGATGCCAGCACTCAGTGAGGTTACGACCTCAAAGATAATTTGTTCTCCTGGGCCTTCAAATAGAAACAAAAACAGGAATCTTAATCCAGCTTTTCTGGTTGCTCTCAGCAGGAGAGTTGGTCTAGTACAAGTCAGTCCACACAGCTGGAAGCAGAAGTGTTCATTTACTTCCTAGTAATAAAGTGAACACCAGGAGCCCCCAAGGACCAGGACAGATGCAATAACCTACACCCCTGATGCTCCCCTGTCATCTACCCCTCCAACCCCCTGGGGGTAGTCAGATGGAGGATCATTTCCTGTTTACCTCTTGTGCTTATTTTGCTTCATGTTGGGAAGATATTGCCTATCAGATCCTGCTCTCCATGTCTCAAGCCCTGAATAGGTAATAAGACATGGGGGCATCTTCCACACCCTGGTCACCACTGAGTCCATAGAGGAGACCTAGGCATGGGGAGGGTCCAACTGCTGTCCTTTAAAACCAAACTGAGGCCAAGATGACAAAATTTATATTGCAACACCATCCTTCTGCCTTCACCTTTCTGCCCCTCCTGACCCTCTGTACCCCTGACTGAAGGGGGTTTCCTGAAACCTAAGGAAGCATCATCTCCCAACCTCAGACCCAATTCTCCCTTTTAATAAGAAACATTTGGGAGGCTGCCTTCTACCACCCTGAAATGACATTCGTGTATATTACAATTCTTGGTGGTGTGGGGCTGTGCCCCAGCACCAGGCCCCTGCCCATTCAATGCTGAAGCACCCCTATCATTATGGCAACCAAAATCTGCCCACCAGGAATTCCCAAAATGCACCCCCAGGGTAGGCAGGAACAGGACCCTTGTCTGTCTTGGTCAGTGCAGAATCTCCACCATTAGCCCAAGACCCTGCATGCAGTAAGCAATAAAGGCAGTCTGCATATGTGTGCTGTGATTAACTGCCCTCTTCCTACAAGGCTTCCCCAGCCTCTCTTCATTGCCCCTGCCTGGGGAAGGGGGAAGAAAAACACGCCACCCCACAGAGGGATGTACACTTGTGCAGGCTAAAGCAACTCCATCTTGGATGGTAATCTGCCATGTTGACTTCTGACTAACCCCCGTTCCAGGAATGCCTCTAGATTCCTACTTTATCTACTGTTACCATAAATCCTGCCCATAGGCAGATTCACATAGCATTCTTGCCTTTCCCTGAGGGTTCGACTTCAATTGCCCTACACCCATTCCTTCCCTATGGTATATAAGCCCTGGGTCCAGGGGTGGTGGGTAATGGCAGGAGGATCCACCATCCTCTCTCCTGTGGCCACCTGGGACATGGCTTCTGTTCATAAGTCCCTATTAAATATTTTTTTTTCCTGAGAAATTGGATATGTCAGTCTCTTTCTTTGGCCTCTGAGCTTTCTTGGCGTTTGGGGGTAGGATTGCATAGACCTGCCCACCATGGAACAACACTGTTCACTGATGCTGTGGGCAAATGGGTGCTTTAGGGGCCCTCAGTCCTGGTGGGGATGGGGTGAGGACAGGGTGAGCAGAGAAAGCAGAGACATCTGTAGGGACGTGAATGGTGCAGTGGTGAGACCAGAGTCTGGAGCTACACAGCCTGGCTCTGGCGCTGGCGCTGGCCCTTCTCAGCTGGGTACCTCTGGGTAACCTCTCAGGGCCTCAGTTCTCTCATCCATAGAGGGAAGATAGTGGTAGTTAAGGTTGTTGTGAGGACGTAGATTCATGGAAAGGGATTAGGACAGAGTTTGACACATGTTATAATTATGCGTTATTGTTGTTTTTATGAAATAGCTGAGTAACTTGGATAAATAAACTATCACCCCTTTGGCCTAGCATTCCCCCCTCCCTCCTCCATCAGACTTTCAGGTCCCACCACCACTGGTGGATGGTCAGACACCCAGAACACATGCCCTTTCTTTCCTCTCCCCTGCTGCAAAGCCCCTCTGAGGTCCCTTCTGGGGGCTCAGCCAGACTCCTCCAGGGGTGTGACATGCTCCTGGGGCCCTCCCTGCCAACCTCAGAGGTCCCACCCACCACGTTTCCCACCCTACTCCCCCCACCCCTGCCTGCACAGGAAAACACTGCCCCTCCAGGAACCAGAAATCCCCTCCTTGTCCCTATATTGCCACCACCAACTCTCCCCGGTGGGCGCTCCCTACCTCCCTGCACCTCAGTCTGTCTGCCCCAGGAGTGTCCACTCCCCAATGTGTGTGCCTCTATAATTCTAGGGGTGACTACACCCCTGTGTATGGTCCCAGCAGTGTCCATTCCCCAGGCTGGGTGACCCCATAATTGATAAGGATGCAGCCTGGAATGGACCACAACGGGCGGGAGAAGAACGCACAAATGGAACAGCCCACCCAGGGTCGTACCACTAGGGAGGGGCGGCCATCTTGCAACGTACCATTTTGTTCGTGGGGGAGGAATACCGGCGGAGCCTCATTCCCGCACGGGGACCGGCTTGCTCATCCCCGTCCCGTCCTCCAGACTGCCACCCGCCTCGGGTGGCCCTTACTCTCTGGCCGGCCCTCGACCTCTCTCACGTCCGCCATGTTAAGCTCTCTCACCTCCCTCGATTCCTTCATTTTGAACCAGCTCTCCCGCACCCGAGCAGACAATTGGCTCAGAGACCCGCCGCTGTGGGCTCCAATTGGTTGATGACTGAATTCTGGTCCCACCTCCTCCCAGAAGCCCCTCGGGCCTCGGGAACGACGTAGCCCCGCCTCTGCTCCAGCACGCCGGGCTCCCATTGGTGGCTGCTCTGGGGCGTGCGCAGTGGATCCCAGTCCGGTGCCTGGCTTCGCAGAAGCGGGGCTTTGGGGGTTCCGCGTTCTGGGTTCCGATAGCGCCTCATTGTGTCGGATTGTTCACCTCTAAGGGGTAGAAAAGGGTGCTTACTGTTGTGGGTTAGTGAGGTCACACACCAGGGCGTGCTGCCTGGTGTGCTGGGCGCTTCCACGCTAACCTTTGTAGCAAACCCAGCAGGGTTTTCCTGCCTGCGCCCAGTCGTTCTTGCATCCGTTTATTCTCTACTTTCTCAAACCGAAAAATGTTGCTTTGGGTTTGGATCAGCTGGAGTAGGACGGGCACAGTGGGTGTCTGGTCCTCCCAGTACTATACATCGCAGAGTGAGCGTCCTGTGGTCTCTGGATGCAACATACTAAAGTTATATTAATTTTACATCTTCTGACTAACAGGTCCAAAGTTTACAGCAGTTAAAAAGCTTTAAGTAGCGGGGCCTTTGATGAAGCTCGTGTAAAGGAATAAACACTTTCTCCAGTTTTTGATGTGCAAAGTGATGGTTTTGGAGCATTAGGCCTGGTCAGATGGAGCAAGATTGCTGCGATTGACACGTGTAATTATTAAATACACGTCGCTGGTGAGGTAGCCACTACCTCTTTTGAAGGTTGAAATTTTTACATTTTATACATGTAAATTAAAATAGAAGTATACGTTACATGCATCATAAAAGTATGTATCAATATGTATAAATACATGATTCATAGGGATATAGGTATAGATGATATAGATGAAGCAATCGGGCCCCAGTTCACTGCCTTGGGGTCAGTCACATGCTGGAGGGGAGAGGACTGTTGATCAACTTGGTGCCCAAAATTTTAGGAAGCCTGAGTCCTGAGGCCTCTGCCTTCATCAGGCAGGGCAAATTTCCCTTAATTAGCCAGGAAACTCCAAGTCTATACCCAGTGCTGCCTCCACTGCTGAAAACACAAGCCAGCCTTTGTATCAGCTCTGGTCCTAAGGAAGATTGTTATTTTAAGTGTGTGTGTGTGTGTGTGTGTGTGTGTGTGTGTGTAGGGGATGGGGGTGCGGGGTAGAGCACATCAAAGGTTCGGTTACAGCATGGGCACTTTGTCATCACTGAATGTTTCTGAGGGTGGCTGGCTTTGTCAAAGCATACTGACACTCAGGGGCCACAGGAAGTAAGGGGTGCATTGTTTTTGTTTGGTATCTTGCCCTAATGGTTATAGTATGGTGTAACCAAACATACAATAAACTATATTGTTGCTTTTAAAGAAACACATCCTGAAGTATTTTTTTTTCTTTCTTACAGTATGTGACTTTCAAACACCCAAAAGTATTACAATTAAGAGGGAAGATGGACAGGTCATCATGCAATTATTGACTATTTGGCTCTGAAATGATGAATTTAAAATCAATTAAGTTAACCTGTCTCATTCTAAAGACATTGTTACAGCATTGTGTCTTTTAAAATACAGTTAACCAGCCAAGCATGGTGGCTCACGCCTGTAATCCCAACACTTTGGAAGGACAAGGCAGGAAGATCGCTTGCAGCTAGGAGTTTGAAGCCAGCCGGGGCCACAAAGTGAGACCCCCCCACCTCTACAAAAAATTTTTAAAAATTAGCCAGGCATGGTGGCCTATCCCTTTAGTCCTAGCTACTCCTAGCTACTCGGGAGGCTGAGGCAGGGGAGGATGGCCTGAGCTCAGGAGTTCAAGGTTGCAGTGAGCTATGATCAGGCCACTGCAGTCCAGCCTGGGCAACAGAGGAAGCCTCTGTCTCTAAAAAAATATATATGTATATATAGAGTTAACTGTTTTTCTAAACTTACCTAACTCAACAAAATGTGGGATTTCTCATTCTCAATAACTTGATTGTTTTAGGCAAATTTGAGCATTTCTCTACTTCAGTAAGTCTGATCTGCTCACTTCCACACAGGGAAATTCAGGATCCTAGGCATCCAATTGGCCCTCTTACTAGAACATGAATCTGCTGCTAGTGATAAGAACTGATAACTAAAGTGACCAAAGCACCATCAGCTGCCCCTTCCCCAAGCATTGGGTAGAGATTTCTTTAGGGTGTTCTTGCATCCACGAATTGGAACTTTCAGGAAGTTTCCCTTTTGGTCTACTATATAATTTGGAAAAAAAAATTATTTGGCATCTGATGGCCTGGCATCAGCAGTGACTACCTATTGGTTTGCTCAGCTGTCATCAATAGCTGAACACTTGAGGCCATCTTAGCCCACTCTTAGTCCATTCACTTTGGAGAGCCAAAGTGAATGGGATCTCAAACTGGATGTTTGCCAAAAGAATGAGAGATCTGTCTAGCTTTAATACAGGGGGATTGCCTTGATGACTTATTGAGGCACCTCTATTTCATCAGATGCCTATTGAACATCTACTGCATACCGGGCACTTTATATAAATCAACTCATTTAACCCTCACAACAAATCCACGAGGTAGCTCCTTTTATCCCCATTTTACTAATGAGGAATCTGAGATTCAGAGAATTTAAGTGACTTGTTTGCTCAATGCCACACGGCCAGCACAAATAAAGCTGAACTGTATCCTCAGAAATCTGGCCCCCAGCTCTTGTATCCCTTCACCCCACTCATCTATCAAACTCCTGTCCAGCCTTCAGATCTTAGCTGAGACTTCACTTTCCCCAGGACTCCTTCCCTGACCCCCAAGTTCAGATTCTCCCATGGCCCAGCACATTTACTCCAAGCCCATATATCCCTTCTCTGTCATGGCTACGTGGGCAAGAGACTTCCCAGCCTTATCTCACAGTTTCAGGCATGTAGTAGACATTCAGGAAATAGCTGTTGGATGAGTGAATGTGTGAATGATGCACTCCAAAGTCTTCCACAAACCCCATAGTCTCCCTTAACACACATATGCCTCCTTACATAGGTCCAGGCCCATGCTGAGCTCCCTGGGGATGGGGACATAATACAAAAATGAATGAGTCCACCCTTGTGGGTTCATTGCTAGTTAAAGAGACAACCCAGAAAATAATTAATGGTCATGCAGTGTGCCCTGGGCTGGAGGAAAGATGGGCAATACTCTAGGAATCGGGAGAGGGTGGTGCTATGTTCTGAATGTTTGTGTCCCCCCAAAATTCATGTTGAAACCTAATCCCCAATGTGATCATATTAGGAGGTGGACCTTTGAGAGATGATTAGGTCTGAGGGCTGAGCCCTCATGAGTGGGATTTATGCCCTTATAAAAGAAGACACAGAGAGTTCCCTCGCCCCCTCTACCATGTGAAGACACAGCGAGAAGGCGCCATCTATGAACCAGGACACTGAATCTGTGGCACCTTGATCTTGAACTTCCCAGCCTCCAGAACTGTGATAAATAAATTTCTGTTGTTTATAAGCCACTCAGACTATGGTACTTTTGTTTTGTTTGTTTGTTTTGGTTTTGGTTTTTGAGATAAGGTCTCACTACGTTGCCTAGGATAGAGTGCAGTGGCATCACGACAGCTCACTGCAACCTCAAACTCTGGGTTCAAGCGATCCTCCTGCCTCAGCCTCCCGAGCAGCTGACACTACAGGCGCACATGACCAAGCCTGGCTAATTTTTCTAATTTTTTGTGGAGACAAGGTCTCACTCTTGCTCAGGCTGATCTAGAACTCCTGACCTCAAGCGATCCTCCCACCTTGGCCTCCAAAAATGCTAGGATTACAGATGTGAGCCACTGCGCCTGGCCACTATGGTATTTTGTTATGGCAGCCTGAATAGACTAAGACTGGCAGGAGGGAGGCAGGGCAGCCAAGGGAAGGAAAATCAACTGATGTCATTGGAGGGGAGGCAAATAAAGTTTAGTTAGTCCCCAATTCGTTTCCCAATTCAAGTATAAGAACAATCACATTAATATAAATTATGAAGAGAATGGAAAATCTAGCCTGATACCATTATAGTCAGATGGTGATGAGTAGGCTAAACACAAACACTTTTACCTGTAAACTGGTTATTTTTTCAAGTGATTTATCACTTGCCACACAGGCTCTGTTAGTTCACTCTTTGGAGGGTATGGGGCTGAGCTCCCCAAGGAGGTAGAAAGCAGTTGGAAGACAGGGATAGTGAACTATATTTCTGTGTCCCCTCCACAGTTCCTGGGTAAGACCAGACCAAAAGATGGAGAAAGGTGTATGATAATGTATTGCTTCCTCATAAATGTATATAGCAATTTGTTTGTCTTGCAAACCCTTAATTCAGAGTTTTCTGGTCTATTTGTTTAGGATTTCACTCCTATAGGTAGCAGTGGTTTGTTTCTGCCCAAGGCACACATTAACTTCAGCCTGAGCCGAAATAGCTCTGCTTTCAGCCACCGACTGGGCAGTCAGCTGGGTGAGCCAGAAGGATGGACATTTAGAGGGAGTAGCATTGGAATTTTCATGAAAGGTTTCTGTTTCAGGATTTGGGGAAAGTATAGACCTTAATTCTTTATGTTGTTTTTGCAATCCTGGAAGGAGGAGGGCCATCCTATTTTTTTATTTTACTTTTCCTTCTGTAGTATATCATTTTTCCCGTTGCTAATAAGAACAGATAATATCATGCCTTTTAATTAGGGAAAATAAAAGCAATTTTGGCACATTGCTTCAACAATGCATCTTGAGATCCAAATTACAACAAAAAGGGAGAGAATTCCCTTTTCTTCAGTTGTTATAAAATTATTAGGATATATACACATAGGTGTAGATTGAAATATATTTACTGTCTGTAATTATTCCAAAATGTCCAGGTTAGTATATCTAGGGTGGTGACAATTATATGTAAGAAATGTAAAAATGTGAGATAATGTATACATATTAAATGTAAAAATATAAATAATGAATGTAAGAAAACTGTAAGATTTAGAAGGTAATCTAGGACTGTAGTAGTTTTTGTATTCATTTTATCACTGGCAGAGATTTGTTTTCCATTTGAAAGGTTTGTCTGTGTAAGTCGTATGTTTGCATAAACATGGTATTTTTGAATGCAGCTTTCATGAGCAGGCGCAAAATTCCACAGAGATTTAGTACAGGAAAAAACTGTATTTCAGTAATGCATTTGTGAGGATCTAGTAAGGTAGATGTTCCCACATTCTCCTGCCCTCTCAGATATGGGCCACTACTCTTCAGAGAGGATTTCATATGAGGTCCATTCACATAGCAACTGCAAAGATTCTTTGATTGTGTTATTTTTGTAGTTAAAAAAAGATTTTTCAGCATAATTCAATGTTGAATGGCAAGCCATTGCTTAGAGCTTCCACGCCTAATTCATCATCACCTGTACCATTATTAAATTAGAGTCTGTATGTAGCATTGACTTTGAGAAAGGGTGATATTTAGTTGAGGAGTAATATTTTCAGAGATTTATATGTGTAGTAGCTTTATAAATACTATTACACAACGGACTAAGTGAAATCATCATGACAAGGCATAGATTTAGTGGTGGGGAATTTTGTATTCCAGAATCCAGGGCACTATGAACGGAATGAGCATCGGACCTACCGGAGTAGAAGTCATAAAGATGATGATCCACTCTGTGTGCCTTCATATACCTCATTAACAATCCTAAAATCTCATATGCAAGGCAGGTATTGTTAGCTTGGCTTTACAACTGAGAAGACTGAGCCTCAGAGATTATATAACATGTCCATGGTGAAAGACTTAAAGCCAAGTTTGTCTGATTCCAAAGTTCATGCCCTGTCACTCCATGTGATAAATGGAGTTGTCAAAGAAAAAAAAAAATCTCTGCATCAGGTATCTATTGTTATGTGACAAATTACTCCAGAACTTAGCAGCTTAAAACAACACACATTTATTACCTCACAGTTTCTGTGGGTCAGGAATCTGGTCGCAGATTAGCCGGGTCCTCTGCTTCTGGATCTCTCAGAAGGTTGGAATCAAGGTGTCAGCTGGGGCTGTGGTCTCATCTGAAGGCTTGACTGGTGAAGGATCCTCTTCCAAGCTGACCCACATGGTGGTTGTTAGATCTCAGTTCCTTGAGGGTTGCTGGACTGAGGGCCTCAGTTCCTTGCCACAGGGCCCTCTCTATACGGCAGCTCACAACATGGCAGCTGGCTTCATCAGAGAAAGCAAACAAGAGTGGCAGTGAGACAGAGAGAGTGAGCGTACTAGCAAATCAGAAGTCATAGTCTTTTGGAACCTGATCATGGAAGTGACATCCCATCACTTTTGTGCTATTCTATTCATTAGAAGCTAGTCCCTAGGTTCAGCACACACTCAAGTGGAGGGAATTCCACATGGTGTAAATAGTAGAAGGCAGGGATCATTGGGAGCCATGTCAGAAGCTGCCTACCACAATCTTCTTCTTGGCTCTACTGTTAAAGAACCTAATTCATTGTGTCTTTTTCTTATGAAAGAATAGGTAGAGAATACATATACTGAATAACTTGAGACAATATACTTTTTAAATTTGTAATTTTTTTTAGAGACACGGTCTCCCTCTGTCACCCAGGCTGGAGTGCAGTGGCGTCATCATAGCTCACTGCAACCTGGAACTCCTGGGCTCAAGAAATCCTCTTGCCTCAGCCTCCCGAGTAGCGGGGACTATAGTCACATGCCACCACACCCAGCTAATTTTTAATTTTTTTTAGAGATGGGGTCTCCATATGTTGCCCAGGCTGGTCTCAAACTCCTGGCCTCAAGCGATCCTGCCACCTCGGCCTCCCAAAGTGCTGAGATTACAGGTGTGAGTCACCACACCTGGCCTAAAACTTGTAATTTAGGACATATCCCTAAAAATTAATGGAAACCAGTAAATGAAGAGAAATACCATCTATAGCTCTCGAATCAGCAAAGGAAAAAATAAAATGTGTGATACACAATTTAGAAAGCTTTATCAAACCAACTTATAAGAGGAAAGAAAGAACAGCAACTATAAGATTGTAGAAATAAGTCCAAATACATAACTAATCAAATTACAAATTAATATAAAATAAATGTAAATGAAGTTTACATTAAATTAAAGATAGAGGTTATCAGATTGGATTTATCCTTGTTGTTCTTAATTCAGCTATAGACTGGTGACAGGAAACACACCTAGAATAAAACCATGAAGAAAGTTTGAAAATGGAGGGATGGGAAAAGATATACCAAGAAAATATGAACCAATAGAAAGTCAGACCACATAACCCATTGCCTAGTAGACCTCTCCATTTTTATGAGCTTTGGGTATCTTACCTTAATGTGTCTAAAGGAGAACTCATCATGTCATAGAGAGGAATTTCATTCAAGAGGTGGGGACCAAAGCCAGACTGGAGTGAGATAAGAGAGAGAAAGACATGAGGCATGGAGTGGAGTTCATGAGGGAAGACAACTCTATCAAATGCTGGCTTCCAGGAGTAGAGAAGGAGTAGTGCTAGAGGAGGGGCCGAGAAAGAGGTTTCAGTATTGTCCCAAGTTTAATGGGAGCAGTTTTGTCTGCAGAAGGTAAAGGGCTATGCAACAGACTCAATGTTTGTGTCCTCCCGAAATTCATATATTCAAACCTAACTCTCAATGTAATGAAATTTGGAGGTGGGGCCTTTGGGGGTGATTAGGTCATGAGGGTAGAGCCCTCACGCATGGGATTAGTGCCTTATAAAAGGGACCTCAAAGAACTCTCTCACTCTCTTCCTGCCATGTGAAAATTCAAGAAGTCAGCAGTCTGCAACCTACATAATTACAAAATTAAT
Source organism: Daubentonia madagascariensis (assembly GCA_023783475.1). Lineage (NCBI taxonomy): Eukaryota > Metazoa > Chordata > Mammalia > Primates > Daubentoniidae > Daubentonia > Daubentonia madagascariensis. The sequence continues at coordinate 169,208 of JAKFHU010002125.1, forward strand.
ATAATGTGTAATTCATTATAATAAAGAAAATCATATCGCTGTCTTGATTAATGTAGATACAGCATTTGGCCTTTATGATTCTTTAAAACTCTTAGGAAAATAAGAGTGGAAGAAAACTTTCTAACTTGATATAAGTTATGTACCAAAAACACAAAGCAAGCATCATACTTCATGGAGAAACTTTAGATGCATGCCCTTTAAGATTGAGAACAAGGATGCCCACTATCACCACTGCGATTGTTAAGCATTAACAAGGTGGCCAACATAAAAAAATAGAAATAAGATGGCCAATATTAACCTATAGTAATCACAATATCTTTCTACACCAGCAATAGCAGCAATAAATCTCTTCATATATAACCCCTACTGATTCTGCTCCTCTGGTTGAACCCTGATGATACCCATGGTAATAAGAGATATGGGAAAAACCAAAGTGTTTTTCATATTCTCACACAGCCAACACAACACTTCTGACACCAGATGTGTGGGACTTTTTTCTCCACACACCAAACAATCATTTCTGCAGTGGACACCAGCTGGGTGTACTCCAATTCAATTCTGAAATTTTCTACCTGAAGATAGTGTCAGATCCCACAGGTTAAGGTCTCAGTCCCACAAGACTGACCCCCCCCAGTTGCAACCTGTACTTCTGACCAACCAGCTATAGATTGGGGTTCCCATGACCCCTCCTCTGGTTTGATTAGTTTTTCTAGAGCGGGGCGGGGAGGGGAACTTGGGGAAATACTCACATTCACTACTTTATTATAAAGGATATTACAAAGGATACAAATAAATAGCCAGATGGAAGAGAAGCATAGGGCATCACTTCAATAATTAATTTCTCTCAGCAATTTTTGTAGTCTTTGGTGTATGGGCCTTGCACATCTTTCATCAGATTTATCTCTAAGTATTTCATATTTCTTGATTTTTAAATTTCAATTTCTGATTGTTCCTTGCTAGTTTATAGAAATACAGTTGGTTTTTGTATATTGATCTTGTCTTGTGCAACCTTCTAAACTAACTTATTAGTTTTATTAGGTTTTTTGTAGATTCCATTAGGTTTTCTACCAGATAATCATATTGTCTGTGAATAAAGACAATTTTACATCTTCCTTTCCAATCCAAGCCTTGTATTTCTTTTTTTGCCTTGCTGCACTGGCTAGAATCTTTAATACAATGTTAAATAGAAGTGGTGAGAGTAGATATCTGTCTTTTTCTGGTGTTACGGGAAAGCATTCAGTCTTTCACCATTTAGTATGGTGTTAGCTGTAGGTTTTTCATAGATGCTCTTTAGTTGACTAACTTACTTTCTATTCCTACTTTCCCAAGAGTTTTATCAGGAAATCATGTTGAATTCTATCAACTTATTTTTCTGTATCTATTGAGATGTTCATATGGTTTTCATTAGTATGGGAAGTTATTATACATTGATTTTTGAGTGTTAAAACAACCCTGCATCCCTTGGATGAACTTCACTTTGTCATGATGTTTTATCCTTTTAATATATTGTTGTAATCAGTTTGCTTAAATTTTGTTTAGAATTTTTGCATCTGTGTTCACAGGGATATTGGTCTTTAGGTTTTTTTCTGTAATATGTTTATCTGGTTTTGGTATCAGGGTAATGCTGGCCCCACAAAAAGGGCTGGGAAGTATTCAAACTTTTGGAAAAGTTTGTGTAGAATTTAAACTATTTCTTCCTTAAACGTTTGGTAGAATTCACCAGTGATGCCATCTGGGCCTGGAGTTTTTTGTATGTGTGTTTGGGAAGATTTTTAATTATAAAGTTAATTTCTTTAATAGATATAAGGATATTTAGGTTATCTGTTTTCTTTTTTAAAATTTGTGCTAAAACACACATAGCATAAAGTTTACTATCTTAACCATTTTAAGTGTACAGTTCAGTGACTTCTTTTGGATTAATCAAGTTTTTAAATGATTCCTTTTTATCTCCTTTGTTGGTTTAATATCTATAACTCTTAGTTTTGTTATTTTATTGGGTGCTTTAGCATTTGCAGCATACATCATTAAATTATAATATACCTCTTTAACTGATAATATACCACTCCACAGATCATTTAAGAAGCTTACATAAGTAAGCTTCCATTTGTTCTTTCCTGACATTTGTGCTATTGTTTTCGTGCACTTTACTTTTACATAAACACCAAAAAACATTGTTTTTTTAATTAAACAGTCAACTATCTTTTAAAGAGATGTAAATAATAAGAAAAATATCTCATTGGACATGGTGGTGCACGCCTGTAGTCCCAGCTACTCAGGAGGCTGAGGCAAGAGGATCACTTGAGTTGAGGAGTTTGAGGCTACAGTGCACCATGATGCACTTGTGAATAGCCACTGTACTCCAGCCTGGGCAACATAGAAAGACCCTGTCTCTTAAAAAAAAATACATATATATATATATATATATATATATACATATACACACACACACACACACATATATATATATCTTCTAGTGGGTGACCAGGGGAAAAATTAAAAATAAATAAATAAAAATATTAAAAATTTTTAAATCTCATATTTACCTATGTAGTTAACATTTCCAGTTCTCTTCATTCCTTTGTATAAATCCACATTTCCATCTGGCGTCATTTTACTTCAGCCTGAAGAACAGCCTTTAACATTTCTTGTAGTGAGTCTAGTGGTGTTGAATTCTTTCAGCTTTTTCATAGCTGAACATATCTTTATTTTGCCTTTGTTTTTGCAAGATATTTTTGCTAGGTACAGAATTCTAGATTGACAGTTGCAGTTCTTCGAATATGTTATCCAACTGTCTTCTGGCCTTCTGGCCTCCATGGTTTCTGGTCTGAGAAACCAATAGTAAGAATTTTTTTAAAAGACCAGGTCTTGCTCTGTCACCCAGGCTGGAGTGCAGTGGCCCCATCATAGCTCACTGCAGCCTCAAACTCCTGGGCTCAAGCAATCCTCCCACCTTGGCCTCCCAGAGTGCTAGATTTATAGGTGTGAGCCACCGTGCCCAGCCTACAATCATTTGTATGTGATAAGTTACGTCTCCCTTGCGGCTTTCAAGATTCTCTTTCTCTGTCTTCTGAAAGTATGATTATGATGTGTCCAGGTGTAGATTTCTTCAATTTATCCTACCTGAAGTTCTTCAGCATCTTGGATGTATAGATTAATGGTTTCCATCAATTTGGGAAGTTTGTGGCCATTATTTCTTCTGTCCCTTTCTCTGTCCTCCCCTTCTGGGAATCCCATTATGCATAGGTAGGTACAGTTGATAGTGTCCCACAGGTCTCCAAGGCCCTATTCATTTTCTTCTTTTTTTCTTTCTGCTTCTCAGATTGGATAATCTCAATCTTTAAATTTACTGATTCTTTCTTCTGACAGCTCAAATCTGCTGTTGAGTCTCTCTAGTGAATTTTAATCTCAGTTATTTCATACCTATTTTCTTTTTCAAGTATATTATTTTCACATTCGGGTATTTTAACTTCTGAATTTCTATTTGGTTCTTTTTTAATAGTTTCTATCTCTTTATTGATATTCTCTGTTTGGTGAGACATTGTTATTATACTTTCCCTTGGTTCTTTAGACATGGTTTCCTTTAGTTCTTTGAGCGTATTTATACTAGCTGATTAAAAACTGTTGTTTAGAGAGACTGCCAGAAGCAAAGAGGAGCAAGCACATTTCCACACTCCTGACTCCTGGATATCATTAGGGCAGAGTAAGTGCTAGTTCTCTGCCAACCGAGGATTAGGTCCTGCAGCTGCAGTGAAGAGAATTCCAGGAGAAAATTCAGGAGTAAAAATGGAGAAAGTGAAACATCAGACTAAAATTACTAGAAACCCTCAGGAAATAAAGAAGGAAAAAGAAACCAAGAAATAAGAAAAACCATCAGACCAGTTAATTAACCCTTGGAATAACCAGGAGATTCAGAGCTTCCCAAAAGAATGGAAATCTCTTAAATTTGAATAGTTGAGGAAAAAGAATCATGAACAATATAAAGTACTTGCCCAGCATCTCAAGCAGAGGGGCATAAAAAGGAGCTGGCAAGCTCCAGATCATGATATCTTAGCATCATCTCCAGATGATGACAAGTTTGCAGGACACTTACTGGACTACTCATGAGGCCAACCAGAGGCCAAGAGGCCAACCCTGGCCCTGTCCTCATGGAGAGGCCCTACAAAGGATTCTGGGATATGCGTGGAAGGACAACATCTTTACAAGTCCTCCCTGTGCAGATGTGGTCATCCTTCCAACTCCTGACTTCCAGTCTCGGGCTTGTGCCCCCTGTTCACTTTCAGGGACCTCTGTGGGCTCCTCCACCCATGAGCTACATGCAGGATCCTCCAGATGGGAGCCCTGGAACATGAACCTTTCATGATCAGCTCCATGCCTGTTCCCTGCCTCTTCCCCAGCAGCTCCCAGCCTCCTGCAGCAGTGGTCACCCTCTTGTGATTCTGATGCAGATCCTGAACTTGGAAACAATTAGAACCAGGATCCAAATTCTGTCTGAAAGCAACAGAATGGTGCCTGACTCTTCGCCTAGGCCAATGTAATGAGAATAAAATATGAAATAAACGAACTACTGTGACGTCAAAAAAACCAAAATCTTTGTCTAGTGAGGTCAGCATCTGGGCTTCCTTGGGGAAAATTTCTATTTATTGCCTTTTTTCCTGTGTACAGGTCATACTTTCTAGTTTCTTTGCATATTTAAATATGAATTTTTTAATAATGTGTCAACTCTAAAATTCAGATTCTCTCCTCCCCAGGGTTTGTTGTGGCTGCTCTTTGTTGTTGTTATTAGTGCTGTTTGTTTAGTGACATTTTGGAACTAATTCTATGATGTCTATATTCTTTGTTGTGTGTGGCCACTGAAGTCACTGCTTCATTAGCTTAGTGGTCAGTTAATGATTAGACAAAGATTTCCTTAAATACCTTTAACCATTAAGTCTTCCAAACTTTGCCTAAGGTGTGTCTGTGTGTGTTGGATCATGCCTTGAACCCTACCTCAGGTAGTTCACAACTCTGCCCTAGCCTTTACTTTTTCCTTACACATAACCCCAAGGTCACCCAGAAGTGAGAGCTCAGGGCCTTCTTGGTTCTTTCCTGGGCATGCTCACAGCCCTGCAGATGCACATGCATGTGGCCTTCCAGATTTCCAGGAATATGTCAGAACTTTTCATGGCACCTCATCCCCCAGCTTTTCCTTTCATTCTTGTTGGTCATCTTCTTGTTTGTTCCAACTGTTTTCACCACCTCCAGCAGCTATGATGTTAAACAATTGCCACTGATTGGTTTTTTGTTTGTTTGTTTTAGAGGTCTTGCTCTGTCACCCAGGCTGAAGTATAGTGGCATGATCATAGCTCACTGCAGCCTCGAACTCCTGGGCTCAAAAGATCCTCTTGCCTCAGCCTCCCAAGTAACTGGGACTTCAGGCACTTGCCACTGAGGTGGCTAACCACTGATTGTTATTGAAAAGGCTATTCAAACCTTTTTTTTTTTTTTTTTGAGACAGAGTCTTGCACTGTCACCTGGGCTAGAGTGCAGTGGCATCATCGTAGCTCAGTACAACCTCCGACTCCTGGGCTCAAGGGATCCTCCCGCCTTGGCTAAGAGTGCTAGGATTACAGGCACGAGCCACCATGCCCGGCTGATTCAAACCTATTTAAAAGAACTTTGGTTTGGTTCGGTGGCTCATGCCTATAATCCCAGCTACTCGGGAGGCTGAGGTGGGAGGATTGCTTGATGCCAAGAGTTCTTGAGCAGCCTGGGCAATATAGCAAGACCTCCATCTAAATAAAAATAAATAAAGAAAAGAGCTGTGAGTCAGGTCAAATAAAGACAATCCCTGCAAGTGGAGGTTTCCAGGGAACTGCCAGACAGGTCAAGAATGACAATTCCCTTGCATATAACCTGCCAAAAAGAAAAAAAAAAAAGAATGATAATTCCCTGGGCCTCACACGCATTAGGATGGTTACTATAAAAAAACCCAGAAAGTAAGAAGTGTTGGTGAGGATGTAGACAAATTGGAACTCTTGTGCACTGTTGGTAGGAACATAAAATGGGCAGCTGCTATGGAAAACAGTTTGGCAGATCCCCCAAATATTAAAAAATAGAATTAACATATGACCCAGCAATTCCACTTCTGGGTGTACATCTAAAAGATTAGAAATAAAGGTATCTAAGACATTTTGCACACCCATGTTCATAGCAGCATTATTCAAAATAGCCAAAAGAAATGGAGGCAATCCAATTTTCTATATGAATGGATAAACAAAATGTGGTTTCTTTTTTTCTATTTTTTTCTTTTTTCATGAATAGCACTGTATATACATACAGTAGAATATTTTTCTGCCTTAAAAAGGATGGAAATTCTGATACATGCTACAACATGGATGAACTTTGAAGACATTACGGTAAGTCACAAAAAGACAAATACTGTATGATTCCACTTACATGAGGTAACTAGCATAGTCAAATTCATAGAAACAAAGTAGAATGGTGATTGCCAAAGGCTGGAAGAAGGGGAAAATGGAGAGTTGGTTAATGGGTGTAGAGTTCTCAGTTTTACAAGATGAAAAAGTTCTAGAGATCAGTTGCACATGTGAAAATAAGTAATTAAAAATCTAAGCTATTGGAACTTGAAATCATTTTGAATTTGAAAGGAATGTGAGTGTGGGGCCTTAGTCACATGACAGGCAGCTGTAACCTTTGCTTCTCTGATTATAGATTAGCCTTCGTCCTTACCTACAAGACCCGTTGCCTCTTCACTGCTTATCTTCATTATAGATTAATTCCCTCTTTCCTTTCTCACACAAAGACTTCATGACTATCATATCGTCTAACACGTAATATTAAATATACTCTTTTAAATTGGAAAGGAAATGAAAACAAGCTGTAGGGAAACGAAACAAACTATAACTAATTAAATCCTTATAACTCATAAACCAGCCTTGAATAGGAAATTTTATAATCCTACTAAATTTCTTTGTTTTCTGCCTATATAAACAAGACCTTAACTTTTACTTCAGAGCGACTCATTCCTCTGGATCGTGTTTCTGGATTGGGCATTCCCAGCTTTTTTTTAAAAAAACTCTTTAAAAAAGGTTCAACCCCTTTGTTATTGAGGTTGAATATAACAATGTATACTGAAACTACTGAATTAATTTAAAAAATTATTTAAATGGGGTTTAAATTTTTTGTTATTTTACTACAATTGAAAAAAATATATGAACACCCCCAAAATACCTGCCCTTGGTTCATCTTGGTAACCTAGTGTGGCACATATGGGGGGGCTCCTATCTTTTTCTCTCAAAGGGTCTGGAGCTGTGACCCCTGTTGACATGCTTTTTCCTTGACCTTGGGGAAATTCTTCTTGGTTGCTCCCACCTCACTGGCTGCTCCCCTGTCTTTTTCTGGGTTTCCCCCCTATTCCCCGAGCTCTGTATGGGCCTGTCCCAAGGCT
>JAKFHU010002126.1:0-75450 GCA_023783475.1 Daubentonia madagascariensis
AAGGTGGAGGTGGGCTCCCAGCCTCAGCCTGGGACATTTTGGCACCTCTGATGAATGCTCTGTCTCTGGACATGACCTCTCCCCCAAGCCCCACAGGTGCGCATCAAACTGCCCACTTAGATGCTCCACGGGAATTTCAGGATTAAGATGTCCAAACTGGAGCGCTCCATCCCCCTGAGCACGTCTGCTCCTTCCCCAGGCTTCCCCATCTTCCCAAAGGGCTCCACCTTCCACCCGGTTGCCCAAGCAAAGATGCCAGGATTCTTTCTCCCCTCTCCTTTTTTCCTCACCCCCAAATCTAACCTGTCATTGGACTCTGTCAACCCTGGTCCGTGACTTCTGCCCTTCTCCACGTCTCCACGGTCCCTGGTCCCATCTCCTGCTCTCTCTGCCTCCACTCTGGCCCCTCCCTACTCCACTCCCACCCCCACAGCAGCCAGGGTGATCTCTTTGCAACACCACCAGACCCTATTCCTCCCCGGTGAGATATCCCCCCCATGTCTTCCCATCTCCTTAGAGTAAACTCAAAGTCCCCATCCTTGTCAACAGGGGCCCCCCCAAGAGCTGGCTTCCTCTTATGTTCTTCTTCCCATACCACCTGCCCCCAGCTCCCTCTCACCAGACTCCTGCTGAATTGGCCTTTTCAGCTGGCCCAGCAGCACATGTGACTTGTTCCCACCTTCGGCCTTTGCCTTCCCTCCTTCCTCTGTGTGGGACATCCTGCCCCAAGCACTTCCTGTGGTGGCCACCTCCTCCTCCCCCTACCCCATGTCTCAGCTGAACCGTCCCCTCCTCCCATAGGCCCCCTCTGCCTGGCCACGCAAATGAAAAGTAGACCCCAGAATCCCCTCCATTCACACTCTCACTAGCGGTGTTGATTTATGTGTCCTCACTGATAGATGCTGGTTTGGGTCTTTGCTTTTGAGCATCGGGGGCTCCCTTCCCAGATGGCAAGCCGGCACCCCAGGAGAAGGGGCCTTGCCCATGTGTCTTAGTCTGTTTGTCCTGCTATAGCAAAATGTATGAGGCTGGGTAATTTATAAAGAACGGAAATTTATTTCTCACTGTTCTAGAGGCCGGGAAGTCCAAGATCAAGGCACCGGCTGGTTCAGTGTCTTGGTGACGACCCGGTCTCTGCTTCCAAGATGGTGCCTTGTGGCTGTGTCCTCCAGAGTGGACGAATGCTGTGTCGTCACATGGCAGAAGGGACAGAAGGGCAAAAAGAGGGGCTTACCTAGTTCTCTCCAGCCCTTTTACAAGGGACTCATCCCATCCATGAGGGCAGAGCCCTCACGGCCTAATCACATCCTGAAGGCCCCACCTCTCAATACTATCGCATTGGGGATTAACTTTCAACATAAATCTTGGAGGGGACACAAGCACTTAAACCGTAGCACCATGTTTCCCACCCTGGGATCCCCAGCACCTGGAACGGAGTCTGCCTCCCTGCCCAATTCCTATGGTAAAGTCCTAACCCCCAGCACCTCAGCATGTGACCTTATTTGGAGATAGATAGAGTCATCACAGATGTAATTAGATAGATTTGAGTGAGGTCATACTGGAGTAGGATGGGCCCCTGATCATCAATATGACTGGTGTCCTTATGAAAAGGGGACTTTCGGACACACAGAGAGACATGCACACAGGGAGAATGCCATGTGAACACTGGAGTGATGCTGCCATGAGCTAAGGAATGCCTGAGGCTACCAGAAACTGGGGTCAAGGAATGGGACAGATTCTCCCTCAGAGCCTCCAGAGGGAACCACCCCTGCTGATGTCCCGACCTGGGAAAGGTTGGATTCTCCTACAATTCGTATCCTTCTCGGGGTTTGAGGTGGAGTTCTTGTTAAGCATTAAAGTGTAAATTGTTGTAAGACCTTCAAATATCTCTTTGAATTTTTAAAAATATAAATTTAAATATATGACTGCCTTATGACCCAGCCCTTGCATTTCTAATATTTAAAGGAGAATGGAAAACAAATTTCCACAGGCGCACCCACATAGGAGTTTTGCATCAACTTTGGTCATCATATTCCCACAGTGGAACTAGTTCACGTCCTTGTGAGTGTGAGTATGGAGAAGGGGCTGTCTGTGAATCCCTGCCCTGCGATGCTCCGGAGCAGTGAGAAGGAGTGGATTCCTGACCCTTGCAAGCACATGGATGTGTCTCACTAGCCTCATGCTGAGTGAGGTGGTCGAGACACAAGAGGGTGCTGCTGTGTGATTCCATTTCTGTGAAATGTAAGAGCAGGAAGACTGACTGTGGTGTGGGAAATTTAGAGGGTGATTCTCTCTGGGAGGTACAAGTGACTGAGAAGAATCTTGAGTGTATTTTGTGGGAAGATGTAAATGTTCTGTGTCTTAACAGGGGTCTGGGTTAGTTACTGGCTGTATGCAATGGTCAAAATTCATTGAACTGTGCACGCAACATAGACGTAACAGTTAAATGAATTGTCTTCTTTGAGGCTGTTTTGCAGAGCACCTGGCTTTCCTTGTGTTTGCCTGAGGAAATAACCCTTCTGTCCTCATCTGTCATTTGGAGCTACCTGCTTGTCTCATGGGGTGTCTGTGAGAACCCCCTGTGACAGTGTAGGTCGTAAAGTTTTGAAGACCACGTTCCTGCATTCATGTGCGGTGATACCCTATTTGCTGCCAAGAGCACCTGGTGGATAGATGGGTACCTTGCCCTTATTCAGGCTCTACCTCTTATAATGTGTAGGGTGGATGGTCAGAGTTGGAACCCAATGAAGTGAAGGGACAGTGGAAATTCAGAGGCCTTTAGTCAGAAAGACTCGGGGAATGGTGATTTCCATGTTGTGGAGTTGTGCTACTGCAAGGCAATGGTGGCCTGGTTTTCTCTGAGACTTGATTCTCCTCTTCCAGCTGTGGTTTCTCAGAATCCAGCCATTTCCTAGGAGAGAAGGCCAGGAGAGGAGGGCAGGCCTTTCTTTCCTGACCTGCCACATCAATGCTTGGAGTGAGAGCATGTCCTGCCCAGTACCACATTGATCGGGGTGACAGAGTCCAATTCCTCCCTTTGGAGCTGGGCCCAGGCCAGTCCGATGGTCCCTCAGTGAGCTCTGAAGCCTCTGCCTACTTGTCCGTGGCTCTCCTTCATGGTCTCTCTCTCTCCTGATTGAGCTCTAGTCTTCTCCAAATGCCTCCAGGGAGCCTGATGTGAAGGAGACTCCTGTTCCTCCCACTCGGGAAGGAAGGACATCAGGGAGCCTCCAGAGCCTTCCCCAAACAAAATGATAGCCATCATTAATCATCCAACAAGAAGTTAAACCATACCCACTGCATTCATTATGGTATGTACTGAAACTACGACTGTAGGCCAGAGCAGAAATAGATCCTGCTGTGACTGAGTGCATAGTCTAAGGGTAGACCACAAACCATAAGGACATTATCCCCCAAGCAAACATAGCAGGATAAACTCTGCCTTATCCATCAAGGGGATCCACACCCCCCTCCAGTGTCCTAGTGTCCATTCAGGTGACAAGCAAAAGTTATTTATTTATTTATTTATTTATTTGTATAGATAGGGTCTCATTCTGTCACCCAGGCTGGAGTGTAGTGGTGCAATCATAGCTCACTGCAGCCTCAAACTCTTGGGCTCCAGCCATCCTCCCACCTTAGCCTCTCAAGTAGCTGGGACTACAGGTGCATGCCACCACATCTGTCTAATTTTTACATTTTTTTGTAGAGATAGGGTCTTTCTATGTTTCCCAGGCTGGTCTTGAATGCCTGGTCTTGAGCGATCCTCCTACCTTGGCCTCCCAAAGTGCTGGGATTACAGTCGTGAGCCACCATGCCCAACCACAAAATTTTTTTCTATCCATTTCCTTCATTGAACAGATGCTACAGAGATGCAAAGGATCAACAGGTATTCATTAAATGCTCAGGTGCAGCTCTAGAGTTCAGAGATATCAGCAGCGAGTATGATAGGGAAAGTCCAAAGAGCACAAAAACTATAACTCTTGGCTTCTTAAACTTCTATGTAGCCTGGCTAAGACAATCCTCTCGACAACCATGACTCTTGGTTGTTGGAAATGGGAAAGTGTCCCCACAAAATTCCAATAGCATTTTTTACAGAAATATAAGAAACAATTCTAAAATACACACAGAACCATAAAAGACCCCAAATAGCAAAAACAATCTTGAGAGAGAAAAACAAATTTGGAGGCACGCCTCCTGAACTCAAATTATATTATACAGCTATAATAACCAAAACAGTTTGGTTCAGGCATAAAAAGAGACACACAGACCAATGGGAAAGAATTGAGAGCCCAGAAATAAACCATTCTCAACTAATTTTTGACAAGGCTACCAAGAAGAGACAATGGAGAAAGGATAGATAGTCTCTTCAATAAATGGTGTTGGGAAAACTGGATATCCACATGCAAAAGAATAAAATTGGATCTTTATGTTACATCATCAACTCAAAATGGATTAAAGACTTATATGTAAGACCTGAAACCATAAAACTAGAAGTAAATATAGGGGGAAAAGCTACTTGACATTGGCCTGGGCAATACTTTTTTTAATGTTATACCAAAAACTGAGGCTACAAAAGCAAAAATAGACAAAGGGAATTACACCAAATTAAAAAGTTTCTGCACAGCAAAGGAAACAATCAACAAAATGAAAAGGCAGCCTTCTGATTGTGAGAAAATATTTGTGAACCATATATCTCATAAGGGGTTAATATCCAAAATAAGGAGCTCACACAACTCAAAAGCAAAAAAAAAAACAAACAAAAAAACAAACAAAATAAAACCCCTACAAAATCCAAATAACCAATTAGAAAATGGACAAAGGACCTCAATAGACATTTCTCAAAAGAAGACACACAAATGGCCAATAGGTACATGAAGAGGTGCTCAACATCACTAACCATCAGGGAAATGTAAATCAAGACCACAATGTCATAGCACCTCATATCTGCTAGGATGGCTGTTATCAAAAAGACAAGAGATAACAAGTGTTGGCGAGGGTGTGGGGAAAAGGGAAACTTTGTACACTGTGGGTGGGATATAGATTGGTGCAGCCATTATGGAAAAAAGTATGGAGATTCCTAAAGAAAAAAATTGAATTACCATATGACTCAGCAACCCCTCTGTTGAGTATACACCCAAAGGAAATGAAATTTCATTTTATTCATTGTGACCTAAGACTCTAAATTACAACAATTCCATCACTGTAGTACTCAGTTGCTCAAAAATAACAATGATAGTAAAAAATTTTGATAAATAATTATAAACATGACAAGTAAAATTTGGTTGGAAATGAATCTTTAAAATGAGATGGATAGGATTTTTTAAATGGATTAATGTATTAATGGACAAGTATGAGGTATTACAAGTATGAGACAGGATTTTGCTTTAATTTTCATCCTACTTATCTTTTTTATCTCAAGAAGCAGATGAGAGCAAAAGAAGATTTAATATAGTATGTCATTTATTTCTTCAAATTCCTTCCACTGTATCTGCCAACAGTCACACAATGATCTTTCCTCAAAAATTAATTTTAAGGATCTATCAGCTGACAACCCAATTAGGTCCCTTTGCAAAGAATTAGAAACCACCTCACATGGAAAATAATTTGTCTGTCACCCAGTCATCAGAGTCCTTTGTTTTGCAATTTCTGAGAAATATACCAAAAAGGCTTTGCAAAGATTTTATCTCTTATTCTTCCACTTAGAGGTACTTTGTTTAATCTGGTTTACTCAGAAAAGTCTGGGCATGTTGACTACTAATTGAAACACACTTTTGACAATAACTAGCTTTTGATGAAATGTTCTTACCTTACACGTCTTAAACATATTTTTGTCAAAACATTAAAGTTGCAGATTTAGCTCATTCAATATATGGCAAGTTAATACCATAAAACTTTACTGGGAAAAGCATTCATCATTGTCATACCAATGAGCCAAATCAGCCTTAATACATTGTCTGCCACACTAGAAAACAAATTTTTTTCTTTGGGGCCACGGTGTTTTACTACGAAAATAGAATAAAAACTTTGAAAACAAAACCATCCTTTCTAATTTAATGAAAAATTTGTTATTGTCTTACTGCTTTCTGTGTGTCATTTATATGCAACTTGAAAAATAGTTCACTTGGTTCCCAAGGTAAAGAGACGTGTGAGTTACATATGCTTCCCGAGGCCCGGGGCTCAAAACTAGCATAAGTTAAATACAACTCACAGGTCAGTTAATGTGTTAATTTCTGTCATAACAGTCTGACTTTATTTTTCAAATTAAATAATTATGTTAATATGCATTTGAAAATATTTTTCAAAACCACTAAGAAATAAATTATAGGATATTTCTTTTAACATAGATATTACCAAAAACATTAATATCAAGATTAAAATGCTATATAGGTAATATAATGAATTTATCCATTTTTAATAAATCACAAAACAAGGTAATAATGCTGTTTCTCATCACCTAATTTATGATAAAGCTATGTGATTTGTAACTTAAATTTTATATTATTAAAGAAGGTATTATAATGGAAAGCATGGTATGCATCCTTGCCTGTAATCAACTTTAGTGTTAGTCTTTGTGGAATAAATATTTAAGAATCAAGTAAACCTCAGAAACAAATCCATTAATTTTATTAGATGTAATGATCAAACTTTTCCCATGTCATTAATGAAAGAGAAAGGTATATACTGTTCAAAATTAATTGGTGTGGTATCTAGCAATTTTTTCCAATTTAAAAGAGGTAGAAAATATAAAACATTTTATAAGGTGAAATAAGGTCATAATTGGAATAAATATTTCATGATTTGATTTGGTAAAAGCAGGTTTTAATTACCTTATTGTAGAATATGAAGTACATCCTACCTGAAAAAAAAACACGTAAACTTTTTAATCTGTGGGTTTTAGCCACTGTATCTAGATTATTTGGAAGGATCACAGAATATTCCAGATAAACTGAAAACAATGAGTATCCTAACAGTGGTCCCACCGGTTTGCCATTGCTGAGTATCCTAAACAATGAGAATCCTATTGACTGTGCCTTTCCCTCCTGAGCTATTGGCATGTCCTAGCCATGAGCATCAAGAATAACTGGGAAAAAATTCAGTATGTGAAAAAAGACAGGGGTCTCTGTCTCAAGAGAAATACATTATTTAATAACATTGTGGGATAGTAGATGCCAAATCATTCCCACTGCTCCATTCTACAATATATCTGAATTCATAATATCTCAACACAGGCTAAAAAACTGGCGTTTTAGTACCATGCTTCACTCCCAGTAGAAATACAGTTTGTGTAAGACAGGAAAAGTCAAGCTGTAAACAAGTGTCTAGTGATTTCATTAATCATTGAAGGGGTCTCCCGTAAACCAATGATTCCAGTTGTCCCTTCATTTGCCAGCTCTGTTGACTTTTAAATGCTGGGATGATGCACTTAAGTACACCAGGATGAGTAGTTCAGGTGGTAGCGATGAAAATGGAGAAAACCGAATTTGAAAGATATTTGGAAGGTGGAATCAACGGAACTTTTTGTGTTGGATTGGATGGGGATTGGGGGTGCTGAGAGAGATGGTTGGTGTAACTGGTAACTGTCCTTCGCCTTCGCCTGGCTAAACCGCATTGGTTCTTAAAACAGTGCTTTGGTCCATGCGGGTAGTCCATAGACCCAGAACCGAGTCAGGCTCTGTGGAGGTGAGGTCTGAGCAACCCAAGCATTGCCCCCAGTAGAAGGTGCCCTGCTTCGCCTCACCTCTCCTGTGGCCGTGGATTAGGGCTTGGCTACCCTTCTCAGTAGCTTCCCCCGTCCTGGCGAGTCGCCCCGCTGGTTTGTCCTTGCTGAACTCCCGGAGGGCAGGATCTGTGCCTGTCTGGGCTCCCAGCTCTCCCGTGCGCGGCAGTGCCTACCTAGCCCACGGGAGGCACTCAACCCAGAGCTGTGGCGGGAGTTAATCTACCCGGTCCTCGCTTCGTCCCCCGCCGTCCGCGGGAACACCACGTGCCTTTGTGGGTGGTGACGAGGCGGGGAAACGCCAGCGCCCACACTGTCCCCTCTCCGCCTCGCCACACGCTGCTAGGCAGCTTGGAGGCGCCGAGCTTACTCTCCGGGAACTCTCGTCCTCGAAGTCCACGCCACCGCGCGCGTGGAGGGACGGCTGCAGCATCGACCCGGCCTGCGTCTGGGCCACGGACTACGACTCCCAGGATCCTCTGGGAGGGCTGGGCGTCCCCGTGCGCCCTCGCGGGGGGCGGGTAGCGCGGGCGAATAGTCCTTTCTGAGGGTGCGCCAGGCGGAGCCGCTGCCCCAGGCGCGGGCGAGGAGCAGCTACCCGGGGAACGCTGCCGCGGGTCCTGCAGGAGTCCGAGAGGTGCCGGCGGCGGCGGCGGTGGCGACTTTGGCTGTGGCCGCCGCACGGTGCGCATGCGCCCTGCGGGCCTGCAGCCGGCTGGGCGTCCTCCCGGATCCGTCTTCCACTGGTGGAGCCCGGGAGGTGGCCCACGGCCCGGCGGTAAGTGACTGTGGTGGCCTGTATGGCCGGGCTGCCAAAGTGACCGCCAAGCCTTGGCGCATGTGACAGCTGGAGGAGGAGATCGGCGTGGCTGGGCGCGGGCTGACTTCACTCCACGCGGGCGTGGCCTGAGCCCACTGTCCCCACGGTGGCTCCCCTCGCCCCGCTGCTTGGATCGTAAAGGGCCGGGCGCGGAAGCCGAGGCTTGGTGTGGAGCCCACTCTTTAGATGGGAAAGAAGGGTGACCATGGAGGAACCAGTCCGGATGGTGGAGCGGAGAGGTGAGACCCTTATGCTACAGTGGGCGAAGAGGGAATCAGCCCCTTCTCCAGACCAAGGGAGGGGGAACTCGATGCTGCTGGAGGGTCTCGGGAGCAGGGGCGGAGAGGCAAAGAAGTCGTCCGTTGATGTCAGGCCACCACGCGGTGGTGTACTAGACACTGTCCCTTGGTGCCCATGCTGTCCAATAGAAACAATGCGAGCTACGTGTGTGCTTTTTAAATCTAGTAGCCTTATTTGGACCTAAAAAAAAAAAACCCGGTGAAATTAATTTTAACAATGTGTTTTATTTAACCCAACATATCCCAAAGTGTTATCTATCATTTCAACGTGTAATCAGTATAAAAATTTACCGGTGAGATACTTTACATTTTTTCTTTAGCATTAACTCTTTGAAATGCGGTGTGTATTTGACCTGTACAGCATATCTCAACTCAGACTCACCACATTCAAGGGCCCCGTAGCCCCGTGTGGCTCTGTGGCTGCCTTACTGGACAGCACAGCTCCTGAATGTTCTCTTGGCTGCTCCTACAATGAGGCTGGGTGTAAAGAAGTAGCTCAGATGTCACCTCCTGCCTGCTGGAAACCCTGCCTTGCTAGGGTTTCTGCCACCCCGGCTTTCAATCACTCCTTTCATTCTGCTTCCACTTAGCAAAGTACTACAATGTCTCCCATATCATTCTGAACTCCAGTGCCTGTGAGGTGAATAAGACAGCTGATAGTGCCATTTCCCAGGTAATAAGTACCCGGTCAGTGTGGACATTTTCAGCTTAGGAGTGTGCTGCAGGACAGGGCCAGGGTCTCTCTGTCTCTCTCATGATTTCTTCCTCCTCTCCCAGCAGTGCTACCTTCCCAGCATTCTGCTGCTCCCCAAAAGGAGGGCAAGGCTGATGGGTCCCTGACAGTCTGTTCAGAGGTGAGCTGGGATTTCTCTTTCCTCCTGAAAGGCTCCCTCAACTCATAGGGAATGCATTGTCCTCCTCTGCCTGGAGTGTCTCTGATGACCCAGTTTCTCCCCAGGTGCTCCAGTCCCTCACTTCCATAGATTGTCCATTTCAGAGGAAGATGGACCCCAAAGGACACCCTTCTGCAGTTTTCTCCTTTCCACTCACCATTTGATCATTCATCACACCTTTGAAACCTGCTCTGTGCCTCAAAATTTTCTATTATGCCAAGCATGAGACCCAGTCCTGGCCATCAAGGAAATAAGGGTCTTTTGGGGGAGAGGGTGCAGGACAAACGGTGAGCATAAAATGGTGAAATAACAAGAAACTGCAAGATTAACTGTCCCATCATAAGTTTAAATAGGAAGTGATATGGTGAACAAAAGAAGGAGAAATATAAGCTGCATTTGCAGACTTGGAAGTGATAGGCGGGGTGTTGCAGGCTAGAGGAGTCTATGTGCAAAGGCTTAAGCACAGAAATGAACATGGCCTTTTCAGAGACTAGTGAAAAGACAGGCTGGAGTTGAAGGTGTTTGGGGCAAAGATCCAAGTTTTGTCATAGAGTGAACCTGATGGTGTCTATGCTCTTTTTAAAAAACTTTTGTATTGTTGTAAAATATACGTAACATAAAATTTACCATTGTAACCATTTTTAAGTGTAAATTCAGTGGCATTAAGTACACATTCACATTGTTGTGCAACCATCACCACCATCCATCTCTAGAACTTGTTCATGTTCCCAAACTGAAACTCTGTCCCCATTAAACACAAACTCCCCCCTCTCCCTCCCCTAGCCCCTGGCACCCACCATTCTACTGTCTGTCTCTATGGACTGGACTACTTTAGGGACCTCCTATGAGTAGAATCCTACACTATTTGTCCTTTTGTGTCTGGCCTCTTTCACTGAGCATCCTCAAGGTTGGTGTTTACACTCTTGACTCTCAGCTTCACTGGACCTTATTGCGTAGGCATTGGGAAGCAGGGAAAAGTTTCAGATGAGGATTGCTTTGTCACAAGTGGTAATTTAGGGTACGCTTATAGGGTGTATAGAGGAGGGAAGATCCAGTGACCTGATATTTTGTTTTTACTTGGAAGGCTAGCAGAATGACAGTCCTCATATTACTTAAGGGAGAAACCATTAGTGGGCAGTAGGAAGCCCTCTAAGCATTCATTGTTTTACACATTGGAAAGGTTTCAAAGCTCACGTCTGCTGAATCATGCCAATGTGTAAGAGGAAAAAGATTAAAGAGCCCCCACTTTGTCCTGGTCAGTTAGCTCAGGTAGTAGCTCATGGATTCCCAGAGGGTTTCCCATGATCCAGTAATGGGGTGCAGAAACCCCAAGGAAATAGTTGGTTGCTCTTTGGTGCCAGCTAGTTTTCACTGGATGCAAGGAGAACAGGCAGAAGAGAGTTTAGTCTTTTACTGCTATATTGGCCATAATAAAGAAAGTGTTTAGTCCCAAAGATTTTAGGTTAGTTTTCAAATTAAGAAATTTAGATAAATTTTCAAAGTAGCAAACTTTTTAAAAGTTCACATTGCATAAAAGATCTACAAATCTAATAATATGAGTGAAACGCTTTTCAAAACCAGGTAAATGGATTTAGAACAGAAAATAAATGAGTAGATTTCAGGTTTCCTTTATCTTGATTGCTTGTGTTAGAGATATGAATTGGTGCAAGGATTTAAGAGACCTTGATATCTAAATAAGACTTTTGGTTTCCATAATTTAGGCTCATTCGTTAAACATGACTTATACACCCAAGACACAGAATTTGAGAGAGACACAGCTTAAAGGAATCAGCTCTTTTACAGATATTAGAATGAATGGGATTTAGTTGCATGTTATGGACTAGCCAGAGCATACACCTCTTTAGTTTTTATTATCCCCTTTATATAAAACTGTGTTTTGCATCACATTTAGAATATGATGTGAAAATTTGGCTGTGTGCTGTAAACGTGTCGGCCAGTATTAACCTCGAAGCCCCAGCCTTAGTCTTTCTTCTTGGAGACTGGTTTGTTCACTTTTACTTATGGCTTTTGGGTGCACAGGGATTGAGAGCTGCTCTGTTTGCCTGTGGGGTACTGGGCTTGCTGAACCCTGGCTTACTCGTCTTCCCAGTTGGCCCCGTAGAAATGGCTGGGATTTAAGAGTGCAGCTTCTGGTAAAGTGAGCTCCTCTGGAAGCTCTCAAAGGCTCTAGCACCTGAGGCATGTTCTCAGGTACCAGCCACGCGGGTGGCAATTCCAGGCACCAAGTACGGTTAGATTGTCTCTTGCCTAGGAGTTGTCTGACTTGCATCCATTTGCCAGTACTCCTAGAGCCAGCTTGTTCTGGTCCTTGACGTCCTTTTTACAGGCAGTAGTCTTGGTTCAAGTCAACTGCTTATTCCAGCCTTTGTGACGTAGTTCAGGCCATACACTTGCTTGGAGCCCTTCTCCCTGCCTCCAAGTCCCACCGTTTACTCACGGCTTTTCTCTTCCATGATGGTGTCTGTGGTCAATCCAGCCCACTCTGTTCTTTCACTTGAATACTTGTCCCAAAAATGGATTTTTTACCTAAATAAAGCCTTGCTAGCGTTTGGTACATTATTACTTGCTGTCTTTTTTAATTATTTAAAAATATGTCATAGCAACACTAACAACTTGTGGAAGAAAAATAAATTGTTCATAACCCTATTACTTAACACAGCTAATTTTAAATTTGTGTATTTCCTTCTAGGCTTTGTCTATTTGCATATCTATTTTTGTTATCATAGTCTCCTTTTTCACACATACATGTAATTTTGAGGTTCTAGATGTTTTAAATCCCTGAAAAGACAGTGAGGGCATTATTAAGACCAGATGGTAATTGCCTTTGAACTTAAATGATTTTAAAGGTGAGTGCCAAAGCACTGTAGACATAAAAGAGCATAATGTATTCAGGAAACAGTGAAAAGGACAATTTTCCTGGAGCGTGGTGTCTATGGTGTCTGTGGGGCCAGGAGTGGGAGGTGAGGAGGCCAGACAGGTAGGATGGGAAAGGTCTAGAATGCCACTTGAAGGAATTTGTCTTCATCCTAGAAGGAGTGCCTGCAGAGGATTTTGAGTAGAAGCCTGCAATGCCTAGGTTTGCATTTCAGAATGTCCACCCTGGTGGCAGTGTAGACAATGGAGCGATAGAGTGTGAGGTTGGAAGTGGCAGGAAGACCAGTAATGAGGCAGTAGCATAATCCAGCAGAAAGGTAGGTGAAGCCCAGGGTGGTGGGGATGCCTTCCTGCAAAGCAGCAGAAGTGAAGGGTCTAGAACCCCTGCTGCAAGGACTTTTGGTGCCATGGGCCAAAGGTGTGGAATGTTCTCTCCATGTCTCACCCTCCCCTATCAAGTCGCTCTCATTTGTCCAGCATCACCACCTCTCCCCCTTCATAGGCCTCTACCATAAAATTAGCCACTTGACTTTGTACTCAGGGCTTTCGTTCTCAAATTGTTTTAATTCACTTGACAAACATTTAGGGAGCAGACAAAAAGCTGGGGCTGGAAGGGGACTGGAGTTGGGAGTACTCAGTACATACCTAGGGACAAATGAAGCCACCTCCTTGCCGCTGAGAGAATTTCCCACCCTACATGCATAGCACATAGGGGCTCGTTGGAATCTGCTTTAACTCTTTTCTTCCTACTAAAATGACTTTCTTCTCAGGAGCGGAGATGAGTTTACTCCTTTTTGTAGTGTCCACAGAGTAAAGCACTCAGCTAGGCACACGGGGTGCTCAGTAGGCATTGTACTTGGTGCAGAGGGGCCTTTGAATACTTTTGGACCATTTCCTGTCCATCTTCGCCTCTTCCTACAATGCTGCCAACTGCAGCCCTTCCCGAGGAGGCTCAGGGTAAGTAGGAATGGTTTGGGTTTTTTAGGAGTCTCTGATATTCACAGCTGTGCTCATAGACTTCTGCCAGGAGGAGGGGGTTGTACCTGGACCCTGCACAGAGGGATGTAGGTAAGGATGGGATGCTAATGAAGTACGGGCCCCTGATCTCCCATGGACCCTCTGAGCTGGGCTGGAGAGTCAGGGGTCAGATTTCTATTTCCTTGGCAGCCAAAACCAGATTGTTTCTCTTTCTCTTTCTAGTTGAAAGCCCGGTGCCAAGTGGTGTTGTTGATAAAGTTACTTAAGCTGCTTCAGAGGCATTGGTCTCTCTTTCTTCTGATCTTCTAGGCCAGGGGTGCTCCTATAAGGCCTGAGATGACCTGAGATTCCCTTTCTATCCAGGAGAGCAAAGCCAGTTGTTTCTTGCAACTGACAGTTCCCCACCCCTACTGCCATGCCCATCTCCCAGCCCTTCTCGAAAATTGCATTGAGCCCTGTGGAGATAGTCTTGGAGCATTCTGGGGTCTCTTAGAATGCCCTTTCCCCTTGAATACCAAATCATTGGAATGGAACTCCGGGACGTTATAGTGTCCCAGCACAAATATCTAAATCCCATTTCTTTCCCCAAAACCAGGGATTCCAGTTTCCAAAGCAGCCATGATCTCCCAGTTAGAGCCAGCAGAAGAACCATGGATGCTGCAAAGAGAAGTACTGCGAGGCTCCTATCCAGGTGAGTGAGTGAAAGCCAGGTAAATTAATACCCTTCTGGTCAGTGAAGGAGTCCACAGCCTCTTTCAAGTTCTGCTAGTGAGAGTGGTTTGCTATTTATTTTGTATCACTCATGGGAGATGCTCATACCTGATCCATTCATAGAAAGAGTGGAAAATGACCATTTGGAGGCCATGATTGAACTGGGGTTTGCAATTCCAGTTCTGAGAAGAAAAATGAACGTTTTAAGGATTCTAACTGTTGTGCGGGCTTTTTGTTGGCCTCTGTTACCTACCCACATTCAGAATTCATCATCGTACATGAGATGTTCCCAATTGTATTCTCCTTCACAGGACATTTACATTCTGGTTCAAAGGATAGCACATTAATGATGGCCGCTTAACTCCAAAGGAAGGACTAGAGGAGGGTGACAAAGGAAACTCTGTTGTGTCTTGTGTTTTTAAGACATTCATTCATTTCATTCATTCATTGAACAGATTGTTTTACCCCATCATATTTGCTTTATTACAAATATAATATGTGCTCATTCTAGAAATTAAAAAAAATAAAGAGACAGGAAGAAAACACAAAAGTCCTGAAATCCCACCACCCAGAGACAAGCACTGTCAATGTTTGTATGAGCATTCTTCCAAGCATGTCTCTGCACGGTTGTGCATGCAGACGTGGGTACTCTGACACATGTGCTGTGAGCCTCTGCCTGCCATTTTGCCTTCAATCATGTGTTGTGGACAGGTTTCCACGTCAGTGAATATATAGCTGTAGATAAATATTCATCCTCTTTAGTGGCTGCATAGTATTCTACTGTACCAACATATCATAATCTATTTAACCAGTCTACTATTGATAACTAGTTAGATTGTTTCCAGGTTTTCATTATTCTAAATAACACTAAGATGAACAAGCTTATACTGCATCTTTGCAAACTTGGCAGGCTATCTCCTGTGGATAAATTCCTAGGTGTGGGCAAACGGTGAAGTGCGATACTTCTGAAATACATTATTTCCTTTCCGTTTACAACATTCCTGGGTTATTTCAACTAGATGCAAAATAAAGTTGAGTTGGTCTTAAAAATTGCAACATTTTCTCAGAAGTTCCCCAGGCCTGTGAGGAAGGTGGATACTATTGGGGTGGGGGGTTCCCTTTAACCTCCGCCTCTTCACCTGAGTCTCTCATTTGTTGTTCCCACTTCCTCAGGCCGTCCCTGACAGATTGAAGGTTGCTTCCATTTCAGTACTGAGCCCCTTTAGCGTTCATTCTTTGTCTTTCGGGTTGTCCCACATCAGTATGCCAGGTAATGGGAACAAATAACAATAACAAGCACTTGTGTAGCATTTACAGTGTGCCAGGCATGCAGAGTTACACGGGCTTTTCAAATACAACTCAAGTAATCTTCCAAAAAGCCTTAGGTGGCAGATCCCATTATCTTCATTTTATAGATGAAGAAACTGAGGCCCTGAGCAAGTAAGTAGCTTGTCCAAGTTCACACAGCAAGTAAGAGGCTGAGCCAAACACCAGACCGGCTCCGGAGGTTCGCGGCTACAGCTCAGCCAGTGTGCCTTCCATCACCAGTTCACACAGGTGATCCACATGGGTGTTCCATGCTCTTAGGCTGTCCACTTCTGTGAATGGCCAGTGGCATCCATTCTTCCCTCACCATCTCAGTTGGGGAATTAAGGTGGGGATGGCTCCTTGTGTTCGTTTTGTAGGACATACTCCTCTTCCTGTGTGTGAATGCACACTCCAGGGCTGACGTGTGGTTCTGTCTCCACATGTCTTGCCCCTACCTGTTGTTCAAGGCTGAGCTTACCCAACTCATCCTAGGAACAAAGGGCTCATCTGCTTCCCTGTTCAAGGCAGTGGACAGTTTTGCACTGGAGCTGTATTCTTCCGAGCAGTCCCAAGCTTAGGGCTGGAGAAAATTGGGATTCTTCCTCCTAATTTGGAAATAATGTTTCTTGTTGGTAGAGTTTGTTTTAATCATAAAAGTGTCATGTATTCGTTGTAGAAAAGTAGAAAGAAGCAATAAAAGCACCTGTTAGAGAAAAGTAACTAATGCTTTGGTATATTTCCTTCTAGTATTTTTTTCATGCACATATATAACTATATATGTATGTATAGTTATATAACTATAAAGTTGAGATTATGCCATGTACTTGCATATAATTTTGTATGCTAATTTTTGTTTAATTTTCTATCATAACTGTTTTCACATGTCATTAAAAATTCTTCAAAATCATGATCTACAATGACTGTGGAGTATTTTGTCATCTAGATATATAATTTAATCATTTTCCTGTTGTTAGACATTTTAATTTACCCCTTTTTGCAGTGACTACTCACACTGTTATGAACATCCTTCTACTTAAATCTCTCTGCACAGCTCTGTTTTTATTTCCTTTAGAATAAATCCCAGAACAGGAATTTTCAAGGTGCTTGATCCATATTACAAATTTTTTACCTAAAAGTTTTTCCAGTTTACATCCTTACAGCAGTGTATTAGAATATATTAAATATATCTCACCATACTCTTCCAGCATGTACTGTTGTTAAAAAATCTCTGCCAATTTGAAAAGGGAAAATCGTTTTAATTTAATTTTTTATTTCTAAAAAGTTTTAAAAAAACTTTTTTCAAATGTTTATTGGCCATTTCTTATTCTTTTTTCCCTCCTAGGGTCCCCTTTTAATGACAGGGGCCCTGAGGACAACAGACTCCTGACCTGGACATCTAGACTCTTTTACTCCTTCTAGTTTCCTCTCTAAAGCATGCACTTCTACTTGCACTCTGGAGCTGTCTTAGTCAGCTCCAGCTACCAGAACAAATTACCATAGACTGGGTGGCTTGAAGAACAAATATTTATTTCTCACTGTTCTGGAGGCTGGGAAGTCCAAGATCAAGGTGCTGGTAGATCTAATGTCTCTTGAGGGCCCACTTTCTGGTTTGTGATAGCCATCTTCTTGCTGTGTTCTCACATGGCAGGAAGACAGACAGATCTCTCTCCTGTCTCTTCTTCTAAGGGCACTAATCCTATTAATGAGGGCTCCGCTCTCATGAACTAGTCACCTCCCAAAGGCCATAACCTCCTGATACCATCACATTGGGGGATAGCATTTAAACTTAGGAATTTTAGGGGGACACGAACATTCACTCCATAGCAGGAGCCCATCCTTCATTCCTCCTCAGACTCTTGTTCCCATAATTATTCTGCCTTTTCCTGCTTCATAAACATTATCTCTTCCTCTTAAAGTCATGCCTGCTTTTCCTGTCATAAGAATCAGGGCTTTGTGCTCAGTCTTGTTTATTCTTCTGACTGATATGAAGTGTGTTTCCTTAAATTGACAAATTCCACAAATGTGTACTTAGCATCTGACCCTACCCCCAAAGGATATCCCAATCAGCCAGCCCTCAACCTCATTCTCTTGTGCCTCTCTGTGGTGTTGGACAAATGCAGGCTCTCTTGAAAATGCTTGGTTTGCCTGGTATGCACAAGTCACATCCTGCTATGCTCCTTGTGGCTCTGCCTACTTTTGGGCCTCCTCCAAATGCTCCTTCGTCCCCTTCCTTTCATCAGATGTCCCTATCATACACCTACTACTCATTTGATTTACTTTAGAAAACGTATAGACCTTGTCGTCATTGCCCTGTAATAATTGAATGTTGTCACCAGTGTGGCAGCTTAGACAGTAAATACTGGGAGCTGTGGGCCTTAGCATTGTGTGTGGGGAGGGAGTTTCTAACTCCTTGCAAAGGTTAAATTTCTTTGCCAAAATATGGTGAAAAACTGAATTCTATTAAAGTAAACTAGACCTTAGTAACACTATGCAAACTGTAGGTTGTTGTCATAGTCCATTTTGTGCTGCTGTAACAAAATACCTGAGACTAGGAAATTTATAAAGAACAGAAATTTCTCACAGTTCTGGAGGCTGGGAAGTCCAAGATCAAGGTGCTGGCATCTGGTGAGGGTGTTCTTGCTGCATTCTCATCTCGGAAGGCAGACAGGCAACAGGGAACAACACTGTCCTCACATGGCAGAAGAGCAGAAGAAAGTGAACCTGCTCCTGTAAGCCATTTTTATATAATGGCATTAATCCATTCATGAGGGCAGAGCCCTTATGACCCAAACATCTCCCCAAAGGCCCCACCTCTCAACACTGTTGCATTAGGGATTATTTCCAACACATGAATTTTGGGGGACACATTCAGACCATAGCATTATGCCCTTGGCCCCCAAAATTCATGTCCTTCTCACATACAAAATACATTCATTCCATCCCAATATCCCCTAAAATCTTAACTTGTGTTAATATCAACTCAAAAGTCTGAAATCCACTCTCATCTAAATCAGGTATGGATGAAACTCAAATCATACTTCATCCTGAGGCAAATTTCCCTCCAGCTATGAGCTTGTGAAATCAAACAAGTTATGTACTTCCAAAATACAATGGTGGGACAGAAATAGGATAGAAATTTCTATCTCAGAAGGGGGAAATAGGAAAGAAGAAAGGAGTAACAGGCCACAAGTAAATTTAAAACCCAATGGGGCAAACGACAGTAAATCTTAAGGCTTGAGAATAATCTTCAACTCCATGTCCCACCTTCCAGACACACTGAAATGGTGGTTGGGACCCCAAAGCCCCAGGCAACCCTGCCCCCATGGATTTGCTGGGTGCAGCCCAGGCTTCAGCTCTCATGCATTGAAATTGCATACTTGTGGTTTTCCTAGGCTGGAATTACACTCTGGTAGCTCTACAGATGTAGGGTCTTGAGGGATGGTCCTGTTCCTACAGCTCCACCAGGCATTGCCTTATTGGGGGCTCTCTGCAGTGGCTCCACCCCTTTGGCAGGTCTCGTCCTGGGCCCTGAGGCTATCTGAGACATTCTTTGAAATTTAGGTGGAGAAAGTTGTTCTCCCCCAGCTCTCAACACTGCACACCTGCAGAGTCAGCGCCACAGGGACACCACCAAGGCTCACCACTTGCACCCTCTGGAGCAGGGGCCTGTGCCACACCTGGGCCTCCTTGAGTCACAGATGGGGTGGCCAAGGAGTGCTGCATCAGCATTTGGGGAGCAGAGACTGGAGGAAGACCTGGGCAGCAGCTCTGAGGTCCCTCAGGTGCCCTGGGCTGCTCCCTTTAAACCATTCTGTCCTCAAGGCCCTGGTACTCCAGGCATGTGATGGGAGGGGCAGCCCCAAAGATCACTGAAATGCTTTTGGGGTCATTTGTCCATTGTCTTGATTAATAGAACCTGGGTTCCTTCTACCCAAACTAATCTCCTTATCAAATGGTTGCTTGGCCACACCTTTGGTTTTCTCTCTGAAACACACTTTTTTATTCTTTTCATGGCCAGGCTGAGAATTTTCCAAATCTTTACATTCTGCTTCCTTTTTGATTATAAATTCAATCTCTAAATCATTTATCTCTTCTCATATTTTACTATAAGCAGTTACGAGAAGCCACACAGCATCCTGAATCCTTTGCTCCTTAGAGATTTCTTCTGACAAATATCCTACTTCATCACTTTTAAGTGCTGCTTTCCATAAAGTCCTAGGATATGGACATAATTCAGGCAAATTGTTTATCACTTTATAACAAAGATGGCCTTTCTCCTGTTTCCAATAAGATATTTATCTGAAATATCATCAGAATGGCCTTTGCTGTCCATATCTCTACCATCATTCTGGTCACAACCACTTAAGTAATCTCAAAAAAGACTAAAGCTTTCCCTACAGCTCTCCTCTTTTGAGCCCTCATCAGGATCGCTCTGTTCACAGCGTCCAGGCTTTTTTCCAGCATTCACTTCAAAACTGTTCCACCCTCTACACATGACCCAGTTCCAAAACTGCTTCCACATTTTTAGGTATTTGTTACAGCAACACCCCACTCTTCTGGCACCAATTCCTGTCTTAGTCTGTTTGTGCTGCTATAACAGGATACCACAGATTGAGTAACTTATAAAGAACAGATGTTTGCTTCTCAGAGTTCTGGAGGCTGGGAATTCCTAGATCAATGAACCAGCATCTGGTGAGGATGCTTCTTGCTGTATCCTGACATGGTGGAGGGCAGAAGGGCAAAAGGGGATGAATGTTGTATCCTCACATGGCAGAAGATCACAAGAGAGTGAGCCCACTCCATATGCCCTTATTGTAATAGCATTCATCCATTCATGAGGACAGATCCCTCATGACCTAAACATTTCCCAAAAGATCCCACCTCCCCACACTGTTGCATTAGGGGTTAGGCTTCCAATGCGTGAATTTTGGGGAACAAAGTCAACCATAGCAATTGTCTTCACAACAAACTTGATATTTAAAGGTTATTTTTCACATACTTGTGCTCATGACTCACTTGATGTCAGAATTTCACATTTATGCCAGTGCTACATAATGGAACTTGTGACCTAAAATAACATCTTAAAGCTGCCCCCCACCAGCTGACTGAATGGACCCCTTCTTGGCCAAGGGGATACCCTAAAACTGAGTTTCAAGCCAAAAGAGGGAGATCATACATGCCTCATCATGCCCTCCTCCCTTCTTGGAGATATTCTTTGTAACTCATTAACAGGCAGGCCTAAGGCTAAGTAAGACAAACCTGCAGGTCCTTATTTTACACAACAAATATATGGCCAGTAGCTTGTCTCTCATTAACAGACTTCATTATCTTAAGCATTTCCTTTCTGCTGACTCCTGGTCTTTTAGACAAAGCCTAACTCTTTCAACCAATTGTCAACTAAAGAATCCCTAAACCCACCTATGACTTCTAAGCCCCAGCTTTGATTTGTCCCACTTTTCAGGCCAAACCAATGTATGCCTCTCATGTATTGATTTATGACTATACTTGTAATCCCTGTCTCCCTGAAATGTATAAAACCAAACTGTAACACAGCTATAGTGAGTCCACTTGCTCAAGGCTTCTTGGGCGTGGCTCCGGACCATGATCCTCAAATTTGGCTCAGAAGAAACCTCTTTAAATTATTTTACAGAGTTTGGCTTCTTTTCCGTTGACAAGATTGGCGCCCAACATGGGGCTCAGAGAAGTCTCAGGACCCCCGAAGGAGTAGCCCGAACTCGGCGCCAGGTACCAGCATGGCCCATTTTGGGCCCCCCGACTCCGAGCTTCACCTTGGGCGGAACTGGTAAGTCCTCTTGAGCTCTGGACCTCTGGTTTTTGGTTGACGGTCCTGATTTATTCTGAGTTGGTCCTTTTCCTAGGAATTTTTCTTTGGGATCCTAATTTTGATTTGGAGGTGCATTCTAAAGGGTCTTCTCCATTGCCTTTTCATCCTAAAATTAATCTCAATTGCCTTTTCTGTGCATTTGTGAAAGAGGAAACCGAATTGCTTGTTTGTAGATAAATGAGAGACTGAGTCCTCAGCTCTGGAGAGAAAGGGCATTTTACTCCTCCCAGGCAAAACCCATCCCTGGGTGACCGGGGGCCTGAGTGGGAGTTGCCTGGGGTGATTCCCTGTGGCGCCAGTGGCCCTATAGGGAACCCCACAACAAAATTAATTAAAAGAAGGCTCACCCAGGAAACACATATGAGAGCGGATCACTTGGCGTTTTGAGCCCTCTCGGAGGTACTAGATCCCCAAGAGAGAAAATGGGACACGTAAGAGGGTGGGACCGACTCAGTGGTGAAACGCTGAGGAGCTTCACCCACAATCAGCACACTCTGATCCACGACCCTAAACCCTAGACTACAGTTCTGTTGCTTCTGTTAAAGAAAAGTGGGAAACACATCCTTTAAAAATGAGGAAAGACAAGGAGAACGACCCCCTTTGGGCACCCCGGTTGGTTTATGGCGCCTCTACTTGCAAGTATCTGTGTAAATGGAAAGGTTCAAAGGCATGCCGGGTTTTCTAGGGCTCCCGCTGGTCATGGCCAATTCTTGTGCACAGGTTTTTACTAGAGGGCAAACTACATCAAGGGAAATTCAGAGCTCAAATGGTCGACCTGCCACTATAGAGTTAAAATGTCTCTCAAGCTATTTCTCTCTTTTCTTTTCTGGCTACTCTAAAACCTGCTAACTTTTTCTACTGACGTTGAGATAAACTCATTGTTTATGGTATCTCCTTTTGAAAAGCTGCGTGGAGACCTTCAGCCAGTTCCAGCTTAAATGAAAACATTGGGGGAAAAAACTCTCATTTTAAACTGAAGGGAAAAAAAGGTAAAAGAGGTTTTTAAAAATGAAACTGCCATGGAAACTTCTTTACCCAGAACTCTGATCCACAGGCGTAACTAGGTCACCTGTCAGGGCAGCTAAAGTTTTGCCATGTGAACAAGTTCCAGTTTTGTCAAAAGAAACTTGGATCCAGTTGTCTTTTACAAACTGGTGAGTTGTTTCTATCTCATGGCTAGAGTTCTAGAGTAAAATCTATTGGAACTTGGTGTGCATGTGTGTGTGTGAGTATATGTGTTTAGATATGTTTTGTGTATGTCTATGTATTATATGTCTGTGCCTACATGGTTCTGGACTGGCTTATAAATAAGGGAGTGCCCATAAATTAATTAAACGAACCCAAATGCTTTTTTAGTTCACTTAAATTTAGTAATCTCTGGTAAATAAGCTGGGTTATTTTTAAAAGGTATTATTGGAAAAGTAACAGTAAAAATGCTTTCAAATTGTCAACATACTTTTTTTTTTGCCTGGGTTTTACTGGACATTTTTATGTTCTTAAGGTGTCGGGGTTTGATGCAAAGGTTGTAAATGTTAGGGTGCAAAGCCTAGTAGGTGCTCACGGCGCAGGTGGAGAAAGATTTCTCTTGCAGAGATTAAGATATAAAAGTAAGAAGTTTATTTTATCCTTTAGAAGGGCAGAGAGAATGAGAGAGAGAGCGAGAGAGAGAAAAGAGAGGTAGAGAAGGGAGATGGCATGGCATCCCAAAGAGAGGCAAGTGGGTGCCAGCAGTGAGGCCATGTGGCTTGTTGATTTTCTGGGGACAAAGAGAATGAGAAAAAAAATAGTGATTGTTGTCAGTTGCAACAGAAGGGGCTGTGGAGTAATTAGCAGGAGGCGGGTGCCAGAAGTCAGGTTGTCCGTCTTTCTTGCGTTTTCTGCTCCTGGAGACTTGGTTATCTCTGAAACGTAGTCAGGGGATGTGATTTCGTCCCAGAGATGGGGTTTTGGGCAGGAAACTGAGGCGTGGCATTTGCCACTCTGCTGTCAGTCCGGGAGCTTCTCAGGAACACCTTGGGGCTGTAAAACATTGTAAAAGCTGTGAGCTGGTGAATGTAAAGAGAAAGATTTACACTTCCTTCCTGTCTTTGGGCTCCTTTCAGATGTTTGTGAAAACAGAGTCCCTGCGGGGTGCCTGCCAGCTCAGGAGAGCAGAGAGCAGGGAGAGCTCATGATTGATCTTTAGATGTTGTTAGGAAATCGTGCGATTAGATATTTTCTTGTTATTTCAGCAAGGCCAGCCCTTTCATTCTCCCCTTTCTGCTGTTAAAATGAAAATTTCTATTTCAAAAACTGATCTTAGGAACAGGGAAAATGGGTGGAGTTCTTTCTTCTATAACTGCTTCCACCTGAGAAGGGGCATGAGCTCTCCTTATGGACAGAGTTTATTTGAATCATTGAAAGGGAGGGGGCTGAAAAGCTAGATTAGAGGCAGGACGGGGGTCTTGGTGGAGAAAAATAGTTAGGGCCTGCGTTTGGTTTTGTATGGGTATTACGAGATAGCGGAGAATGCAGGGTTTGAAAATGAGAGCAAAAAGCAGAGCTGCTAGGGACATTAGCGAAGAAACCTAGGGCCACACATGGCAAGAAGTGTTCAC
Source organism: Daubentonia madagascariensis (assembly GCA_023783475.1). Classification (NCBI taxonomy): domain Eukaryota; kingdom Metazoa; phylum Chordata; class Mammalia; order Primates; family Daubentoniidae; genus Daubentonia; species Daubentonia madagascariensis. The sequence goes on from JAKFHU010002126.1 coordinate 24,064, forward strand.
AGTTCTGAGGAGGTAGAGGGCCTCTTGGACTACAGGCAAACAGAGATGTCCAGAGCGCCCATAGTGGGGGTATGGAAAGTAACGTTATTATTATTAGGGTTCCCAGCATGGGCATAGAACTGATCGGCCTGGTATGTAAGCTGGGCTGTGGCAACCTTCATAGTTTGACAGAAGTATAAAGAGGAGGCCAAGGGTGATAAGGAGCCATATATACCACAGCATATTATTGGAGCCTGGTATCTGTGATGGGCTGGACTTTGAGGGAGTTCACCATGGGTGGAAGCAGGTTCTGGAGGGTCTGTAGGTTTGAGTCTGGAGAGATGACTGTAGGACAGGATTCCCAGAAGCTCAGCTGTGGTGGTGGAAGCAGCAAGAATTATTTAAAATGACCTCTTTAAAGGTTTAAGGGGGCTGGGTTTGTTCTGGGAGATCCTTGAGTAAGATCTAGTCTCTAGGCTGTAAATGATGTGGTCGCCTTAAGAAGTTGTCCAGTGAATTTTACTGTTGTCAGATAGGTGCCAGGTGGGGTTGGAGAAAGACAAAGGAATCCAACTGAACTTACTAATTTCATTTCTTGAAATTGGTTTTTACAATTTTATATGTGTGTCCCTTTTGTGATAGTCCTTAGGCCTAGAGAGGATGAATAAGGTTGGGCCAGGCAGAATTTAATAGTTTAAATCCTGAAGATAACTTTGTTATTTATTTAATACTTTAATGGCTTTGAAAAACAAAGCAAGAGAATTAGTAATGTTTTGAATAAAAGTCATAAAAATATTTTAGTTCTTTCCATGACACTTTTCTAAAGAAGCAAATCTTGGACCGCAGCAGATTATAAACTATTGTTTTAGAAAAATCAAAGTAAAACAATAACTGTTTGTGGATGGTAAAGATCTCACAATAGTCATGGTTATAGACGTAAAGGAGATTTGGTTATTTCTGTGACATGCAATTTTTAGTATGTATAATTATTATTGATAATATATATATATATATCAAGGCCTACTAGAACTTTAGGAATCTCACATAGCCTTGGGGAAGATAATTATAATATATTTATATACATGCAACCTAAAGAAAGTTAGACATTTTATGTTTAACAACGCTTTTCTGTATGGTTTAATATATCAGTAAGCCTAATAAGTTTTTCTTGGACTTCTAGTGTCTCCACTATTAAAAGCTAGTTTGAGGTTAAAAAAACAAATTCAGAATTTTGTTCTTGGAAAGCCCGTCAAATATTACAGGTCTGAAACCTTTGTTTAAATAGAATCACAGGTTCACTACAAAACAATGGCTTTTCATTTAACCAAGAGGGATCATCCTTGGAAGACTTTAGCGACAATGCAGGAGTTATACGAGTGTAAACGTCCATCCTCACAGTTCTGTTTTTCTACTTAGTCAAAACCCAACAAAGACAACACAGGGATTATTTTGACAAAGCATAAAACCCTTGTCTCTTTCAGGCCAGTCACCAAAGAGGCAAAGAAAAGCTTTGTGTAGTATGACTGTAATCAGTGGCCACCTCAGATGTAGTTACTTTCATTGATGTATTAATTATGATCTTAAAACATTTAAACTTTAATAATAATCTAAAAACTAGTTTCATGTATCAAAGGTTACCAAGGTCATGTGAACTAAAAGGCATTTGAGTTACTCTTATGTTTTTGATAAAATATTTGATGTAAGTGCTTACTTTTTCTTTAAGCCAATTAATTAGAGCTCTTTTATATATTTTGGAAATGAAACATAAAATACACATGACATATATGGACACACAAACATATAGACATATAGACATTTTTAGGTGAAACAAGGCAGAAAGTTTATGGTTTGAAAGTTCAGATCATACCAAGGAAAGGAAAAAGTTGCATGTAAAGTTCCACTTAAGCTTTTCTAGAAGTCAGAGAAAGGAAGCCATCATCAGATTTCTCCCAGCGGGGGTCATTGGGAAGCACTAAAAGAGGTGGGCAAAGATTTTATCTCCCAGTGGGCAGAGAAGCTGTGGAATACACAGGGGGTTTGTGTTTTACCTTTCCCTCTGACAATGGGGGTAGGAGAGGGAAACAGAGGCCCTGAAAATTCAGGGAAGAGCAGAAGACATGGCTCCGGTGTTTGTTCTCACCTGTGCCAGAGAGTTACCTAAGGCTTGGCCATCCTGGTGTGATAAAGTTGAGTCTGTTCCAAGCCGGACACGTCCATCAGATTGAAGCAGTTTCAGAGTGTCCGTGGGTGTGGAGGATGCCCGTTCAGGGTGGGGCAGCCAGTTCCGGAATGCAAGTGTGATCTCCTGTTTTCGGAAGAGGGCACTCTCTTCCAGTGTCCTTCCTTTGTCAGAGGAGGCATGGTCCTGGCGGAGCCTGTTTCCCGGGGCCATTTTTACTCCAGCGACTCAGCGTGGTTGGTGGAGGCAGGGCTCAGTTCTCATAGAAGGGCATGGGCGTGTCATCTTCTTGCCTGGGGCCTTTTTGAGTAACGGTCTCTGGAAACACTCTGATAGCGGCAGCCACTATTTGAAAAGTTTTTTCTGCTTTCGGGGCTGCTGTCAGTTCCACTGTCTTTTTCCTCTCCCCTCTCCCCATCCCGGTTATCAAAGACCTCGAAGGCCAGGCTGAAAGTTCCACTTGTGGAGTCTGCGGCCCCTTTTCAAGTCTTGCAGTTTATGCCGAACATTGGGGATGACTGGGAGGTGAAGTACATTGCTAAAATGGATTGTCCTTCCTTAGTGTCACGGTCTAAATTAGCAAAGAGGCAAAAAGCTTCAGATAGGAAAAGGGCTTGAGTTTCACCAGGCTCGGAGTGATTTACAATGCCTTCTGACCCTGCAGCCTCCTAGAAAGGGAGTTGGAGTCCAGAGGCGGGGGGAATTCTGGAATGGCCAGCCAGAGCAGGTGTGGCCAGGCGAGAGAAATGGCCGCGGAGAGGAAGGCGGAGGAACGGGGGAGCTGAAAGAGAAACGTCATCTGGAAAGTGGAGGCCGTGAGAGAGAGGCAGGGCTGAGAGGTAACATGAGGCAGGCAGAGTGAAGACCGAAAGTCTAGCAAGTTTAAAGAGAGCTTGAAAGTAGAGGACTTTAGACCCTGTCAACAGGAAAGAAGCCAAACTCTGTAAAATAATTTAAAGAGGTTTATTCTGAGGCAAGTTTGAGGACCATGGCCCGGAGCCACGCCCAAGAAGCCTTGAGCAAGTGGACTCGCTGTGGCTGGGTTACAGTTTGGGTTTATACATTTCAGGGAGACAGGGATTACAGGTAAAGTCATAAATCAATACATGGAAGGCAGACATGGGTTTGGCCTGAAAAAGCCAGGACATCTCAAAGCCGGGGCTTACAGGTTATAGGTGGGATTAAAGAATCCTTGACTTGTAATTAGTTAGAGATATGAAGCTTTGTCTAAAGGCTTGCAATGTTTTAAGATAAGGAAGTCTGTTAATGGGAGACAAGCTACTGGCCATATATTTGTTGTGTAAATTGAGGACCTGCAGGTTTGTCTTGCACAGCCTTAGGCCTGTTGATGAGTTACAAAGGACATCTCCAAGAAGGGAGGGGGGCATGGTGAGGCATTTCTGATCTCCCTCCTGATGGCAGGCAATTCAGTTTTAGGGTATCTGCTTGGCCAGGAGGGGGTCCATTCAATCAGCTGGTGTGGGGGATGGAGCCTTAAGATTTTGTTTTAGTTCACAATTCCCCCTTTTCAGCCAAGATCTGCCACAGGCAGCATCTATGGCCAAACTCTTATTTTGTCCCATCCATTGCCAGGGTGGTGCGGCTACCTGCCCCGGGTCCATCTAGGCCCTCAGTGGGACCCTGGTGGCCAAGAGAATTAAACAGCCAAAAGGGCTTACAGCCCATTAAATGTTTTAGGCCAGAGGGGACTGGAGGTGGACAGTACTCATCAACCCTTTAAAGCCTTCTAGGCAACATAAGAGTAAAAACCAAAATGTCAAAGGCAAGGCTACAGAATTACTTAATCTACAAGAAGTGTTGAACTACTATATTTTGGGTTTAGTTGCACACTGGTAGCAAACATAAGCATTGTTAACCATTTAAGCTAAGGGATTTAGAGACTTTTGTTGTGTCATAATATTTTAGTCTCTTTAGTAATTCGTACTAAGGTGGCTGATAAATTTCTTGTTATATCTCCTTTTCCATAAACCCCATAACTGACAACAATTATGCTAAGGAAGCTCTAAGTCTATGGGAAGCAGGATTTTTTTTTTTTTATGATTGGGATGGATATTTGTGGTATATGGCCTGGAAAGGCAAAATCTCTCCTTTAGTATTTGTTTAAGTTCTGTGTGCCTCTCCTTGATCTGGAGGGTAAACTAACTCCATCCCTCGGAATCGGCCCTTACAATCTCACACACCCCCTCTTCCATGATAGTCCCTGGGCCTAGAGGGAGGATGTTTGTAGTCTTAGCAACAGGGCATCGGCAGTGAGTAACAGGTTGGGCCCAGCGAGATTCAATAACTTTAAATACTGGAAATATCAGGTCAACTTGCTATCCACATAAAATTTGTCATGACTCTGGAAAACACAGCAAGAGAATCAGTTATGTTTTAAATAAAAAGTCACAAAAATTTAGTTCGGTCCCATGGAATTAATTTCTGTTCTCTTTGAGGTTGAGTTAGTGATACACGTGGACATATCAGCTTTCTGATTAAAGTCCTGGAAGTTTGTTTTGTTTTAGTCCAATGGTATATAATCTCCAAAGTTATCAGAAGCCTGTATTCAAGAGAACTGGTCAGTCCTTTCCATGACTTTCCTTGAAGAAGCAAACTTTGGACTTAGCCATTAAAAAAAAAGCTTTCTGAGATGAATCAAAGTAAAATAAAAAGTCTTAGGCTAGCCATGGTTAAAGAGACAATTGACAAACAAAGTTGGTTATTTTTGTGGCATACAGCAATTTAACATAATAACTGTAATTATTACTGATAACATACACCAAGACTTATCAATATTTTATACTACTGGAACATATATTAATATCATGTTTATACAAATATAATCCAAGGAAAGTTAGACACCACTTCATATTTGACAATGCTTCCTGTACGGTTTTAACATGCCAAATAAGCCTAAATATGTCTCTCTCAGACTTTCAGTGGCCCTAATATATAAAAAGCTAGTTTGAGGTCAAAAGGCTGGATTTAGAATTTCAGTTTTGGAAAGTTTATCAAATATCAAAGGCTTGAAACAATTGTTCAAATAGAATCACAAGCCACTATAAAATAATGGTCATTTATTTAACCAAATGTGATAGTCATCAAAAGATTCTGAAGGCGATACAGGACGTTATATTGGTGTAAACCTTCACTCTTTTAAAGTTTAGTTTTCCTAGTTAGTCAGAAGACCTCACAAAGACAACACAGGGATTACCCTGATAAAGCATAAAGTCTTTGCTTCTTTTAGGCCAGTTACCAAAAAGGTAAAGAAAAACCTTCTGTAGTGCTATTTTTTTTTACTTAGAAAAGGAAACAGATTAGAGGATCAAAAGGAGTATATCATGTATTTTCATTAAGAGCAAATTAATATTTTAAGAAAACTTTGTTTTAACCAAAATTTTTCTTTTTAATTATAGCCAACTGGATCACATACAAATTCCTTCATAAATTCCCTTTTATAAACTTTTCCAACTTGCACGGGCCATCTGCAAAACATGCCTAAAACTTTCTGTTTTGTCCTAACTTTCCCTTTTCTTAAATAACCAGTCATTTTAGGACTAAAAATTTCCATACAAGATCCTTTCTCATACAGTGTTATTCTCCTTTATGTTTAAGGGTTCTCACCAAAAATATTTCTATATTCATTGCCTTTTTACATCTCTCTCTCTCTTACTCACTAGTTACTTTCTATTTTGTTTTTATTTTCTTTCTAAATCCATACTTTGATTCAACATTTAGATAACCTTCAAATTACACAAAATTATATATATATATTTAAATAACTAATTTTATACTTCTTTTATAATTTTTCTTATTATAAACGTACCTTATGTTTTTACACTTTATATATAGAATTACATGTATTTACTGGAATTCTTATTTTCAGTAACTTTAAATTTTAGTGAAAACTTAAGAAGCAGGACCTCATGAATCGTCAGTCGTAAAACACTTGTTGTTGTGAAACAGGATCACAGGTTACCATAAAATTCACTTAGCCAAACCAATAATTCATCAATTTTAAAAAGCAAAAATCTTACTCTTTTAGAGAGGGGACTCAGTTTCTCAAACAAGCATAAGACCTAATATCAACAAACTGAAGTACAAGTTAATGAGGAGGCAAGCTGAATCTGTCTCTAGTTCTCTCTCCTTCCCCCCTTTTTGCAGTTTATTTAAAAAAATGAACAAAAATTTTTTATACTTCCTATTAATATAATATGAAAATCTAGTTCAAAAAAGAAAACCAAATTTTTCTGTTGCATTAGTGTATTAATGGTAAAGCTAATTTTCATAAAATCTCATGAACAAATCCATCTAATTTTAATCAATTTGACCATGAGTTAAGATTTTTACAACCCTTTTATAACCTTCTTTTTTTTTACTTTTATATCCACTTACATTTAGTCATCATTTACTTATTAAATTTAATAGAGTTGTTATATATTTTGTTATGTGTTTTTCATATAACAATAGAGTTGTTATATGTTTTGGCTAATAAATTAGCCAAAATTATTTTTTAACAAAACTATTAATATTTCTACATCTTATAACCTTTTTTATTAAAAAAATCTTATTTTTCATATAAAATTGTTCCCTTTTTATTTATTAGTTTTAATTACACACATTAATCAAAATGTCAACTCTTAGAAAAACCCAGGACATTAAAGTAAGTTTGAACTGTTATCAGTCCCCTATTTTATTAACACTCCTAAATATAAAAATAACATTTCAAGGTATATAAATTTAAACTTTTGTTTAATAATGTTTTAGTATTTTATAAATGACTCAGACATTTCATGATCATCCTCTTAATATAACATAACATGACTTTAAGATTGTAAATTATATGAAAATTTCATTTGTATTTATCCCATTTATATTTACCTAATTTATCGAATTTATTTATTTATCTTAGCAGTACACTTAGATTCCAGTTATCATTTTAAGTTATTTTTCTATTAACCATTTTTACACCCTGTAAATTAGATATATAACATGAAGGATCAAAATATAGTTTTAATCACTGCTTTTAAATGTATAAATTCTCCCTAGAAAAACAAACATAAGTATTTTAGTAAGACTTGTTATAACACCATTTCTAAGTTTTATATAAATATAGTAGACATTTTAGAATATATCCTGTTTAAAGGTGTTAATTAATTATATGCTTCCAAAATACCACATCCATAAACAAAATCTATTGACATTATAGGGATCAAAGTGTCCCTGGCCCCCAAAGTTTAGTCAAACTGCACAGAGCAAAGGACACTGTTCCCATAAAGATTTGCTGAATATTTACTGACATGAAACAGATTAATTAATAGGAGAAACAATTACAAACTTATACATGGGCACCTTCACAATGAGCACTCAAAGATACAGGGGAAATTGTCCATTTTTATGTTTAGGGTCAACAAAGTATGGACAGCTGTGTAGAAATATGATTGGACAAAAAGGGTGTGAGCTGATGCTAACGGGCTGAGTGGGGAGCCGAGCAAGGCCTTTCTGTCTAGATTCTGTCTGGCCTGTCTGAGTGTGCATTCCTTCCTTCTGGGTGCAGGGCAGGGCCCTTTCTGGAATGGGGGTTTTTCAGGAAAACAAAGTAGGTCAGATAATTACTTTATGGCCAGTTTTTACATAGAATAATTTTAGGTTTTATGGCTAGCTTTCAGAAAAGGGGGTTCTGGCCTTTATGACCTCCCTTGGGGAGGAGGGATTCTGATTTTTCTGGCTAGCTTCAGGGAAGAATGGGACCAAGGGGCAGGAGGACAAGGCAAGGTCAGAGAACTGTTGCTTCTGAGGCCTTCATTTTAGGGTAGTTTTCTGAACCCCATCAACATGAGATCACCTGGCTGTAGACTGCTAAAAAACCTTCAGCACCAATCCTTAGCACCTCAAACAATGACACAAAATGGTAACATGTTTTTTACATGAGGATCAAGATTAAGCTGTCTTAAAAATGATCGAAATGATCTCAAAATATTTTTCCACTTGGGTGTAAACGTGAGTACATGCAGTATTTCTAAAGAGTAAGACTGTTTTGAGATTCTCGTTGAATTTTAACAATCATGCACTTTTGATCTTAAAATAAACTACTATACAAAAATTAACACCTTAGGAGTTTTTTTCCCTAGGCAAAAACATTGTTATGGCAACATAACGTACACATAACTGGCTAACTTGTAAAGAGTAAGACAAAAAGTGGACAAGACCAAGGGAAAACTAAAGCTTCAAATTTAAGCTCTTGTAACTACAACTTCTAGGACAGCTTTGAATCCCTAACGGTACTGTTAATGTCAGATGACAGAAAGACTGAGTTAGAAACACGTTTTGTACACCTTTCCACAGACACTGAAATCAGTGGGAAAAACTGTATCTGCAGTTAAGATTAAAAGGCCAAAACCAAAATATTTTGATAAGCCTTTGACCGTAAGTTTCTGTTTTTGTGCTCTATTTACTTGGCATTCTATCTATTCTAATTTGTTCACACTTATTTTTTTTTTAGGCACTTCTACATTTTTACCTAATTAAGAACCTTAAAAGTAAACAAACAGGTATTTTTCTTGGTAACTCAGGAGATTTAACTTTATTATTAGACCAACAATATTAAATTTACCTTACTTATCAAAAATCATACAAACACAGATCATTTTGTTTTTGTGTGGGTTTATAGTCTTATGACCTGTCTGTCAAACCTTGACACCTTAAGAACATAAAAATGTCCAGTAAAACCCAGGCAAAAAAAAAAGTATGTTGACAATTTGAAAGCATTTTTACTGTTACTTTTCCAATAATACCTTTTAAAAATAACCCAGCTTATTTACCAGAGATTACTAAATTTAAGTGAACTAAAAAAGCATTTGGGTTCGTTTAATTAATTTATGGGCACTCCCTTATTTATAAGCCAGTCCAGAACCATGTAGGCACAGACATATAATACATAGACATACACAAAACATATCTAAACACATATACTCACACACACACATGCACACCAAGTTCCAATAGATTTTACTCTAGAACTCTAGCCATGAGATAGAAACAACTCACCAGTTTGTAAAAGACAACTGGATCCAAGTTTCTTTTGACAAAACTGGAACTTGTTCACATGGCAAAACTTTAGCTGCCCTGACAGGTGACCTAGTTACGCCTGTGGATCAGAGTTCTGGGTAAAGAAGTTTCCATGGCAGTTTCATTTTTAAAAACCTCTTTTACCTTTTTTTCCCTTCAGTTTAAAATGAGAGTTTTTTCCCCCAATGTTTTCATTTAAGCTGGAACTGGCTGAAGGTCTCCACGCAGCTTTTCAAAAGGAGATACCATAAACAATGAGTTTATCTCAACGTCAGTAGAAAAAGTTAGCAGGTTTTAGAGTAGCCAGAAAAGAAAAGAGAGAAATAGCTTGAGAGACATTTTAACTCTATAGTGGCAGGTCGACCATTTGAGCTCTGAATTTCCCTTGATGTAGTTTGCCCTCTAGTAAAACCTGTGCACAAGAATTGGCCATGACCAGCGGGAGCCCTAGAAACCCGGCATGCCTTTGAACCTTTCCATTTACACAGATACTTGCAAGTAGAGGCGCCATAAACCAACCGGGTGCCCAAAGGGGGTCGTTCTCCTTGTCTTTCCTCATTTTTAAAGGATGTGTTTCCCACTTTTCTTTAACAGAAGCAACAGAACTGTAGTCTAGGGTTTAGGGTCGTGGATCAGAGTGTGCTGATTGTGGGTGAAGCTCCTCAGCGTTTCACCACTGAGTCGGTCCCACCCTCTTACGTGTCCCATTTTCTCTCTTGGGGATCTAGTACCTCCGAGAGGGCTCAAAACGCCAAGTGATCCGCTCTCATATGTGTTTCCTGGGTGAGCCTTCTTTTAATTAATTTTGTTGTGGGGTTCCCTATAGGGCCACTGGCGCCACAGGGAATCACCCCAGGCAACTCCCACTCAGGCCCCCGGTCACCCAGGGATGGGTTTTGCCTGGGAGGAGTAAAATGCCCTTTCTCTCCAGAGCTGAGGACTCAGTCTCTCATTTATCTACAAACAAGCAATTCGGTTTCCTCTTTCACAAATGCACAGAAAAGGCAATTGAGATTAATTTTAGGATGAAAAGGCAATGGAGAAGACCCTTTAGAATGCACCTCCAAATCAAAATTAGGATCCCAAAGAAAAAATTCCTAGGAAAAGGACCAACTCAGAATAAATCAGGACCGTCAACCAAAAACCAGAGGTCCAGAGCTCAAGAGGACTTACCAGTTCCGCCCAAGGTGAAGCTCGGAGTCGGGGGGCCCAAAATGGGCCATGCTGGTACCTGGCGCCGAGTTCGGGCTACTCCTTCGGGGGTCCTGAGACTTCTCTGAGCCCCATGTTGGGCGCCAATCTTGTCAACGGAAAAGAAGCCAAACTCTGTAAAATAATTTAAAGAGGTTTCTTCTGAGCCAAATTTGAGGATCATGGTCCGGAGCCACGCCCAAGAAGCCTTGAGCAAGTGGACTCACTATAGCTGTGTTACAGTTTGGTTTTATACATTTCAGGGAGACAGGGATTACAAGTATAGTCATAAATCAATACATGAGAGGCATACATTGGTTTGGCCTGAAAAGTGGGACAAATCAAAGCTGGGGCTTAGAAGTCATAGGTGGGTTTAGGGATTCTTTAGCTGACAATTGGCTAATTTATTAAGACTTTGTCTAAAAGACCAGGAGTCAGCAGAAGGAAATATTTGAGTTAAGATAAGCGTCTTCCATTTTCATGTGCTTCTATACTGGAATCAGGTTGGGAAGTAAACCATATTATATTGGGTTAACAAAACCTGTTTAGTCAGATTTTACCATTTGTAGGCATGACTCAACAGGCCTCATAAGAAAGGAATTTGGGCAAAAGAAAATGATCAGAGTTTCATTCTCAATTAGATGGATTTGTTTATAAGATTTTATTAAAATTAACTTTTTCATTAATACATTAATGTAACAGTAAAATTTGGTTTTCTCTTTTGACCTAGATTTTCGTGTGATATTCATAGGAATTATAAAAGGTTTTTCTTCATGTTTTGAATGAACTGCAAAAAGGGCAGAAGGAGAGAGAAAGAGAGATTCAACTTGCCTCCTCATTAACTTGTACTTCAGTTTGTCCATGGTAGGTCTTATGCTTGTTTGAGAAACTGAGTCTCCTCTCTATCAAAGAATAAGATTTTTGCATTTTAAAAATCTTTGAATTATCAGTTTGGCTAAGTACCTGATTATAATTTTATAGTAACCTGCAATCTTGTTTCATGACAACAAGTGTCTTATTATGGAGAATTCATGACTTCCTCCTTCTTTTTTTATTTCAGGAGAAAAGAAAATTTAATTTAATTTAACTAATTTATTTATTTTTTATTTCAGAATATTATGGGGGTACAAACACTTTGGTTACGTATATTGCCTATGCACTGGCCAAGTCAGAGTTACAATTGTGAACAACCCCCAGACAGTGCACCCTGCACCCATTAGGTGTGAGTTTACCCATCCCCTCCACCCTCTCCCACCTGCCCAACCTCTCATGAATGTTATTTCCATGTGTGACATACGTATGGATCACTTAGAACCAATTTGATGGTAAGTACCAGTGGTGCTTGTTTTTCCATTCTGGTGATACTTTGCTTTGAAGAATGGGCTCTAGCTCCATACAGGATAATACCAGATGTGTTTGTTCACCATTGGTTTTTATGGCTGAGTAGTACTCCATGATATACGTATACCACATTTTATTAATCCACTCATGTATTGATGGGCACTTGGGTTGTGCCATCTTTGCAATTGTGAATTGTTCTGCTATAAACATTCGAGTGCAGATGTCTTTATTGTAAAATGTCTTTTTTTCCTTTGGGTAAATACCCAGTAGTGGGGTTGCTGGATCAAATGGTAGTTCTACTTTTAGTTCTTTGAGGTATCTTCATATTACTTTCCATAGAGGTTGTACTAATTTTCAGTCCCACCAGCAGTGCATGAGTGTTCCTATCTGTCCGCATCCCCGCCAATATTTGTTGTTTTGGGACTTTTTGATATGAGCCAATCTCACTGGAGTTAAGTGATATCTCATTGTGGTTTTGATTTGCATTTCCCTGATGATTAGAGAAGTTGAACAATTTTTTATATGTTTGTTGGCCATTCTGTCTTCTTTTGAAAAGTTTCTGTTCATGTACTTTGCCCACTTTTTAATGGGGTTGTTTGATTTTTTCTTGTTGATTTTCCTAAGTTCTGTATAGATTCTGGTTATCAGCCCTTTATCAGATGTTTAGCATGCAAATATTCTCTCCCTTTCTGTAGGTTGTCTGTTCACTCTAGTGATAGTTTCCTTGGCTGTGGAGAAGCTTTTTAATTTGATCAGGTCCCATTTATTTATTTTTGTTGCTGCTGTGATTGCTTTGGGGGTCTTCTTCATAAATTCTTTGTGGAGGCTGATGTCCATAAGAGTTTTTCCAACGTTTTCCCCTAGAATTCTTATGGTTTCATGTCTTAGGTTTAAGTCTGTTATCCATCATGAGTTGATTTTTGTAAGAAGTGAGAGGTGTGGATCTAGTTTCAGTCTTCTACATGTGGCTATCCAATTTTCCCAGCACCATTTATTGAATAGCGATTCTTTTCCCCAGTGTATGTTTTCGTGTACTTTGTCAAAGATCAGATGACAGTATGAAGATGGTTTTATATCTGGTTTCTCAGTCCTGTTCCATTGGTCTATGTTTCTGTTCTTGTGCCAGTACCATGCTGCTTTGGTTACTATCACCTTGTAGTATAGTTTGAAGTCTGGTAGATTGATGCCTCCCAGTTTGTTCTTTTTGCTTAAGATTGCTTTGGCTAGACGGAGTCTTCTCTGGTTCCACACCAAGCATAGAATTATTTTTGCTAGATCTGCAAAAAATGATGTTGGTATTTTAATAGGGACTGCATTGATTCTGTAAATCACTTTAGGTAGTATAGATATTTTCACAATTTTGATTCTACTGATCCAAGGGTTTTACATCTGTTTACAACCTCCGTAATTTCTTTTCTCGATGTTTCGTAGTTCTCTCTATATACGTCTCTCACCTCCTTAGTTAAATATGTTTCTAAATATTTAATTTTCTTTGGTGCTATTGTGAAAGTTATTTTGTCTTCAATTTGTTTCTCGGCTCGACTGTTACTGGCATATATGAAGGCTACTGATTTGTGTGCATTGATGTTGTATCCTGAGACTTTGCTGAATTCATTTATCAATTCCAGTAGTCTCTTGATTGAGTCTTTGGGGTTTTCTAGATATAATATCATATCGTGCATGAAGAGTGAAAGTTTGTCCTTTTCTGCCCCTATTTGGACATCCCTGATTCCTCTCTCTTGTCTGATTGCTCTGGCAAGGACTTCCAGCACTATGTTGAATAGAAGTGGAGATAGTGGGCAACCTTGTCTGGTTCCAGTTTTAAGGAGGAATGCTTTCAATTTTTCCCCATTCTGTATGATATTGGCTGTGGGTTTATCGTATATGGCTTTTATAATTTTGAGGTATGAGCCATCTATGCCTGTATTGTTAAGAGTTCTTACCATAAAGGGGTGCTGAATTTTGTCAAAAGGCCTTTTCTGCATCTATTGAGAGGATCATATATTATTTGTTCTTGCTTTTATTTCTATGGTGAATTACATTTATATTAATGTGTAGTTTGGACCTTCCCTGCATATCTGGGATTAAGTCCACATGATAGTGATGAATTATTCTTTTTGATGTACATTTAAATTCGGTTTGCTAGGATTTTATTGAGAATTTTTGCATCTATATTCATAAGGGATATTGGTCTGTAGTTTTCTTTTGTTGTTGTGTCCTTTCCTGGCTTTGGTATCAAGGTGATATTGGCTTCATAGAATGAGTTTGGGAGGATTCCATACTTCTCGAAGTTTTCAAATAATTTCTGCACTATAGGCACCAGTTCTTTGTAGGTTTGGTAGAATTCAGGTGTGAACCCATCTGGTCCAGGACCTTTTCTTGTTGGATGATTTTTTATTACTGCTTCAGTTTTGGTGCTTGATATTGGTCTGTTTAGGAATTCTATTTCTTCCTGATTGAGCCTAGGGAGGTTGTGTGTTTCTAAGTATTTGTCCATTTCCTCCATGTTTTCATGTTTTGGGGCACAGAGATTTTTATAGTATTCAAGGATGATGTTTTGTATTCCTGTGATATCAGTTGTGACCTCTCCTTTTTCATTTCTAATTGAGCTTAATAGAATCCTTTCCTTTATGCTTCTGGTCAGTCTAGTGAGTGGCCTGTCTATTTTGTTTGTCTTTTCAAAGAACCATCTTTTTGTTTTATTAATCTTCTGTATAGTTCTTTTGTTGTTGATTTCATTTAGTTCTGTTAAGATCTTGGTTCTTTTTTTCTGCTGGGTGTAGGGTTGGTTTGCTCTTTCTTTTCCATTTCCTTGAGATGATTCATTAGTTTACTGATTTGTGAACTTTCTGTCTTTTGGATGTGGGCATTTAAGGTGATGAGTTTTCCTCTCAGGACTGCCTTTGCTGTATCCCACAGATTTTGATAACTTGTGTCCCCATTATCATTTAGATCAAAGAATCTTTTGATTTCCATCTGAATCTCCTCCGTGACCCAATAGTCATTCAGCAATAGATCATTTAATATCCATGTTTTTGGATAGAGATGTGTGTTTCTGTCAGAATTGATTTCTAATTTTATTCCACTGTGGTCTGAAAAGATACATGGTATGATTTCTATTTTTTAAAATTTGTTGAGATCTGTTTTGTGGCCTAGGATGTGATCAATTTTAGAGAAAGTTCCATGAGCTCATGAGAAGAACGTACATTCAATTTTATTTGGGTGGAATGTTCTATAGATGTCTGTTAGGCCCAAATGTTCTAGAGTCCTGTTTAGGTCCATTGTTTCTTTGCTTATTTTCTGTTTGGAGGATCTGTCCAGTTCTGTCAGTGGGGTGTTGAAGTCCTCTGCTGTTATGGCATTGCTATTTATTATGTTGTCTAGATCTAGGAGTATTTGTTTTATGTATCTGGGTGCTCCTGTGTTAGGTGCATAAATATTTAGGATTGTTAAGTCTTCATGTAGGATTTTTCCCTTCATCACTATATAGTGACCATCTTTGTCTTTCTTTACTTTTGTTGCTTTAAACTTTATGTTATCTGATATAAGAATGGTTACCCCAGCTTTCTTTTGGTTTCCATTTGCCTGAAAAATTGTACACCATCCCTTCACCTTGAGTCTGAATGTGTCCTTGTGTGTAAGATGTGTTTCCTGGAGAGAGCAGATACTTTGCTTGTATTTTTTTATCCATTCAGCCAGCCTATGTCTCTTCAATGTGTAATTCAAGCCATTCACATTTATTGAGAGAACTGACATTTGGGGTGGATTTCTGTTACCCTGTTTGGTAGACTCTTTTTGGTTCGTTTTACCTCTCAAGCCATTGTGGAATCTGGGTTCTGGACTTTTAGCTTTTGGGTAATTTTACACTGGTGGGTGTCTGTTGCACTGGTTATGTACAGTGCAGGTCTGAGTACTTCCTGCAGGGCAGGTCTGGTCTTCACAAATTCCATCAGTGATTGCTTCTCTGGAAAAGTTTTTATTTCTCCCTCACATAAGAAGCTTAATTTTGCAGGATAAGGAATTCTGTGTTGGCGATTATTCTGTTTTAGAAGACTGAGGATGTGTCCCCAGTCCCTTCTGGCTTATAAGCTTTCAGTTGAGAAATCTGCAGTTAATCTGATAGGTTTTCCTTTGTAGGTTACCTGCTGTTTTTGCGGTACTGCTCGAAGGAGTGCCTCTTTCATGTTTACTTTGGCCAGCCTAGTAATTATGTGGCATGATGATTGCCTTTTTGCATTGTGTCTCCCAGGAGTCCTGTGTGCTTCTTGTACCTGGATATCGAGATTTCTGGCTAGGCCATGGAAATTTTTTTCTATTATTCCTTCAAATAGATTTTTTCCAGCCCTTGTGAATTTTGTTCTTTACCCTCAGGGATGCCTATGATTCTTATGTTTGGCCTCTTTACATAATGCCACATTTCTTGTATGCTTTGTTCATGCCTGTTGCTTTTGTGTTCTTTTTCTTCAACTGATTTATTTGGTGCATAGGAGTTATCTTCCAGCTCTGATATTCTTTCCTCTGCATGGTCCAGCCTATTCTTAAGGCTTTCCACTGTGTTTTATAGATCCTTGAATGCCTCTTTCATTTCCAGTATTTCTGTTTGGTTTTTCCGTAATACTTTGATTTCTTTAGAGAATTTTTCATTCATTTCTTGCATTGTTCTTGTGGTTTCTTTGTGCTGGGATTCAATTTTCTCTTGGATTTCATTGAGGTTTCTTATAATCCATAAACAAAATTCCTCCTCCGTCATTTTACCCATTCCATTTATGTTGGTATCCATTGATGAGGAGGTAATGATTTCTTTTGGGGGTGACTTTTCGCTCTGATTTTACATGGTTCCTGTGTTCTTTCGCTGATTCTTTCTCATCTGGTCTCTTGGTTGAGAGCTGGGGGTGCTGGGTCTAGTTTATGTCCCTGTCTCCAAGACCCTGAGAATCATTCCCTGGCAGAGCCGGGGAGAGGAGTACTGTTCTGTATTGCCTTAGGTGTATTTTAGCAAGTTTGGTGGACCTTTTGTGTTACTTCTGACCTGTTGTCTTCACCACTTCCCACTGGAGTGTAGTGAGTTTGTTCTCCCAGCTTGAGCTGCAAGCTGGTGGGTTGTACTTGAGGGTACGAATCCACTGCTCCCTAATAGCTTGAGATGGAAGGCAATATTTTTAGCTATGGGGTTGGTCCTGCTGTTGTTGATTGTAGTTTGTGTGGAGGATCCAGTTACCTAGGTAATCTGTTGTGCCCATGCAGGCTCGGGTCCCCCTGGAGGGGTATACAAAAGCCCAAATGTTTGTAAGGGTCCTTGTAGCTCCCAGGGGTTACTTTGACCCTACTCTTCCTGAGGTGGGGGAAGAAACAAAATAGCTTGCAGCTGCAGTGTGAGAACTAGGTTGAGTAAAGTTCTACACAGCTCAGAGGTTGCTTATCCATCCACTGGGGGGGGCACTGCTATGGAGTTCAGAGCTCTCTCTCTCCTGGCTTGGCGAACTGCTTCTGATGGGAGGGTCCAGCTGGTGGGATTGCTGAGGTCTCTAGCCAGGTTTTTTCTTCCCTGTCCACAGTTTCAGGCACTTTCCCCTCCAATTGGACCACTTATGGGCTCTTGAGCTTCGTGTGTCTGGCCCTCTGCTGTGCATCTCTGTGTGTCACTGGCTGATAGGGGGATCTCCAATTGTGTACCCCTTTTCTACTAGTAGACCCCAGGGTGAGGCAGGTGGGCCTCTCTATCCCCAGAAGTCTGTGCCAGGGGGTTACTCCCACCAGGCGAAATAGTGGCAACTGAAGGCACTCTTGGATCAAGTGAAACTCCCTAATAAAGTGAGTAGGGTTGGGGCAGGTGCTCTGGTTCAGCTTGTGGCACCTGATGTGTTTGGTTGCCATCAGAACTGGTACTTGTACAAATTGAGTCACTATGGCACAGCAACCTTCAAAATGACTGGTCTCTGGGGTACGGGAGGGCTGGGACCTGGAGAGTGGGCACTAGGGCCAATCACACAGGAGAAGGCCAGAGCTAGGAAGGCAGGACTGGATGGACAGGCTGCAAACTGTTTCCAATACACAAAGGTCCCACTTGTACAGGTCAAGGACCTCATCCCACCTGGAGCCCACGGAGTCAGCTGTCCACGACCTCCAAGGGCATAGCCTGTCATGCCCAGGTGGAAGAGCCCCTGGGCCGGGGGTGGAGTGAAGCTTTAGACCTAGCTAACAGTCAGCTCCAGGAGGGGGACCATAAAGAAGGCTGCTGAGTGCCAATCTGGCATGCAGCAAGGTTCAGATCACGCCGTGAACACAGCTCTCCTCAACCCGCCTGGGTCCCGCTGAGGCAATTGCCAGCAGCCACCAAGGGCGTATCCTGTTGCTCTCCTTTCAACTGCTGTGCCCTGGTCCCACTGACTTCCATTGGCGAGGTGCCCACTCTCAGATTCCCGTGTACTGTCCCGGGAAACTATCTCAGCCCAGTCCCTACCAGTCCTGCATAGTCCCTGTACAGTGCACCCTAGAGTTCCATATGGTTCCCACAATTGCTTCCTCTGCACAGAGCCTGCTGTCTCATGCAACGACTTTGCACCAACTCTGGGCTTGTCGCTGACTGAGTGGATGGGAAGTCTGTGGGGAAGGTGCATGACCACCTGTAGGTCAGGTCGCACTGTGCTGACCTGGCAAGCACATCCTTCCTGCACTCTGGTCTCTATTGTGTTCCCTGCACTCTCTGATCTTTGTGAATGTAGCTCCCGTTACCTTTTTTCTTGCACTGAGTATCCCACGATGCTTCTCTGCAGTTTCACAATGCTGTTTGTGGAGTGAGTGATGTGCGCGCAGGCAGCCGTTGGCGTTTTTCACCTCCTTCCCTGGGAGTGGTGAGGTAGGAGGCCTCTACCAGACTGCCATTTTTCCGCGATCAAGTTCCTGCTTCTTAAGGTTTCACTAAAATTTAAAATTACTAAAAATAAGAATTCTAGTGAATGCATGTGATACTATATATGAAATGTACCAAAGAATAAGATATGTTTTTAATAAGAAAAATTATAAAAGAAGTGTAAAATGGATTCTTATTAAATATATATATAATTTTGTCTAATTCAGAGGTTATTTAAAGGTTGAGTCAAAATATGGATTTAGAAAGAAAATAGAAACAAAATAAAAAGTAACTTGTGAGTAAGAGAAAGAGATGTAAAAAATGAATATAGAAATATATTTTTGATAAGAAAGGTTAAACAGAAAGGAGAATAATATTGTAGAGAAATAATCTTGTATGGAAATTTTTAGTCCTAAAATGACTGGCTATGTAGGAAAAGGGAAATTTAGGACAAAACAGAAGGTTTTAGGCATGTTTTGTAGATGGTCTGTGCAAGGTGGTATAAAGTTCATGAAAGGGAATTTATGAAGGAATTTTGTATGTGATCCAATTGATTATTTAATTTTTTTTTGTTAAAACAACAAGGTTTTCTTGACATATTAATTTGCTCTTAATGAAGTTACATAATGTACTCATTTTGATTCTATAACCTGTTCCCTTTTTGTAATTTAAAATGAAATTGCACTACAGAAGGTTTTTCTTTACCTTTTCAGTAACTGGCCCAAAAGAAGCAGAGATTTTATGCTTTATCAAGATAATCCCTGTGTTGTCTTTGTTAGGTCTTTTGACTAACTAAGAAAACTAAACTTTAAAAGGGTGAATGTTTACACCAACATAACTTCCTGTATCGCCTTTAGAATCTTTTGATGACTATCACGCTTGGTTAAATAAATGACCATTATTTTATAGTGGCTTGTGATTCTATTTGAACAATTGTTTCAAGCCTTTGATATTTGATAAACTTTCCAAAACTGAAATTCTAAATCCAGCCTTTTGACCTCAAACTAGCTTTTTATATATTAGGGCCACTGAAAGTCTGAGAGAGACATATTTAGGCTTATTTGGCATGTTAAGACCATACAGGAAGCATTGTCAAATATGAAGTGGTGTCTAACTTTCCTTGGATTATATTTGTATAAAAATGATATTAGTATATGTTCCAATAGTATAAAATATTGATAAGTCTTGGTGTCTGTTATCAGTTATTGCTGTATGCCACAAAAATAACCAACTTTGTTTGTCAATTGTCTCTTTAATCATGGCTAGCCTAAGACTTTTTATTTTACTTTGATTCATCTCAGAAAGTGCTTTTTTTTAATTAAACTGGCTAAGTCTAGAGTTTGCTTCTTCAAGGAAAGTCATGGAAAGGACTGACCAGTTCTCTTGAATACAGGCTTCTGATAACTTTGGAGATTATATACCATTGGACTAAAACAAAACAAACTTCCAGGACTTTAATTAGAAAGCTGATATGTCCATGAATATCGCTAACTCAACCTCAAATAGAACAGAAATTAATTCCATGGGACCAAACTAAGTTTTTTATGACTTTTTATTTAAAACATTACTGATTCTCTTGCTGTGTTTTCCAGAGTCATGACAAGTTTTAGGTGGATAGCAAGTTGACCTGATATCTCCAGTATTTAAAGCTATTGATTCCCACTGGGCCCAACCTGTTACTCACTGCCAATGCCCTGTTACTAAGACTGCAAACATCCTCCCTCTAGGCCCAGGGACTATCGTGGAGGAGGGGGGTGTGTGAGATTGTAAGGACCGATTCCAAGGGATGGAATTAGTTTAGACCCTCCAGATCAAGGAGAGGCACACAGAAGCCTGAACAAATACTGAATGAGAAATTTTGCCTTTCTGGGCCACGTGGTACAGATATACATCCCAATCATAAAAAATTTCCTGCTTCCCATAGACTTAGAACTTCCTGAGAATAATTGTTGTCAGTTATGGGGTTTATGGAAAAGGAGATATAACAAGAAATTTATCAGCCACCTTAGGACAAATTACTAAAGAGACTAAAATATTGTGGCAATAAACATCTCTAAATTCCTTAGGTTGAATGGTTAGCAATACTTATATTTGCTGTAATTCTTCAACTAAACCCAGGAATATAGTAGCTCAACACTTAAAGATCAATTAATTTGGTAGCCTTGTCTTTGACATTTTGGTTTTTACTCTTATGTTTCCCAGAAGGCTTTAAAGGGTTGATAAGTGCCTGTCCACCTCCAGTTCCGTCTGGCCTAAAACATTTAATTGGCTGTAAGCCCCTTTGGTTATTCAGTCCTCTTGGCCGCCAGGGTCCACAAAGGGCCTGGATGGACCCAGGGCAGGTAGCCACACCACCCCGGCAACGGATGGGACAAAATAAGAGTTTGGCCGTCGGTGCTGCCACTGGCAGATCTTGGCCAAAAGGGGGTAATTGTGAACTAAAATGAAATAAAAGGTTTCCCCCTACCAGCTGACTGAATGGACCCCCTCTTGGCTAATGGGATACCCTAAAACTGATTTGCTGGCCATAAGAAGGGAGGTCAGACATGCCTCATCATGCCCCCCTCTCTTCTTGGAGATATCCCTTGTAACTCATTGACAGGCTGAAGGCTAAGCAAGACAAACCTGTGGGTCCTCATTTTACACAACAAATATATGGCCAGTAGCTTGTCTCTCATTAACAGACTTCATTATCTTAAGCATTTCCTTTCCGCTGACTCCTGGTCTTTTAGACAAAGCCTAACTCTTTCAACCAATTGTCAACTAAAGAATCCCTAAACCCACCTATGACTTCTAAGCCCCTGCTTTGAGACGTCCCACTTTTTCAGGCCAAACCAATGTATGCCTCTCACGTATTGATTTATGACTTCACGTGTAATTGCTCTCTCCCTGAAATGTATAAAACCAAACTGTAACCCAACAACAGCGAGTCCACTTACTACAGGCTTATTGGGCGTGGCTCTGGGTCATGATCCTCAGATTTGGCTCAGAATAAACCTCTTTAAATTATTTTACAGAGTTTGGCTTCTTTTCCATTGACAAATTCTAGACTGTAGAGTAACCAAGTCACTATGGCATCAAAATAAACAAATCTGTGGATCAGAAACAGAATATATGTTTAATACACATGTACATGTGTATACAATGTAAACAAGGAAACAGCAGTCATCACTATGGAAGGATGATTTGAAAATGGTGCTAGAACATTTGGCCATTTGGAGGAAAAATCAGTGTAGATCCTAAATTCATGCCACACTCTAAAATATATGTCAAAATGATTAAATTCTACATGTAATGAAAATTCTTAGAATAAAATACCAGTGAATACTTACATCCTCCATGGATAGGAAAGAATTTTCTGAGCTTAAAAATAATGAAATAAATTACAGAGGTAACATTTTAATACATTCAACAGTATAAAAAATCTTTACATCAAGCATCATAAGCACAACTAAATATAAATGGCAGGTGAAGCAAAATATCTACAAGAAATATAATGGATGAAAGGTTAATATATTTAAACCACCTTTACAGATTGATGAAGGGGTGCAAGGTGAGAACTGTGGTAAGGGCCTAGCTAAAAATAATGATAATAATTAGCCACTCTCCCCCTGTTTGCTTCTCTATAATTGCCACTCTGGAGCCACCTAGTTGGTGGTCATAAAGATTCTTAGCTTTCTCCATAGATAACATCACCTTTTTGAAACCTAGGGGTAGTTTCTGAGATATCTTCCAGGCCCTGCATTCCAGTGGAACAGCTGACCACCCAGACCAGTGACCCATACCAGGGAACTGACTCAACTGGTCTTGTGACCCCCAGCCAAGAACCTGTTCAGCAAAGGAGACAATTTCTGCAACCCTATGGTTCCGCCCTGAACATAGCCAATTAGCAGACTTAATTGCCTACGCCAAACTGTCTTTAAAAACCCTTTCTCCCAAATTCTCAAGGAGGCGGATTTGAGAAATTTCTCCTATCTCCCCACTTAGCGCTATGCGGAATAAACTCTTTCTCTGCCATAAACCCTGCTGTCTTCAAGAGTATTGCTTCCTCTTCGGCAGCAGGCAAATGAACCTGGTTGGGCGGCGACAATATGAATCAATCTCAAAATGTGAGAATAAGGCCGGGTGTAGTGCCTCATGGTTGCAATCCCAGCACTTTGGGAGGCCAAGGTGGGACGATCACTTGAGGCCAGGAGTTTGAGACCAGCCTTGGCAACATAGCAAGACCCCATCTCTACAAAAAATAAAATAATTAGCTAGGCGTGGTGGCACGCACCTGTAGTCCCAGCTACTTGGGAGGCTGAAGTGGGAGGATCACTTGGGCTCAGGAATTTGAGGCTGCAGTGAGCTGTGATTGAGCCAGTGCACTCCAGCCTGGGTGACAGAGTGGGACTCTGTCTCTTAAAAAAAAAAAAATTGTGAGAATAAAAATAGGAAGTCCCCTGCAGCTAACTGGCTAATTGATAAGTACAGGGAGTTCACCAAAGAAAAAATTACAAAGAGCCACAAAGTATTAAGTTCTACTGCAATTAGTCACCAAAGAAATACAAATAAAGGGATGATAGCTTTTGCCATATGTAAAAGAGCAATAAAAAATGATAATTCGAGTGAAAACAAACAGGCACTTTCATTTGTTGGCATTAAGAAAGCAAATTAGTGTTCCTTGCCGAAAGGCCTTCTAGAGATGTAGCAACAGTCTTCAATATATTCCTGTTCTGTGACCCTACAGTGATATTTCTAAGACATCATCTGAAGTACAAATAAATACTCATGCAAAAGACATTTAACCACAACATTACAAAAGCATTAAATAAACATTAAATTGTTCTAGATATGATAGCATATGATAGAATATACTAATCATGCTAAAATAGTTAAAGGACAGAGGTTTATAGTTAATATTATGCTAAATAAAAAAAAGCAAAACATGAAATTGTGTGCGTGTGTATATGTGTGTGTGTGTGTGTGTGTGTGTGTGTGTATAGCATAACCTTAACTGTGAAAAAATAGCTAAACATAACTCAAATTCTTACTACCCACCAGGCACTGGGCTGAGCAATTGAGCTTGTCTCTGTGAGTCCTTGCAAGGGGAGGTGGGCAGTGTTATGACCCCTCTTGTCCAGATGAGGACATGTGGCACAGGAAGGTTCAGGAACTTGCTCAGAGTCACACAGCTCATCACTGGAGGCACTGGGATTCCAGCCTAGGTTGGCAGACCTCTAACAGTGACGGTCTCTGGGAACATGGCTGAGGTACATGCGGCATGTAGTTAATGGTGACAACTACTGGAAATATGGCTGGTGGGCATGACCACATGGTTAAGGATGACAACCCTTGGACAACTGGATAATATATGCCATGTGCTTAATGGTGACAATCCCTGGAAACACAGCCAGAGGACAAGTGGGCAGCATGTTAATGTCTTTCTAAAGCCTCCAAGAAAGAGACTAGAAGGATGTGTGCCACGTGTTCACAGTGACAGCCTCCATCCGTCTGGGGACACGATGGCCATGAGCCCTCAACTTCTTTCTACGCCGTGTCTGCAGTGTCCCCAGCGTCTGCGGGAGCCTGTGCTCCTCAGGGTGGGGCCCACAGAGCCCCGGGCCTGGTCTTCTACTCCCGCCTGCTCCCAGGCAGGGACCTGCGGCCAGCACCCTGCCGGGGCCGGGTTGGGGCGTCTCTCCGGTGTCCCCTGAGCAGGCACAGAGAAATGGGGTGGCACCATTTCTCTGCATGCACCGGCCGGCTCTTGCAGCCAGGGCTCTTGTCTCACACGTGGCACCACAGTTAACGCTTGAGGGCCAGCAAGGTGGCCAGTGCCTGCTGGAAGTGGAAAGGAAGAGAGTGGCAGAACAACAGGGCTAAGGCAGAACCTGACCCAGCGCCTGTTCTGGGAAGCCCAGCAGACCCAGGAGGGGTGGTGGCTGGAGACATGGGCTCTGATCCTCGCCCTGCCTGACCTTGGGGGCCCCTGTGCCCTCCCTGGGCCCACTGTCTAGTGCTGCGGGTACCCTCAGGCCATGAGAGGCGGGGACCAGCCCCAGGGACACGGCGGTGGGGTCCAGACTGGGGTGTATATCGGGACAGATTCACGCATATCCAGCTCCCCGGTAGAGGCTGAGGAAGGAGACTGAAGGTGCTGGGCATAGTCTTGTAGTTGGGGAGGGGGCCCAGGGCGTGTGGGGAAGGGCGTAGGAGGGCAGGGAGCCCCCTGCAAGGCCAGGGCCAGTGGGGACTGAGCGTGGCTCAGGGGACACCTTTGACCGTGTCCCCCCTGAGCCTGCAGGGACCTTCACAGGGCAGATCAGGCCCTTCGAGGAGGCCTGGGGAAGGCCCCAGACAGGTGGCAGGGCCACTGCCCACATGTGCATTCAGGACCCAGGCGGCCCCGACCAGCCTATGGGCCACAGCCTGGGGCCTCCTGCCTCCCACCCTCGGCTGGCAGCACCCACGTGGTTTGAAACAGGGAGCTCCTGTGCCCCTGGGCTGTACTTGGTGTTCTCAGAACGATGCTTCCTCCACCCACAGCCAAGCACATCGCCTGGTGTCAGAGGCCCTCAAACTTGTGGGGTGACAGGCCTGTCCCACCCTCTTGCCCGCATCCAGGGCTGCTCTGGGCCAGCTCCTCCCTCTCCTGGGCTCCAGCTGCACAGCTCTGAGCTGGAGCCACGAGCCTCGTCTCTCCAGGATTTCCCAAAGGACCTTAGCATCTGAGTGGCTGTCCCCGGGCCCAACTTGATGCACTCCCACCCCTGATGTGGGAGGAGGGTCTTCCGTTTCTCTGTTATTCAAGTGGGGGTGGGGCTGGAATTCACACCACCCTAGCTCAGAGGTCAGTGTCCCACCGAGCCCGTCCAGCCCAGGCGTGGACTGAGCCTCCCCTTTCATGCCACTGTCACCACCTCAGAGGGGCCGAGTGCCACTCCTCTGCTATAGGGGCTCGAGGGTGCCGAGACTGTCAGGCAGCTCAGACCATCCAGGGAGCCCTGCCACTCATAGGAAGGGTCCCCTCACCTTTCCCCACACGGATTCAGGTTTCTGCCCCTTCACTTCCTTCCTCCCAGGCCACTTGAGGTTCGGCTTCCTCCAGGCCCTCGTTCTGCACAAAGAATCCAGGCCTGCCCCTTCTCTCCAGCCTCCCTGCCTTGGTTGCAGCCAGCAGCTATGTGACTCAGCACTAGCAGTGGAGCCAGGAGAGGAGACACACTCCACAGGGAAGGGAGAGGACTTGGCACAGGGGCATGGCATCATGTACTTCCCACCCAGAACTGACAACACCTTCCCCTTTCATTCAGTGTCCTTCCTAGAAGGTCCAGAGTATTCTGGACCAGGCCTCACTTCCAATACTGGGGATTCCACTGGGAATGCCATAGTGATGCCTGCTCTAGTGGCCCTTGCAGTCTCGGGGGGGACCAGGCAATAACGCAAGGAAGGGAAAAAACCTCTACAATTACAAAGTGTGGTAACTGTTAAGACAAAGAGATGAAAAGTGAGCGTTGGGGGAGATGCTTACTGTAGACAGGGTGGCTGAAAAGGTTACATTTAGAAGGCAAGAGGAGAAGAAGGGACCCCAGTCTTGGGAGAACCAGGAGAAAGGGCGCCCTGGGCCAGTGAAGGGCGCACCACAGCAGAGGCAGGTGTTTCTGAGGAATCGGCGTAGAACCAGTGACAGGAGGCATCTGGGAGCTGTGGGGGAGGCAAGGCAGAGCCCTGTAGGCCACACCTAGGAGTCTGGAAGCCCATGGAGGGTTCTGAGCTAATGGACATTTTAGCATGAGCCGCCCAATTGCTGTATGGAGACTGGGTGGGAGCACAGTGAGCCGTCTAGGCTGAATGGGGTAGTCACACAGAGATGGTGGTGTTGGATGCAGGCACGCGAGGCTGCTCCAGCCCGAGCTGTACACCACGGCCCCCTTCCCAAAGATAGAAAAACCTCTTTTGATGAGAATTCACTTTTTTCCCCCACTTCAGAATGGATATTTTTGTACATTTTTCACTAAAGAAAAAGAGTGAGGCCCTTAAAAATGGATTGGAACTGATTAGAAGCTCTGTGGGGGGGGGATGGGGGCAGCCCCATTCACTGGAGAGCTCCATGTGGGTGATCCGACTTTTTTTGACAGGGGACCTTCTCATGGCTAGCAACTGCAGGTCTTATCTCTTGAGCTAGCTTTTTACCCACCACAGAGAAACCCTTTATCTTCTGCCTGGGAGACATGTGCCTGGTCGCCAGTGTCCTGGCAGCTGAGTGGGAAGTGGAGCTGAGGGTCTCACTGTCATCCTGTTTAGACTTTCACTTCACCCTCCAGCTTTTGAGTAAGTGCTTCTCCCCCGAGGCCTTCAGCAGCATTTGCTGCAATACTGCTGCATAACAACCAGCCCTCAGACCTTAGTTCTTTACAACGACATCTGCTTCTCACGCACAGGCCTTTGGGTTGGCTGTGGCTGGGCATCAGTCTGCTCCAGGTCTCTTTGTGTTCTAGGCCTCAGATGGAGGGAGCAGTGCTTACCTGAGGCAGTGTCTTCTAGGGGTCCAGGGTCAGGGCAAAAGAGGGCAAGCCAAACCGTGCAAACATGTTAAAGCCTTGGCTGGACATGGTGTACCTCATGTCCATTCACATTTTTTGGCTGATGCCAGTCACAGGCCAAAGCCCAAAAGCAGTGGGGCGTGGAAGTTTATTCTGCCTATAGCAAACCATGGCAAGGGCAGGGAGGGAGGGAAACCAAATAATCCTTCCTACCAGGTCTGCTGAGGCAGTGGTATTGGAATGGAGACCTGTGGGATGGGAAGGTGTTGGTCTTCTGAAAAGGAAGAACATTCTTAACAGAGGAAGTAGCATGTTAGAACTTGGTGTGTCCCCAGAACGGGGAGGTCTTTGGCTGGAGCAGAGTGCGTCAGGAGACTGGCACAAGGGGAGGTTAGGTGGGCTCAGTGAGACAGGATTTGGAGGCTGTGGGAAGGAGACAGGGCTTATTTCCAAGGGTGACGGGAAGCTCCTGCCTGGTGTGTTTTCAGAGAGGGAAGTGATAGGATTGGATGTACGTTTTAAAGGATTTCTCTGGCTGCTTTGGGAAGAAGGACGGAGCACACGAGAGAGGCCACAGGAGGATCAGGTGGGAGGCTAATGCACGCAGTAGTTTAGGCTGGAGATGGCGGTGGCTTGGGCTCGGTGGGTGTGGGGAGGAGAGGGGCATTGGGAAGATTGCTTGAAGGCAAATGGATGAAATTTGGTGCCAGAGTAAATTTGATGGGCAAGGGAGAGAAGGCTTGAGGAATTCCTTTCAGGCTCCCAGCTTCGACCCCCATGGGAATGTGGTGCAATTTAGGAAGAGAGAGAGATCTAGGGCCTAGAGGGAGAGTCACTTCTAAACTGAGGAGTCTTGCTGGGACATAGTAAGATCCCTTGGGACAAAAGTGTCCCAATGACCCTTCCAGAAACAATGAAAGTGGTGGGTCTGACAGAGCGAGCCCTCAGCCTGAGAGGGGCCTCCCAGGCAGTTCGCAAGGAAAGTTCTGCCTGTGGAGTTTGCACTGTGGGGATGCCAGGAGCCACGCTGTCCCTAAGGCTTCTGTGCCCAGCCTTGGGCTCCACTGGTGGGAGCCGGGAGAAATGTTCTTAGGGCAGGAGGCATGTTTTTATCCCACAAGTAATAACATGAAATATTATATGTAAAAGAGTTCAAGCAGTCCAGATTTATATGGAGTAAAATATATGCAAAATATGGACCTTGCCACCCAAGATTCAATGACTTGGTCCTCTGTGACATCCCCCAAAGGTCACTGTTGTGACCTTTGCCCAAGATAAAATTCACATCACATAAAATCCAGGCTTTTAAAGTACATTCCCCAAGTGGATCTTATGCTCTGTGACGTTGGCTGCTGACTGGCCCAAAACACGTTCACTGCCAGGGTGAATGAGAGTCAGAGAAAGTGCAGCGAACTCCTGGGAGACCTTTCATCATCGCCACTGACTTTAGACCAGCCAGGACACTGAAGAGTGAGAAGGGCACAGGAACTAAGGGTGTCAGCAGGGGAGTGTTTATGGGGCTGGATGGGCATCTAACTGGGTAAACAGGAAGAGGAGGGCATGGGGTGTGTATGTGGCAGCAGGCGAATGCATGCTTTTGATTAGGATAGGGAGATACTGGACGGAAGGGATCTGGCCAAGAGGCCATTAGGTAATCTAAGCAAATAGAGACGACAATGCAGAAGGGACTCTGCCCTGCCCGGTCGTGTCTCCCAGTCCCAGATTGAGTCCTGGGATCATCCTCTGCTGTTCCCCAGTATCTTCAGCCCTTCTCTGCAGCCTTTCCTGTGGCTTTCCTTCCCAGCTGTGCTCTGGCCTAGCCAGGCTCTCCTGGCACCACTTGTGTCACCTGTTCACCTGCTCGCCTGTCCACTTTTCCCTATCTGAGTCCTCTCTTGAAACTGTGGAGCCAATGCTGAGAATTGCTCACATCAGTCGTGCTTAGAGGCACTGTTCTCCATCGCACGGCCCTGGCCTAACTCCCACTTTTGTATTTTCTTTCAGATTGGGGAACCAGACCTGAGACCAAGGGATCAACTTCCTGGCAGGACGTTTCTGAAGAAGACTCATTCCAGGGAGCAATAATAGAAAGAATGACAGGGAACACTGGGGATGTGAGGACTACTTAGAGAGACATGCAGCACAAGGGGCAATATTGCACAAGAGGAACTCCGGGGAATGCAGTGCTTTTGAGGGAAGCTTCAGTCTGCAGTCAGTCCTTGTTTCACAGTGTGGAATTCCTACAGGAGAGAGTTTCCTTACGTGTGACACGCATGTAGGGAGCCTGACATCGAATTTAGACCTGATTAATCAGCAGTGTAGTGAACGTGGGAAGTCCTTCTGTGATCATTCCACCTTCACTGGGCATCAGGGAGTTCACACTGGAGATAAATACTTTATATGTAAGGCGTGTAGGAAAGCCTTCAGCCAGAGCTCATCACTCATTGATCCCGAGAGAATCCACAGGGGCAAGAAGCGGTGAGTGTGGCAAGGCCTTCACCAAGAGCACACACCTGACCCAGCACGTGCACATCCACACCAGGGAGAACCCTAGCCGTGCCACAAGTGTGGGCAGGCTTTCAGCCAGAGCTCATCCCTGATCAACACCTGAGCTCGTCGCTCATTCACCATCAGGCAGCTCATACTGGAGAGAAACCCCTCCTATGCAATGAGTGTGGAAAAGCCTTTGGCCAGGGCACACCTGACTGAGCACCTTCGCGTTCACGCCGGAGAGAAGCCGTATGCATGTAAGGAGTGCGGGAAAGCATTTACTCGGAGCTCATCTCTCATTGCCCACTGGCGGATCCACACTGGGGAGAAGGCCTGCGAGGGCAGCATCCGTGAGAAGGCCTTTGTCCAGAGCTCCTTCCTCAGCAAGCACCTGCACTCGCACTGGAGACAAGCCCTGCAGCTGTCCTGAGTGTGGGAAGGCCTTCAGCAAGAGCTCGTCCCTCAGTCAGCGCTTGAGGACTCACACGGGCAAGAAGCTCTACGCATGCAGCGAGTGTGGCAAGGCCTTTACCACGTGCATGTACCTGACCCAGCACTGCAGGATCCACCCTGGAGAGAGACTCTGTAAATGTGATGCATGTGGGAAGGCCTTCTCTCATACCTCATCCCTTTCTAGACATCTCTTTGTTCACACTGGAGAGAAACCCTATAGATGTGATGAGTGTGGAAAAGCTTTTGGTGGCTCCTCAGGGCTTATTGAGCATCAAAGAACACACATAGGGGAGAAGCCTTATGAATGCACAGAATGTGGAAAAGCCTTTAGCAGAAACGGACACCTTATTGAACATCAGGGAATTCACACTGGAGAGAAAGCCCACAAATATAAAGAATGTGGGAAAGCCTTCAGCCAGAATGCATCCTTTATGTATCATCAGAAAGCTCACACGAGAGAAAAGTGCTAGGAATGTTGTAATTCCTTCGCTGACTCCTCAGCCTTGATTCAGCATCAGAGTCTTCACGCTGGAGAAAGAGCAAGTGAATGGAAGTGCCCGACGGGGCTGCTGGCTGTGGGGACTGTGGCTGATGAGCCTTTAACAGCCCTCCTCATTCTCAGATACGGTTGCAGGAAATGTTGGCGTCCTGCTCTTTGCCTGTGATTGCATTGGGTGCTATGTGGGTAAGACACCATTGCAAATGTATCTTTCCCCTGCAAATGAAAGGAAACCGAGGGCTAACTTTTGTTGGGGCTTTGAAATCAAAGAGGAATTTAAATGTAAATGTTAAATATTAAAAATATTGTTTGAACTTTTACATAAAACACAACTGGAGATAGGCACGGTGGTGTGCACATGTTGTCCCAGCTACTCAGGAGGCTGAGGCAGGAGGATCCCTTGAGTCCAGGGGTTTGAGGCTGCAGTGAGCTGTGACGGTGCCTGTGTATAGGCATTGCACTCCAGCCTGGGCAACAAAGTGAGACTCCATCTCAAAAAAGAAAGAAACAAACAAAAACCACCATTAGGATTGTACAGGGCATGATGGCCTTACACGTTATTATGTGTTTGTACTTCTGAGCCCCTGGAAAAGGCCCACAGTGACTGCCACTTGATGGCTGGGACAGCTGGAGTGATGCTGACAGTGAGTAGAGTTGTGCAATGTGAAAAACAGCAGTAGCGAGCACCGAGAGAGAGAGAGAGAGAGAGAGAGAGAGAGAGAGAGAGAGAGACAGAGACAGAGAGAGAGAGAGAGTTAGAATGTTATCGGGGTTGTCCTGTTTAGAGATTTTCAAAGGTTTTGAGGTTACATACTGTTTATATGTATTTCTTAGTACATGGAACCTTGGTTACATGGTAAAGTTTCTAACCAGTTAATATTAGGGTAGCAAATTAGAGGTTGGGGGTTGTAACATAGTTTGTTGTTCCTTTGTCTAAGTGATAGTCAAATAGGTATACCAACTTTCTCTCGTATTCTAAATTTATTCTTACCAAGTTGAATACAAAGAAGTCAAATTCCTAGTGTATTTTTTTAAATTTACCTTTCAAATAAATTCTTCTGTGAATCACCTAAGTTGGGTCTTCTTTTACTTTGTGCCCAAGGCACTCAGTTTTGTCCATAGCCCGGTGTCAATCTAACACCTTGTCAGCTGTGCCTCTCCTGGTGGCTCCTCTTTTTCATTCTGAGTTTGTGCTTCCCTGTGGCCCCCTGCTAGATTTCAGTTGCCATGATCCAAGAACTATACCTGAAGGAGTTTGTAAAGTAAGTACACATGCTGGGCTGCAGGTGGGAGCTGGGAGAAAATGGGTCTGATGCCAGTCTTCAGCCACCTGCAAAGTTACTTTACCACTGAGAGTGCCTACACAGGAATGACCGGCAGAAAGGAGAACAAGAGTGTTCTCTGCCTTCGGACCTGTCAGGTTTGGTAAGGGGTGACATAGAGTGCTTGTTAACTTCCCTTGTACTTCAGAGGTACTCAGAGAGGCTTAATAAAAATGCAGATTCCTGGGCCCATTCCTGAGCTACCAAGTCAGAATCTCCAGGGCTGGGCTCACCCACAGACATGTACTTTGAAAAACATCACAGGGTGATTCTTTTGCACAACCAGCACTGAGAAAGCCATGTTATAGGATAGATGCTGTGGCAACTTCCCATACAACTTTAAAAATCCTTGATGTAGGAAATAATGTGAACGGTGTTCTCTCTTCTGCTTCTGAAGGAATTTCCCCAGTAAGTTTTCCCTCTGTTTTGTTGTATTTAGCTCTTACCCCATTTCCATGAAGAAAGATAAGAAAGGGGGAAACGCAAAGGAGCATCTCTATGCCTCTTAGACCAGCAGCTGTGTATTTCCCTTCTGTTGTTTAGAGGAAAATATTTCCTGCATTTTCCACTTTTCTCTATGTGCAGTAGACATGGTAAACTTCCCAAACATCTGTTCTCTTCTCTTCCTCAGAGAACCCCAATTTTGCCCAAGTATCCACCCATTTCCATAGGGCCAGTGGATTTCAGGGGACTCTGGGTTTATCTCCAGCCCCAGAAGGAAGGTCCCCACTCCTCTTGCCAAGGATTGGCTTGGGCCTGGGGATGCGAGACATGGGGGAGTTGTTGGGGGAAGCATTCTTGTTCCTCCTTCATTGGCTAGACATTGTCACATCTACGTGTTACAAAGGAATACAACAGTCATCTGTCACCATGAAGGAAGCTAGTCAAGGATAAAAGTGGCTCATTGAGGGTTTCCGAACAGAAAGATGGAAGGAATCTGGCCACTAATGGCTTTGAGGGGCCACTGCATTAACAATCTCAGACCTTCTGTCTCAGGACCTCTGGTGATGTGGGGTAAGAGACCTTCCATGTTGCTGGGACCACCGAGAAGTGGGCTTTCTGTTACTTGCAGCTGCAAGCGAAAGCACCTCGATCTCTTTTCCGACCCCCCTCCCGATCTAATCTTCAGCTGGCACTACAACTTCTGCAGTTCAAACTGAGATTACATGCTCAGACCAATGGAGTTTATGGCAGTGCCCCATCAACCAAGGCTTTGTTTCAATTCCTGTAGGTGGAGCTGCCTATCTGGGAAAGCCTCCCTGGATTCTGGGTCAGATAAGGAAGGGAACACCTCTCTCCTGGACTTGCTGTGGCCACCCTGGAAACATCAATCACCAGCTTCCAAATCCACTTTATGCTCTAACTTGGCAGAGGAGCCTCAGGGCAAATAGACTCGTAGATGTCTGGGAAAGTGAGATGGGTATCCCGTGCTCCTAATGTGAACCCCTGGGTTTGCCACACCCTTCTTTTGCAGAGTTCCAGAGGAAAGGGCTGATGGGTGAACTGCCAGGTCGGCTGTCCCCACAGCTGCAACCACTTATACCAAGCTTGTTGAGCCTTCTGTCTCATATACTCTGCCTGCACATGTACTCTGGGGTGAATCCTGCATTTGGTCTGGGAGAGGAGAGGGAGCCTGCTCAGCCTGGTGCTACTTCTCTCAGTTCTAGGAATAACAGTAAATCCAGCTACCCTTTCTTTAGGCACATCTATGTGCCAGGCACTGTATCAAGCATATAGGATTTTTTCTTATTTATTCCTCCTAGCAATTCTGCTTCAGAAGGTACAATCATTCCCATTTTATAGATGAGGAAGCTAGGGTGGGTGTCATAAGTTGCCAAAGTAAGTGGCTAGTAGGTGGCGGAACTTGGATTCAAATCCATGTCGGGAGGAACCCGGTGTCTGGACTTCTGCCTTGTTCCTGGGGACCTGGTCCCCACCCTATCCTGGCCAGCTCCAGTGACAGATCCCATATCAGTGCCCTGTGAGTCCTCCCAGCCCTTGCTGGCACTGGAAGCCCATTATCAACACTCAGGTCCCCAGACCACCAACTGTTCCTATCAGCCAGACTGTCCAGTTACCAGTTGTATTAGCTTCCTAGGGCTGCCATCATAAATTACCACAAACCTAGTGGTTTAAACAACACAAATTTCTTCTCTTACAGTTCTGGAAGTCAGACTCTTACATAGGTATCACTGGGCTAAAATCAAGGTGTCAGAAAGCTGTGTTTCTTCTGGAGGCTCTAGAGGAGAATCTGTTTCCTTGCCTTTTCTAGCTTTTAGAGTCCACCTGCATTCCTTGGCTCCTGGCCCCTTCTTTCACCTTCTAAATCAGCAGTGTAGCATCTTCAAATCTCTCTCTGACTCTGCTTCCATCACTACATCTACTATTACTCTGACCTGTGCTTCTCTCTTATATGGACCCTTGTGATGACATTGGGCCTGCTTGGATAATCCAAGATAATCTCTCCATGTCAAGGTCTTTAATTTAATTTAATCTGAAAAAAATACCTTCTACCATGTGAAGTAATGTGCTCACAGGTTCTGGGGATTAGGACATGGACATCTTGGCAGGGGATGTTATTCTGTCTACCACACCAGTGAGCCATGCCAGTATCCAACCACACACCCAGCCTACTTAGACCACCACACTCTCCTCTGGAGCTGACCCCTCCTCCTTTCTCCCTCTGTGGTGTGACCTCTGACCTGGTAGATGGGTCTTGCTCAGGTCAGTGCTCTGACACTGCATGTTAGAATGGGATGCCCAATCCCAACCCCCCCCAAATGGAAGGAAAACATAGGTTCTCAATAAATGGTTAATAGCAGTGGCTTAGTCTGTTTGGGCTGCTATAACAAATATAACACAAACTGGATGGCTTAAACAAGAAACATTTACTTCTCACATTTCTGGAGGCTGGGAAGTCCAAGATCAAGGTGCCAGCAGATCCAGTGTCTGGTGAGAGTTGGCTTCCTGGTTTGCAGATGGCCATCTTCTCCTTGTGTGTTCATATGGTGAACTGCAGAGACAGAGGAAGCAAGATCTCTCATGTCTCTTCTTATAAGGGCACTAATCCCATCATAAGGGCTCCACCCTCATGGCCTAATTACCTCCTAAAGGCTGTACCTCTAAATACCATCACATTGAGATTAAGGTTTCAACATATGAATTTTGAGGGGACACAAACATTCATATCATAGCAAGCAGTCATAGGACTTATGCCAAATTGTATCTTGCCCCTCCCACTGTCATAGTGCAGGACTTGGCCAGTTCCTGAAACATAACAAGGTGGGGATGGGGCAACATCCTTGGCTTTCATGCTTTCAGGACTGCCTGGGGTGGTGAGTGGGTTCATTTTTTGTTTTTCCTCCCCATCTGAAGATGGGGCAGGAGGAGTAAGCACATAAAGCAGATCCCAGGAAAATTGTCCTATGAAATGCTCTGTATATGGCAGAGGCCCTGTGTGGCAGAAGAGACATCACATGTTTGTTCCCTGCTCTCAGGACTCTGAGTGGTGGTGCTGGGGGAGCAGGGGGTAGGAGGTGGGGAGCATCATTTCTATCTTGGTGCTTTTTCATTTCCACTCTGACTTATTATAACATTAATTTTGAAGTTAATTGATTGTACCTAACTAGAAACAAATAGTTTCCATAGCCCCTTCCCTCAAGAACCATTTGCTCCCTTAGCCCATGTCCATGCCCAGCCCTGAGAGGCTTGACCTACTCTGCACCCTTCCAGACTTCCTAAAAGCCCAATGCTAAAACCCAGTTTAAAGGGTTGGTCCCAGAGAGTGAGGGAACAGAAGGTCAGGGAGACAGACCTGAAGTCTCAGGGGCAATTGGCAGGGAAATCTGGGTCCTTAAGCTCCTTCTTTTCAAGTAGGTTTGAATGCTTGCAAAGAGCTGCTGTTCACAGGGCCCAGGGCTTAATCACAAGCTTTAACGCCTTTAGATACCCCTTTACAAAATAAAAGTTCAGAGACTTACCTGAGGTCATGTCACTGGCCATTAACAGAGAGCTAAGGCTAGAACTAGGATGCATGCCTCGTAAGCTGTGGTTCCTTCCATCGTGCTAGGCTGAGAAATAATAGCTAGATAGGCTCCCAGGACCTCTAGAATAGCCTGGGAAATGGAAACCTCATAGCCCAGTGATTCTGCTCATGCACCTGTCAGAGTCTGCACATGGGGCAACTAAATGAAGCAGGCCCAGATTCTGATCTGAAAGCTGGTGTTTCCTGCAAGCTCACCCCCAGAAATTAGTGGGGTGATCTTGGAAACGATGGGGAGAGTTTTAAGAGAACTTGGCAGTCCTGAAAATATTGAAGGAAGGGGCAAGCCAGAGAAATGCTACAGACTACTGCCAGTGTGTGCCTCTCAGTCCCCTGGATGGGGTGAGTTGTGAGCAGATAGAATGAGTCCCAAGTCATGGAAAAAGAAAGAGAGGCACACAGTGGCCGAGTGATCTGCTCATATCAAACCACTGGGGACAGAATAGAGTCCAGAGTCCCAACTTGTGAACTCATAACTAGACCGCTTTATTTCTCTGATTGGAATTTCACTTGTCTCCTATCCATGAAGATGTCTCTTCCCAAGGAAGAGATCCCATATATACAGTACAGTGGTTCTCAAACCTTTTGGTCTCATGACCACTTTATACTCTTAAAGATTATTAAGGAAGTACCTTTTGGTTTATTATATCCATCAATATTTACGGTATTCAAAATGGATACTGAGACAATTTTAAATATTTAATTATTCAGTTAAAATAACTACATTACATATTAGCATAAATGACATTATGGAAAATAAATATTAAAAAATAAAAGTAGTGACAAGAGTGGCATTATTTTACATTTTTGCAAATCTCTTTAATATGTTGAGGGAAAACCCAAATGTTGTAAAATATCTCAAAGAAGTTTATTCTGAGCCAATATGGGTGACTGTGGCTCTGGAAAACACAAACCAAAGAAGTCTTGAGAAAGTGTTCCCAAGACAGTCAGGTTGCAATTCTGTTTTATTCATTTCAGGAAAGCAGTGGTTACAGGCAAAGTTGTGAATTAATACATGGAGGTTATACATTGGCTTGGCCCCAAAAAGTAGGGCATCTTGAAGCAGGGGCTTACAGGTCATAGGTGAATTCAGAGATTCTTTAATTTGATATTGGTTAAAGGAGCAAGGCTTTGTCTAACAGCTTGGAGTCAGCAGGGAGGAATGTTTAAGTTTAATTTTAACATACATTAGTTAAGATAAGAAGTCTGCTAATCATCATGTGATGCTATGCCAGAGTAGGGTTACAAGAGCAAGACACAATACACTGGGGCAGAGGGAACTGTGAAGCAAAACTGATGGTCTGCAGATGTGACTTAACCCTTGCCTGGCATGTCCTTCGGTCCTGTTTATAATTTGGTATCTTATTGCCACAAAAAGTCTATTCTGTCAGTTTTATGACCTCTGTTTTAACATTAATGCTGATCAGCTATTGTGTCTAAACTGCAAAAGGGAGGGGGTGTAATGAGGCGTGTCTGACCTCCCATCCCTTCAT
The DNA here is from genome assembly GCA_023783475.1 of Daubentonia madagascariensis. Lineage (NCBI taxonomy): Eukaryota > Metazoa > Chordata > Mammalia > Primates > Daubentoniidae > Daubentonia > Daubentonia madagascariensis. The sequence continues at coordinate 61,496 of JAKFHU010002126.1, forward strand.
GGCCAGGAACTCAGTTTTTAAGATTTCTGTGGGGGTCCTCTTGGCCAAGAAGGCATCCATTCAGTTGGTTGGGGGGCTTAAGACTTTGTTTTTAGTTTACAAATATCTGGCTTCATAGAAGACAACTGGGATTCTCCTGTTTCTGCATTTAATCTGTTGAGATGTGTTGTTTTCGTGGAAGTACATGAGGAAAATTGGACTTTGCACAGATTTTTCATTGAAAAAAGGAGAAGTATTTTAATAGTCTTAATTTTTTAAAAAATTAAATTTAAAGACAATTTAAAAGACAGTGAAAAATTTCAGGCCAAGATTTTGGAAAAAGACCTATATCTAAACACCTATATCTAAACAATTAAAGCCCAGTGTTTGGGCCAGTTTTCCCCTAGAGATATCCATTAACAGGTGGCTGAGAGGCTGTTTTACATGTCTTGGAGAGACTCATTGGGGTGGGGCTGAAAAAGCTGTAATTTAGAACACAAAAGAGGAGCATTCTGTACATCTGGCTTGTGTCAAGACCCCAAAAAGCTATAACTTAAGAAACAGGTGAAAAAATTATATTTAGATGTTGCAAAGTAGGTGGCAACGGCTTACCTGTATTCATGTTGTAGGCCTGAGGGCCTCTTCCATCCTTGTGAAGGGGAGTGCTAAATTTGTCACCTTTCATACAACACTTAGTGGCCTTTTCAGATAACTGTGGACATTCTTCTTTGGTACCATACAAAATTCAACAAGTGGTGATTTCTTTAAGGTTTGTTACAATGTGGAATCTGAAAACTAATTAATCGAACTTTTCATACTTTGCAACATTAAAATCCATTGGCCTATCTTGCACTTTGAATGACTCTTTTACCTGTGCATGGTTTTGTAACATCATACATTGGTCATTTGGAAAAAACTGGTTCACTGAGTGTGGCAGACATATCCTAGGGTGACTCCCAATGAGTCATACCCTTGTATGATTCCTCTCTTCTTGAGTGCAGGCAAAACTTGTGACTTGCTTCTAAAAAAATAAATAATAAAATATGACATAGGTGAAGGGGTTTTGCAGATGTAATGAAAGTCTCCAATCAATTGACATTAATCAGGAGAGAGATTATTGTGGGTGGGCCTGAGCTAATCAGGCCTCCCTTCCCTTCCCTCCCCTCTCCTCCTCCTCTTCCTCCTCCTCCTTCTTCTCTCTCTCACTCTCTCTCTCTGGCTTTGAAGAAATGAGATGCCATGAATACTACAGCAGCAAGGTCATGAATTCTACCAACAATCTGAGGGAGCTTGGAAAAGGATCCTTCCCAAGCCTCCACATGAGAACTCAGCCCAGTTGCCACCTTGGTTGTAGCCTTATGAGACCCTGAGCAGAGGACTCAGCTAAATCACACTGACTCCTGAGCCACAGAAACTGTGAGATAGTATCATGTGTTGCTTTATGGCTACAAAATTTGTGGTAATTTTTTATGTAGCAATAGAAAAATAATACACCAAATTATGCAGATCTTCCTAATGTTTTCATGTTTATTATACAAATAACAAATCACAGTTGTTAATATCACTATTGATCTCAGAAAAGATTCTTGAAATATTGGAAACATTTTGTTAAAGAACCCACAAGGGGGGTTCCCTCAGTTGCTGGCTGCACAGAAAGCCAATTACTGAGACAACGAGGAATGTCAAGGAAGGAAGGAGATTTATTGCAGAGGACATGAACTGGGAGGTGGAAGGACTGCCTCAAATCTGCCTCCCCGACTGATGGGAACAGAGTTTTTTCTAGAGGGGAAATGAAGAATGCATGAAGTGAGTGAGCATCATTACATGTTTGGGGTGGAGTGCAGGGCACGCAAGCGCAGTGAGAAATCATACTGGCACATACATCGCATGATCAAAAAATGGCAGATAAGCCCCTCCCAGGGTGGAGATTTTAGTAGTATGATGAGCTAGGGGGCAATATGGGTCATCCTTTAGGTCTTGTGCACGTGAGGGTTGTGGGGAGTAGGTTGCTCAGCGGGTCCTTGGGCAAGATTTGTGGTGGAATGACGCTTATCTTGACTTTTCTGAAGTATCAGGTAGTGTAAAGCCTTGTGATTATCTCATTGCTGCAAGGAGGGTCCACCGTTTCTGAAAAACAACTCAAAAGGGAGGGGACCAGTGAAACAGAAAATTACAAAATCTGGCCAGCAAACTTTACTGGCCTGGGAACTTGAAACATAAGAGAACTGCAAAAAGGTGTTTTTGTTCAGGGAGACAGTTACAATTTCAATCTCACAGTAGTGGATAAAAGTTTTTTCAAAATCCTAATTTTCACTTGAAAGGTCAAATTTTATTACTGACAACAGATGCTACCAGTTGTTTTCCTTGAAGTGACAGGCTCACTTTATCCATTTTTTCAAGAAAATGCCTGGAAAACACATGTCTGAATAACCATAGTTTGCTAGTCACCCTTCTAAGAAAAAAGTAGTGTTCCATGCAGGGTGGAAAGCTAGGTCAGCTGGCAACTTAATCATATAAGTGCTTTTCTTGAGAAAACTATCATGCAACACGGGGGCTTTATGTACACTTCGTACTTTGTCATGCACAATATTAAAAAGTGTACTCATGGGTTGAAATTTAAAAGAACTAATGTGCTTCTTGCTTCATCAAGGACTTCTTAGGTAAAACTTGTTTTGGGTTTGTTTTTCTTTTTTTGAACTGTGGGAGTGTGGTGGTGAAGGCTCCAGTGATGACTAGTGCAGTTTTGGGCCAACCCCTTCATTTGTGTTTCTTCTCCATCAGTGTGAAACAGCAGGAAAGGCAAATAATATCTCAGGATCATTATGGAAGTGGTTTTGAACCTATAGAATCCCCAGCAGGATCTCAGGAACCCCCCGTGAGAATCTCTGTTTTGGTGTAGCATTAGCAGGAAATTCACTGAAGATGTTCTCTCATTTCATGAGGACTTGTTAGCACCGGAAAGGAAGGCAGCTGGCTCCACTCCTTGACCCTGGAAACACGTCACCTATGAAGAGGGCAGGGGGTGAGTTTCCACAAGGCAGGACTGGTCAGCCTCATGGATTCTTCCTCCTCCTAGGGTTTGCTGCTCAGCATGGATGAGCAGAGAACCACAGCTGGGCTCCTGATAGCCCTCACCCCCGGAAAGCTGCATTCTTCTCACCTCTAGCTTTACTTGCCAGCATAGTTCTTAGAGTAGGAAATGTGTCTGGTATTGATCCCATTCTGGCCCTCATTAGTAACCATGATCTTACATATGCTAGCCCAGTTTTGTAAGAGTGAGGTCCAGCCTGCTATACCTAGCACCCTCTGTTCAGGTTTCTTTTCTTCTTCTCAGATCCACTCAAGACACCATCTGAGCCCTTACCACTTCCTGCTGGAATTAAAACAATACGAGCTGACAGTGCCCAGAAGAGAGTGAAGCAATACCCAGAGAGGTGCTGGCATTTTTTAGAGGGAGGAGGAAACAATGGGCACATGAGCAGCCTGCTTTACAGAAAGTTCTGTGATGGGATCTTCTGGCAATTTGGAATGCTGGGAGAAATCACAGGCACAACCTAAAGTGACCTTCCCCAGGGAGGGCCCAAACCCCGGCACTAGGCCATCTGCCCTTAGGGACTGGTGAGTAAAGACAAGCATCTGTCCATCTCTGAGCCATCGATGCCAACCCGGCACAGGACCAGCAGTGGGCAGTTGTTCCAGATGTATGTGGGCTTTTTCTGACTTGTATCACCTTCCCTCCTTCCTGTCCCAGTGAACTTTTTAAACTTCAAGTCTGACCATGTCATGTCTTAACTTAAAACCCTTCTAGGGCCCCTGCTCCTCTTCCTGCCAAGTATCAAATTCTTATCATGGTCCCCAGGGATTTGCTTAAGGACCCAGTTTTACCTTCATTTAGCTTCTCATGTTTTCTCTAATAGGACCTGACCCAGTTTGTAACTAGACACACATGAGATTATTGGATCAGTGTGTGTGTTTTCCATTCCTGAGACTCATAGCCTTGTGGAGCGATTTGAGTTCAGTGTTGTCAACCAGTGCCCAGTAGGCATTCAATAAATACTTTTGAATGAATGATTCTGAAATCTTCATCTCCAACCCTGACACCTGAACTACATACCTAATTCATTCCATCTCCAGAGAGCAAGCCAAACCTTGTCATGTCCCTGCCATTTCATATCCTGGGGTTGGGAGGTATGTAAAAGCTCACAGAGAGCTTTACCCTCCTCCTTAGACCACTGCCCTCAGGTGATAAGTGGTGTCTGATAACCTCTAACCAAACAAATTTGAGAAATGTTTACTCATGACCTGGGTCTACAGACACACTGACAGTGTTAAATCACCTTCATTACTGTAGTGATAAAGAATGGCTCCGTGGCAGTCCCTTGGGTCCCACCCTCACCCCACTCTCCATTGCCACAAGGAAAAGGCTGCTTCCTTTCTCTTTAGCCCCACTCTGGCCCCAAGACAGCTCCAGCTCCAGTCCCTACTGATTGCTGCACAGCAGGGAAGTGCTGGGAACTGGGAATACCTTATTCTTTCCTGAGTCTCCCTTTCTTGGCCGTTCTTCAAGTGTCCAGAAAAGTCTAAGAATGGTGAAGACACACTCACTGTCCTTCAGCATATGGCCACTTAGATTTGTAGACAAAATATGCCGTGTGCATTTTGCTCACGTGGTGCTTCCTTGCCACCTCCTGCTGGATGTTGCCTTCTCCCCAGTCCTTACCCTTCTCATCAACAGTGAAGCGGGGACCTTTGCACTTCTGGCTTTTGCAGGAAGAGACCTTGCTGGATATAAGATTGTTCCAATTCAATCTGGTGAATTTTTGAAGAAGAACGTCTCCAGGCAAGCATGGTAAGCTTGAACGGAGATGCCTCCAAGACACCGTGGTGGGGCTAGGAGGGTCAGTTAGAGAAACATCAAGGGAGGCAGGAGAGGTAAGGCAGGAAAGCAAGGGACCCATGAAGGAGTGAGTGGTGGGACGGGGCCTGAAGGCAGCATATTAAAAGCTCCGACATAAAGGAAGCCCCATGACAGTGGGCCAGAAAGAGAGAGACCAAATCAAGTATCAGGTAACCTCTGGGAGAAAAATCTCAACATAAGCGGTGTGGGACATGAAATTCCATCTTTAGAACCAAGCCAACTTCAGAAGTCACACCAGAGAGCAGTTAGCTGTAGAAAGAATCTAGGGGAACTATCTGGGCGGGTGAAGCTGGAATTATGGCAAAGCGACCACGGTTGTTTGGCATTATTTCAACAAGAAATAAGTTACTGTTGATAGGAATGTGTTTTGTAGTTCCTGGCATCATCTAGTTGTCCCCGGTTAACTTGTCACTTGAATAACAGTAAATATCAATTGTTATTTCCAAAAAAAGATAAGAATTTTCATTTGAGAAGAATGGTTATTCAACTTTCTGAATTCAATGAGATTTCCTCAACTTTCTGGTTTCAACTGGTTATTCTGGATATTTCTAGTTATCTCTAAGCTACCAAATATGTTGTTACCACTAGAAATCTCTTATACTAATTCATTATTCTAATAAGAGACAAGAATTTAAAGTTGATTAGGATGTGCTTTCATTTTCTGGCATCAAATGGTTATTCTAGTTATTTACAGTTATTCCACATTTACTATCTAGGTAACACTAATTATCTATAGTACTAACCTCTTATTCCAACAAGAAATAAGAAGTTAGAGTTGAGAAAAGCATGATTTTCAGCTTCCAGTCTTTATTGATTCTAATTCTATCTAGTAATTTCTATTTAGCTAGTTTCCTAGGAATACATAATTATGTAACACCAACACATGCATTCAAAACAAAAAATAATGTATATTTAAGAAGACTATGTTTCCAATTTCTGGCTTCTACTTGTTAGTCAAGTTATCTTTAGGTAACTACTTGCCTAGGTGCCACAACTTATTTATAGTACTAATTCACTATTCCAACAATAAACATGAATTTAGTGTTGAGAATAAAGTGATTTCTAGAATCCTGCTTTCATCTAGTTACTGTAGGTATCTCTAGTTGTTTCTACTTAACTAATCTCCTAAATTCCACTAGGTATATGTGATACTAACACATTAGCAAACAAGAAATAAGAATTTATACTTTAGAGAATCTAATATTTCAGCTTTTGGACTTCACCTAGGCATTCTAATTATGTCTAGTTTTGTTTAGTTAGCTACTTACCTAGGTCCCACAAGATATGTAGAGAATTAACTTATGGTTCCAACAAGAGATAAGGATTTAGATTTGTGAAGATTGTATTTTCTATTTTCTGTCTTCTTATATATTAATATATCCTGGTCATTTCTAGCCATCTCTAGTTAACTAGTTTCCTAAATACCACTACTTATCTCTAGTACTAAATAAATAACCCAGAAATAAATAAAAATTCAGAGTTTAGAAGAACATGATTTTCAGCTTCCTGGTTTCAAAACACTATTTTGGTTACATCAATTATCTCTATTTAAATATTACCTAAGTAAAATTAGTTTTCTATAATAGTAATTCAATATTTTATTTTATTTTTAAAAATTTTTTTTATTTTTAAATTTCAGAATATTATAGGGGTACAAACACTTTGGTTACATATATTGCCTATGCACTGGCCAAGTCAGAGCTACAATGGTGCCCATGCCCCAGACAGTGTGCCCTGCACCCCTTAGGTGTGAGTTTACCCATCCCCTCCACCCCCTCCACCTGCCCGACCCCTGATGAATATTATTTCCATGTGTGCACATAAGTATTGATCAGTTAGTCCCAATTTGATGGTGAGTGCCAGTGGTGCTTGTTTTTCCATTCTTGGGATACTTCGTTTCAAAGAATGGCTCTAGCTCCATCCAGGAATAACAAAGAAATTAATACACCATTGTTTTTTATGGCTGAGTAACTCAATATTTTAAAAAGAAGTAAGTATTTAGGGTTGAAAAGAATGTTATTCCACTGCCTGGATTTAACAAGTTTTGTTTTGTTTTTTGCTATGTCTAGTAAACTAGTTACCTATGTACCACTAATTATCTATAGTACTAATGTTTTATTTCAACAAGAAATTAGGTATTAGGATTGAGAAGAATGTGTTTTCCAATACCTGGCTTCAACTAGTAATCTCTAGTTGTTTGTACTTAATTACATACATGGGTACCAGTATTTTTCTATAATACTAACACATAATTCCAAAGGAAATAAAAATTTAAATTTGAGTAAAATGGTTTTTCAACATCCAAGCTGTTCTAGATATGTTTAGTTATCTCTAGTATACTAGGTACCACTATATTTCTATACAACTAACACAATATATTTCAACAAGAAAGGAGTTGTTTGATGTCACAAGATGTGTATTTCAGCTACCTGAAATGGTTTTTTTTTCTTCCTTCTGGGTAAGTACCACAAGTTAGCTGTATAGCTAACGCCTCATGCAACAATAAATAAGAAGTTAGAGGTTAAAAATATGTGTTTCCAATTCCTGGCATGAAGTATCTATTAATACTTATTTCTAGTTAAATTAATTAAATAGTTATCTGGTGACCAATAGTACTAACACATTATTCATACACACAATTAGACTAGATGTAACACATCGTGACTTCCTAACTTCAATCTGATTCCTCGTTGTTCCTAATTATTTCTGCTAAACTAGTTACTTAAGTACCACTAGTTATCTATAATAAAAACACATTATTTGGAAAAGAATCAGATTTTAGAAGAGTGGATCCAGATTCCTAACTAAAATATACGTTTTGGTTGTTTCTATATTTCTCTAGGTAACTAATTACTTATGGAACACTAGTTATCTGTGTATATGTTATGCCTTATTTTAATAAGTTATGCCTATTTCAATAAAAAGTATATGTTTTCCATTTACTGGCATCCACTATTTACTTCTCTCTAGCTAACTCTAGATAAATTGATATCCACGAAACAATAGCTACCTATAATACTAACTCATTATTCTTAAATGAAATAAAATTTTAGATTGAGAAGAATGTTATTAATATCCTTACCTTAAATATTTATTCTAGTGGTCAATTCTTATATCTACTTAAATATCTACCTAGGTACCACTACTCATCTATACATATAACTCATTATTCCAAAATGAAATAAATTTAGAGCTGAGAAGAATGTAAATTTTCAGCTTCCTGGGTTCAGCTTCCTGGCTTCTGCTAATAATTCTTGTTCTAGTTCAGTATCTCTATTTAAATCTTTTCTAGGTAAATCACCACTAAATATTTGTAGTACCCTCACATTATTTGGGCAATGAAGAAGAAGTCAGTGTCGAGAAGGATAGGTTTTGTAGTTCATGGATTCTTTTTCTTACTTCTAGTTGTCTCTAGTTAGCTAGTGTCTTGGATAACAATAGATATTTCCCAAACTAATATTTCTAATCAGAGATAAGAATTTTTAATTGAAAGGATGGTCATTCAAATTCCTCGGATTCAACTAGTTTTCTTCAGTGTATAGTCTTCAACTAGTCACTCTGGATACTTCTGGCTATTTCTAAGTTGCTAATTATTAATTACCACTAGATATTTGTGATAATTGTGCATCATTCAAACAAGCACAAAGAACTTTGAGTGAGAAGGATAGATTTTCCACTTTTTGGCATCAAATAATTATTCCACATATCTGTAATTATCTCTTGTTAACCATTTACCTAGGTAACATTAACCATCAATAGCATTAAATTCTCATTCCAACAAGAGATGATCATTTTGAGTTGAGAAGAATGTGATCTTCAGCCTCTAAGCTTCAACCAGTCATTCTAGATGTCTTTTATTGTTGCTCCTTAACTAGTCTTCTCGGAATATCTTATTATATAGAACTAACTCATTAATTCTATAAGAAAAAAGAATTTATATTTGTGAAAAATGTTTTCAACTACTTGATTTCCCATTGTTACTCTAGTTCTCTCTAGTATACTACTTACATACCTCTACTTACATACAGAAATAATTCATTATTGCATCAATAAATGAGAGTGAAATGTTGGTCTAAAAAAGTGATTTTTAGATTCCTGGCTTCTATTAGTTATTCTAGTCATCATTAGTTATCTCTTCTCAACTAATTTCCTAAGTAACCCCAGGTATGTATAGTACTGGCCCACTATCCAACAAGAAGTAAAACTTTACAGTTGAGAAGAATCAAATATCTCATCATTCAGATTGCACTTATTTATTCTAATTATCTCTAGTTATGTTTAGTTATCAGCTTATCTAGGTTCCACAAGATATGTATAATGTCAATTCTTTGTTCCAACAAAAATAAGAATTTTTCACAAAGAAATGATAAATATTTGAGGTGATGGATATCCCAGTTACCCTGATTTGATCATCACATTCTTATGTAGGTATCAAAACATCACATGCCCCCCATAAATATGTACAACTATTATATACCAATGAAAAAATAAGAATTTTGATTTTGGGAGACTGTGTTTTCCACTTACCGTCTTCACCTATTTATTCTAGTTATTTCTAGTCTTTTCTGGCTAACTGTTATCCTAGATACAAATACTTTTCTGTAGTATTAATTCAATAATCCAACAAGAAATAATAAAGATTTAGAGTTGAGAAGAATGTGATTTTCGGCCTCATGCCTTTTATTGAGTATTGTGGTTATATTAATTTCTATTTAAATTGTAACTAGGGAACTCTAGGTGTCTATTGTACTAACACAGCATTCCAAAATTATATAGGAACTTAGATTTTAGAAGAATGTTTTTTTAATGCCTGTGTTCAACCAGTTTTCTGAATTCTGTCTAGTCACATAGGAACCAGTACTAGAAATAGTATTAATGAATTATTTCAAACAAATAAGTAACAAGATTTGACAAGTATGCATTTTCCATTAGGTGTATCTGTTATCTTTAGTAATATCTAGCTAACTATTAAATAATTACCTGGGTACCACTATTTATCTCTAATGCTCATACATTATTGCAACAAGAGGTAGGAATTTAGACTTGAGAGTTGAATGTTCAACCTCTTGGATTTCAATGTTTTCCCAGATCGTTCTAGAATCATTTACCTAAGTAGCAGTAGGTATCCCTAGTATTTAAACTTTATTTTTTATTGAAATAAGTTAGATTTGAAAAGAATATGTACTTTAGCTTCCTGCCTAAAAAATATATTCTGGTTAACTCTAGTTTACTCTAGGTTATTAGTTACCTAGGAACTGCCAGTTATCTATAGAAGTATCTCCTTACCTTGACAAGAAATAATGTTAGATTTCAGGAGTATGTGTTTCATGTTTATTTCTGGTTATCTTTAGTTTTCCCTAGTTAACCAGTTACCTATATATAGACTTTATACATCCTTATATAACTCCTTACATAAATGAGATATTAAAAGTTACAATTCACACACACACATGCATGTGCGTGCGCGCACACACACACACACACATATATATAGAGAGAGAGAGAGAGAAAGAGAGAGAGAGAGAGAGAGAGAGAGAGATTTTTCCCCCATTTCTTTGCTTCAACTACTTACCATATCTCTGGTTAACCCTGGTTAAATTGTTATCTAGGTGCTAATAGTTATCTGTGGTACTAACTCATTATTCCTACACAAAATAGTAATTCAGAATTGAGAAGAATGTTTTCTGCACCCTAGTATGAAATATTTATTCTAGCTATGTCTTCTTCACTTTCGTTAAAAAGTTTCATGACTTTCACTATTCATCTATAGTACTAACCCATTATTGCAACAGGAAATGAGAATTTTGAGTTTAGAACATGATTTTTTCACTCTCCCGGCTTCAATTAGTTATTCTTATCATATCTGGGTATCTCTATTTAAATCTTGCTTCAATAAATCTAGTTACCTATAGTACTAACTTAGTATTCCAAAAAGAAATAAGGATTTTGAGTTCAAAAGAATGTGTTTTTTAAACTTCTTTGTATTTAACCAGTTTTTCCCCAGGTAAATCTAGATATCTATAGTACTAATTCAATGTTCCTAAAAGATATATGAATTTACAGTTAAATGTAGAGTTGAAAGAATGCCTTTTTCAACTTTCTGGGGTTAACCAGTTTTCCTAGTAATCACTTGAGTCCACTAACTACTTACTTAGGTTCCAATAAATATCTACAGCACTCACACATTATTTCAAAAATGCATAAGAAGTTAGTGTTGAAAAGAATGGGTTTTCTAGTTCCTGGCTTCATCTAGTTATCTATAGCTAACTAGTCACCTGGAAAACAGTAGCTACCTATTGTACTGACTAATATTTCCAACCTGAGATAAGAATTTTGAGTTGAGAAGAATTATTATTTAGCTTCCTGAATTCCATCAGTTTTCTTCAGCTTTCTGGATAGCTCTAGTTTTTTCTAGGGTACTAGATTTCTGTGGTAAGAATTCATTATTATAATAAAAAAAGAATTATAGGTGAGAAAGATGTGTTTTCTACCTCCTGGCGCCAACTGGTTATCTCATTAACTATTTGCCTAGGTAACACCATTAATCTATTGAACTATTCCAAAAGTAACTAATACAGAGTTGAGAACACCCTAATTTTCAGACTCTAGGTTTCAGCTGGTTATTTCATTTATCTCTATTTGTTACTATTTGACTAGTCATCTAGGAAAACTAGCTATATAGAAATGACATTCATTCAACAAGAAAAAGATGTACTATTTTAGAAGAATATGTTTTTCACTCCCTGGCTTCCACATTTTATTATGGTTTATCTCTTGTATGCCATTTATTTAAATATATCTACTTTTCTGTAGCAATAATTTATTATTTCAACAACAAATAATACTTAAATGTTGACTAGAAAATGATTTTTACATTCACCCTGGTTTCAAGTAGTTATTCCAGTTATCATTAGTTATCTCAGCTTTACTGACTTCCTAGGTACCCGTTAGGCATGTATAGCACTTACACATCATCAAACAAGGTATAGGATGTATTTGAGAAGATACTAATATTTCAGCTATTAGTCTTCACCTAGTTATTCAAATTACCTCTAGTCACGTCTAGTTAACTACTTACCTAGGTCCCACAAGTTATGTAGAATATTAATTCATTACTCCAACAAGAAATAAGAATTTTGAGTTGGGAAGCATGTATATTTTACCTCCTGTCTGCACATATTTAATTCTAGTTATTTCTACTCATTTTCTGTTAATTAGTTTCTTAGGTAACACTATCTGTATTACTAAGTCAATATTAAAGCAATAAAAATTTAGAGTAGAAATTAATGAGGTTTTTAGCTTTTTGGCTTTATCTAGTAATTATAATTAGGTATCTCTATATAAATTTTACTTGGGTAATTCTAATTATCTCTAGTGTTAACTCAATAGTCCAAAAAGAAATAAGAATTTAGAAGAGAAGGGTGTACTTTTCCATTGCCTGTATTTAACCAGTTTTTCAGATTGTATATAGTAAACTAGTTACCTAGGTAACAATAATTATTTAGCATTAACATACTATTTCTATAAGAAATAAGGAGCTATATTTTATAAGAATGTGTTTTCTATTATTGTATTCAATAGTTATCTGTAGTTATCTCTAGATAACTAGATACACAGATAAAAGTGTCTACCTATAGTACTAACACATTATTCCAACAAGTGATAATAATTTGGAGTTGAGAAAATTGTTTTTCAACTTCTTGGATTTAACATAATTTCCTAAATATCAGTAGTTATCTCAAGTGAACTAGTTACCTAAACACCACTAATTATCTATAGTATTAATGCATTAAGAAATAAGAATGTATACCTGGGAAACACACAATCATTCAGAATTCTTACTTCACCTATTAATTCAAATTTTGTATAGTTGTACCTATTTAAATACTTGCTGGTCCTACAAGATATGTTGAGCATTAACTCATTATTCAATTATGAATTCAGACTTTAGAGTTCATAAGAATGCCTTTTATCCTCTGTACCTCAACTATTTCTTATAATTATTTTCTAATCAGAAATGAGTCAACACAGAGCTCCTCAAAGATGCCAGTGCCACCTCACCAGCACATTCCTTATTTGAGTTGTGCCTTCTCTGCCCTCCAAGGGAACAGAGTTCAGAGGCACGGCTCTGGTCTCACATAATAAATCATATCTGATACCCGCTTCCCCTAAATTTTCTCACCAATTCATCAATAGTCTGCCAAGACAGTTCCCATATTTCCACGTCATTTACTGTAGGCTGCTGTTGTCAAAACATAAAGGTGCCACTCCAGCAGGATATTAGGCCAGCCCCAGGACAAGGAACCCCAAGTCACAGCTCTGTGCTCCCATGTCAATAAGTTCTCCCCATATTGAATTATGTTCTGTCCCCTGTCTTGCTGGCTTGACGTCATCAAAATCCATTCCCACTTATGTTATTCCAGTTCATGCAGGTGCATATTAGCCAGGTCCTGCAGTTCATCTAAATAGAAGGTATTTCCCACCCAAACAGAAACTGTATATTCCTCCTATGCTGTGATGTGCTGTGATCTCACCTAGTCACACTTTACACTTGCCATTAGTCCGATAGCAATGAAAGTTAGCAGGATGGATGTTAACTAAGACAAGCAACATCTTTTGAGGTAGTGTCCTTAGATGAGGTCTTTGTGGGGTCTCCAGGAACAATGAGATTGCTTCCCAATTAGCAAGGGTAGGGGGGTGGCTAAGGACAGGATGAGGGTTCAGGGGATTCCAGGTATTCACACGTCTCGTGCTCATCACCTTTGCAGGTCTCGGGGCTCCACTCTTTTCCTTGTCAGCTCCTTACATGGATACAGAGGCCTGCGAGGGCTGTGCGTGCCGCCTCCGTGCAGTTCTGCCAACCAACAATTGGGATCAGGGCCTGACGTTCAGCAGTCTGCCTTACGACTGGCGAAGAGGACATCGCCTGAATCTAGTGGGTTAGGGTAGGCGGCAAGCTGGGCTTCCCATCAGACACACACACACACACACACACACACACACACACACACACACACACCCCTGTGATAGAGATCCGGGTTAGGGCAATCATAGAGTG
>JAKFHU010002127.1:0-14073 GCA_023783475.1 Daubentonia madagascariensis
ACACAAACCCCCCCAGTAAAATAGGCCCCAAAATTTCAAAACCCCCAATTTTAAAACCCCCCCCCCTTTGGGGTTTTTTTTTTTTGGGTTTTTTTTTTTTTTTTTTTCCCCGGGTTTTTTTTAAAAAAAACCCATAAAGAAACCCTTTTTTGGAAAAAATTTTTTAAGGGGACCCCCCCTAAAGGGTTTTTTTTTAAAGCTAACCCCTTTTTTTTTTTTTTTTTTTCCCTTTTTTTTTTTAAAAAAAATTTTTTAAAAATGAAAAAAAAAAGTTAAAATTTTAAAGTAAAAAAAAAAAATTTAAACCAAAAACATAGTTGTTTTATTTGGCATGTTTTTAAAATATATTTCCCATGATTTTAAATTTCTAAAATTTTTATTTGTTGGGAAAAATGGACGGGAGGGTTTTTTTTTTTCCTCAGGGCCCCAAAAAACTGGATAATCCTGGGCCGGGTTTTTAAAAAATCCCCCTCAATATTTTTTTATTTTTTAAAATTTTTAGGGGGGAAAAAGTTTTAAAAAAACCCCCCCCCCGTTTGGGCAAATTAGTTTGGCCAGGGGAAAAATACCCTTTTTTTTTTGTTTAATTTTAATTTTGGTTTTTGACAAATTGGGGAAATTTCTTTTAAAAGGGGGCCCCCCGTTAAACCCCTTTCACCGGGGTTTGAAAAATTTCCTTTGGGAAAAAATTCCCCGGGTTTTTTTGTCATTAAAATTTCCCCTTTTACTTGTTTTTAATTTTTGGAAAAAAAAAAAAAAAAAAGACTAAAAAAAAGAAAAAAAAATAGGGGTTTTTTTTTTTCGTTAAAAAATTAAAACCCCCATGCCCCCCGGATTAAAAGATTTGTAAACCTCCTTGGTTTTTTTTTTTGGGGGTTCCCCCCCTTTTTTCCAAAAATGGGGAGCGGAAAGTTTTAAAAAAAAATTTCATTTTAAAAAACTTGGCCCCTAGTAAAGGTATGTTTCCCCCCCTTTTTAAGAAAAAAGTTTAAGGAAAAAATTGGGGCCCAAATTTTTGGGGTTTAAAATTTCTTTTAAAAAAAATTTCCCAAATTTTTGGGGGCCTTTTTTTGTAAAAAAAAAAATTTCCCCCCCTTTTCCCCCCCAAAAAAACTTCCTTTTTTCCCCCAAAAAAAAAAAACCCCCCCCCTTTTTTTCCCCCCCTCCCGGCCCCTTTTTCCCCCCCCTTTGGGTTTTTCACCCTTTTTTCCCTCAAACCCCCCCCTTTTTTTTTTTAAAAAAAAAAACTTTTTAAAAAAAATTTTGGGGTTTTTTTTCCCATCTGTAATTTTTTTAATTCTGGAAAAGTTCTTTGTATAACTTGAGAAGATAGACAAGAGGGAGGAAAGTGGGCTTAAAAAGCAGTGCAAAGGATTTTTTTGTGGGATGGATTAAAATACCTTCTATTATAAAAAATTTAATAGTTGTATTTTTACAATTTAGGGACTTTTTCCTATAGTACATTTTTTTAATTTTTCCGCTTGATTTTTTGGCTCTAGTGTTGTGAAAATAGGGTCTAGTTCTGGCAAGACAGGGAGAAAAGGGTGGGGTTTGGGTTGATGAACCAGCCAATTTGTACTAACCAGCTTTTTGTCTTAAAATTATATTGGCCAAAATAAGTAGCTTTTCTTTCTCCATTCCGTTTGTTGTTATTGCCATTCTTTCTCTGCATTTTTATTGATGAAAGGGAAGCAATTGGACAGAAAGGAATGGGTGGGTAGGGGGGTGGGGCAGAAGTGTGGATAGGGGGATGTTTACCGAGATTTGTGCTGTCCAAAATGGTATTTTTTTAAGTAACTTTTCAAGGGGCAGTTGGAGGAAGGGAATGGAAGAAAAAAAGGTAAATTTGCCCAGTATTTTTGTTTTATTTCTTTTTTCTTCGGATTCAGTGGTCATTCAGGGCAAACCCTTTGTCTTCCCGTACAATAAGGAAATTAAGGCAGGCCCTTTGACTTTTGGGCTTTTGGGGGGTTTTTAAAAGAAAGTTTTAAAAAAATTTTTTAGAAAGAAACTATAAAATGACTAATGGGAAGTAAAAGCTACTTGAAAGGATCCCGTTTGGTTGGTTTTAGGTTGTTTAGATTTTGCTAAATAAAAAAAACAAGAAAGAATCGTCTTTGTAGGAAAAGGGAAAAAGCCTGTTTTACCTCTCTCTCGGATTGCAGATTCTATTCTTTTAATTTGTCAGTTTTAGGAAATAAAACCTGCCCTTCTACTTGTAGTTTGGGAAATATGATTTTAGGCTTAGATTTTCTGGAGAAGAAAAGGAAAGAGTTTAGGTTTTTTTATTGCTTGGGTTTGTGCTAAAGGAAAAACAAGGTATTTAAATTTCGCCAGAAGAATGTTTTTTTATCTTATTTCCAAGTCTTTTTAAAGTACTAAATTAATCTGAAGTATGTTGGTAGTCAAAACTTTAATTCTTTCATAGCTTTTTTAATATGCACATTTTTCTACAAAAACTGCCCAGTGTTTTAGGTTTGTTTTATTAGGCAGTTTTTCAATGACTTTTTAAAAACACTGAAAATTAAAATTGCAAGGAGTTAAAATAATGTTTTTTTTCTTTTTTTTTTTAATATCAAGAAACTTGAGTTTTTTTTTTTTTTAAAGCTTTATTAAAATAAAAAAAGATTCATGTTTTTTTTGGGTTTCTTTTTTGGCAGATTGGATTTTTTTTAACCCAAAAAAAAATTTAGTCTGTGCTTTCATTTGATGCTTTCAAATGGTTTTTTTCCGGGTTTAAAGGGCTTTTTTGTTAATAGTGCCCATCTATAATTTTTACATTTTGTTTTGTTTGTTTGTTTTTTTTTTGCCTCTCTGCCGTTTTTGGGGACCTTTTAGGTCAGGGCTATTTAGGCAAATAAGGTTATTTTTGGGTTTTAAAAAGTTCAAAAAATCTGTCTTTTAATTGGGGATTAACCTTTTTGTTTATGTTTATGATGGACCATGTTTATGATTTATTGCCATTTTACCCTGCTTTTTTTTTTTTTTCCCTTTTTGCCCTCCCCCCCTTTTCGGGGTTTGTTTTTTTTGTTTGTTTGTTTTTTTGGGGGGGGTTTTTGGGGTTTTTTTTTTTTTGGGTTTTTATTTTTCCCCCCTTTGTGGGGTTTTTTTTAGTGGTAAAGAAGTTGTACTTTTTTCTTTTTTCCTATTTGGGTTTTTTTCAGCCTCAAAGCTAGTTTGGGCTGGGGTTTAAAAGATTTTTACTGGGATGTAAGATTTTAAGTCTTTCTAAAGAACTTTGAAAAATTGTTATTTTAAAAAGTTTTGGGTTTTTTAGTACCAAATGTTTTTGGGGATAGTTTCCCTGGTACCCGATTTTGGGTGTTCTTTTCTTTTGTAGTTAATCTTTTTTTTTTTCTTCTAAATACTGCAGGAATTTTGTTGTGGAATATTTTCACCATAATGTGGTCTTTAAAAATTGTTTTTATAATTTTTCCCTTTTAGCTCAGGAAATTTTAAAGTAATTTCCTTAGACCCTCCTTTTTTAGCCTTTCCTTGTAGAACCCTTAAATAGGCAAAAAGTTGGGAAAACTTCTGGATTTATAAATCAGGCATTTAATTTTTCTCCAACTTCTCCCTCTCCCCTTCCTCTTTTTTCCATTTGGGAATTCGGCAGGTTTCCTTGGATCCACCTTCTTTCTTGGGTTTAAATTTTCTCCTCCCCCTTGCCTAATTTTTTATATAAACCCCTTATTGATTAATTGTAATAACCTTTTTTTTTCAGGATTTTTAATTGGTACTTCCTTTTAAAAGCAGCTTTTTTTTGTTTTTTTTTTTTTTTTTTTTTTTGACTGCAAATAGCCTCTCATTCTAATTTTTCTTTCGTTGTGGTTCCCTGCTCTAGTATTACTTCTTGTTTAGGGTTGGGTAGTCTCTTTTACATAAATTTAATTTCCCCTTTTGTGGGTTTGTAAAAATTTTAATTGTGTGGTTTTCCTTTGAAAGAAAGGGGCCATTGTCCTTGAGTGAAGATTCATTTTAGGGGAAGGAAAGCCCTACCATCGGTCACTTCTCTCCTGGTGGGTTGTGGGTTGTTCCAAAGTTTTCCGCATACCCTGGGGGGCCCCTTTTTTTTTCCCGGAATACGGAATTTTTTTTCCAGCAAATGGGGTTTCCCCTTAGGAACCCTTTTTAAGGTTTTCCTGGCTTCCTGGGGGGGGGGGGGTTTTTTTGGGGGTTTTTTCCCTTTTTTTTTTTTCCCCCCCTTTTTAAATTCCTTTACCCCCCTAAAAAGGGGTTCCTTAAAATTTTGTTTAATTTTTTCTATTTTATTTAAAAAGTTTTTTTGGAAAAATGATAATTTTTAAAAATTTAAAAATTTTTAAAAAATTTTTCCCTTTTTTTAAGGGCTTTTTTTTTTTTTTTTTTTCCCCCCCCCAAAATTTTTTTTTTAAAAATTTTTCCTTTTTTTTAAACCCCAAAAAAGTTTTTAAAATTTTTAAAAAATTTTTAAATTATTTTTTTTTTTGGGGTTTTTTCAAATTTTTTGGCAAAAAAAAATTTTTTTTTAAAAAAAAAACCCAAAAATTTGGGTAGCCCCCCTAAAAAAAAGGGGGGAAAACCAAAAGGAAGGGGGGGGGGAAAAAAGGGCCGGAACCAAAAAAGGGGGCCCCGGGGGGAAAAAAAAAGGGGGTTTTTTCGGGTTGTTTTTCCCTTTTTTTCGGGTATAAAAAAAAAACGGGGGTAAAAGGGGTTTTTTTTCAAGTTGAAAAAAATTGTGGGGGGGGGGGGAATTTATTTTCTGTTTTTTTGCTTTTTTAAGTTTTTTTAAAGGGTTTTTATTTTTCATTTTTCAAAATTTCCTATTAAAAATTTTGAAAATTGTTTGAAAAAAAATTAAAAAAAATTTTTGGCAAAAAAAAAAAAAAAAGCCCGGGGCCTAGTGGGGGGGGGTTTTTGGGAAACAAAATTTTCCCCCAAAAAAGGAAAAAAAAAAAAAAAACCCCCCCCAAAAAAAAAAGGGAAAAAAAAAACCAAAAAAAAAAGGAAACAAAGGAAAGGGGGGGGCTTTTCCAAGAAAAAACCACTGAAAAAGAAAAAGGGGCAAGAGGGTTTTAAATTGAGGAAAAAAAAAGTTTTTGGGTGTTTTTGAAAATTTTTGGGGGGCAAATATTTTTTTTAACATGGGGGGGACAAACCAAAAAAAAAAGGGAAAAAAGCAAAAAAAAACCCAAAAATAAAGTGGTTTGGGGTGAAAAACCAAATTTAAAAAAAAATGAAAAAAAAATTTCCCCTTTTTCCCATTTTTTGGGAAAAAAGAAAAAATTTTTTTTAAAAAAAAAACTTTAACCCCGGGTTTTTTTTAAGGGCAAGGGGGGCCCCTTTTTTTGGGCTTTTTGGGATTGTGGGGAATGTGGGGGAAAAAATTGGGGTTCCCCCCAAAATTTAAAATTTTAAAAAGCCCCTTTTTCCCCCCCCCCCAAAAGGTCCCCAAACCCCCTTTTGGGAAAAAAAAAAAAATTTTTGTCAAAAACTTTAGGGAAAAAATGCCCTAGGGGGGATTTAAAAAATGAAAATAAAATTAAAATAAAAAAATTTTAAAAAATTTTAAAAAATTTTGGGGTTTTGGGGGGGTAAAAGGAAATTTTGTAACAAAAAACCCGCCTTTTTTGGAAAAATCTGAATTTTCCCCCAATTTAAAAAATTTTTTAACCTTTTGTGGTTATTTTTGTCCAAAACCCCCCCTTGGGGAAAATTTAAGGGCTTTTTACCCCTTTTTTGGGGGGGAACCCCCCGGGGGAGTTTAGGGGGGATTTTCAAAAAAAGAAAAAAAAAAAAAAATTTTTTGGGGTTTTTTGACTAAAAAAATTTTTTTAAAATTTTTTAGGGGGGGGTTTTTTATTTGGGGGTTTCCTGAAAAAACCAAAACCCACTGAAAATTTTTCTTTTCAGAATCATTTAACCATTTGGGCCCCCTAAAGTTTTTCAAAAAAAAAAAAGGGAAAAAAAAAAGTTTTCCTTTTATTTCAAAACCCCCCTCAAAAGAATTTTCCCCGAAGGGAAAAAGGGGCAAAAAAATTTTTTAAAGGGGTTTTTTAAAAAAAGGCTTTTCATTTTTTCCGGGCTATTTTTTGGTTTACAAAAAAATTTCCCCTTTTCCCCCCCTTTTATAAAAAAACAAAAAAGGCTTTTTTGGGAAAAATTTAGGGAAACCCTATTTTTTTTTTCCTTTTTTTTTGCCCATTTGTTTAAAATTTTTAAAAAGGCCTCTAAAAAAAAAAACCAAAATTTTTTTTTTTTTTTTTTTTTTGAAAAATTAAAAAATTTTTTTTTTTTTTTTTTTTTTTTTTTAAAAAAAACAAATTTTTTTTTTGGGGGTCAAAATTCTCCCGAAAATTAAATATGTTTTTTAGATTTTAAAAAAAATAGATACTATGAAAAAAAAAGTTTGGTAAAGCCCCCGTTTCCCTCAACGTTTTTGAGGCTAATTTTTTTCAAATTTTTTTTTATAAAAGTAATAGTTGCATTTAAGGGGGGAAAAAAAAGGGACCAAAAGAGAATTCCTTTATGGTATTTTTTTTGGACGATTTTTTTCAGTTGTCACCAATTAGAAAAAGCTTTTTTTACAGCGGCATATGAGATCTGTTTTTTATTTTTTTTTTAAAAATCTGTATGTTTTGTAGCCCCAAGTATGGTTTTTTGGGGGGACGGATAAAAAACCCGTGAGAAGAGGGGATTACAAAAAGGGAAAAAAAAAAATATGTAATTGCAAGGAACTGTGTAATTTGGCAAGAGGCAAAGAAAGGGTTTTTTGGGATGTTTTTTTAAAAAAATAAAAAGTTCCCGGGAAAAATAGAGAGATGAGATTGGAAAAAAATAGGGAAAAGGGAAATAGAAGGCAAAAAGCCTTTAGGGGGGAGGTTTGGGTAATGTGGGGTTTTTGATGTAATGAAATAAAGGGGTTTAAACTGGGCCAGGAAAATCATCAAGATTGCTTCATTGGGGTTTTGTCAAAATATATTTGGGGGAGGCAGGGACAGCGACAGGGACCAAAATAATGATGTTTTTTGCAGTGCTAGGTGAGAAAATGAAGGGAAAACTGAAGAAAACAGAACTTTTCAAAATTTGTTTTTGGATGTGGGAAAAGGTAGAGGGGAAACAGGAATTCAGTTACCCAGGGTTTGGGAAAAAATCAGGGGGGGGTTAAAATGAAGACAAGAAAATAACCCGGGAATGAGAAAAAAAAGTCCCCGTATTTTTTGGGAGGAATAGTTGGGAAAAAAATAAATTTAGAAAGTCACCAATTTTTGGGTATTTATTAAAAAACCAGAAAAAAGGTTTTCACCCCAGGGGGAGAAAAAATATGAAAAGGCCCCTTTAAAGGGTTTAAGTGGTAGAGATCACGTAGAGGGGAAAAAAAATTTAGCAAAGGGGAAAATTTAAGAAGGGAAATCCCAGGAGTTTTGGTTTGGAAAAAAACAAGTAGATTGGGAACTCTTTTTTAAGGTTTTTTTCAAAAAAAAAGGGGGTGAGAAGTGGGGGAGTAGCTGTAGGGGGTTGTGGAATCAAAAGGGGGGGGGTTTTTTTTAAAAAAAATGGAAAAAAAAATTGGGCATATATTGGGGGGATTTTAGTAAAGAGAGGCAGAGAAAGGTCTGAAAAAAGGAAGTCAAGGGGTGGGACGGTATGGATCCAATCCCCCGGGAAAAGGGTTTGGTTTTTGAAAAAAAGGGTGCTTTTCCCAGTTTTTAAAAAGGAGGGAAAAAAGGAGAGGTATGGTACATGCGTGGGTGGGGTTTGTAGTTTGGGGGGTAGAAAAATGGCCCAAAATATGTCTTTTTTTGGGCCCCATTTTAAAAAAAAAGGTTGGGTTTTCTTTTTTCAGAATCTAAGAACTTTTGCAATGGCCCCTTTTGGGATTTAACTTTGTTTAGAAAACTTTTTTTTCGTGGGGGACTTATACTCAGCCCAAATTAAAAATTTTGAAAACCCGATTTTTTGTTTTAACAGTGTTCCTTTTTGTGTACTTTTTTTTTTTTTTAATATTTCAAAATTTCAGCCAAAAATGGGAAAAAGGGGGCAAAGATTTAAAAAGGGTGGTTGAACTTAAATCCCAAAAATTGAAAAACTCCTTTGACGTGCAAAAGCCCCCGAAAAAAAATAGACAATAAAAGGAGGTTTTTTGAAAAAGGGGAAGAATTTTGGTTTTACATGGAAAATTACTAAAAAATTTTTTGTAGTCATTTGGAAATTATAAAAACTCTGTCTGTGAGTACAAAAAAAAAAAGTTGTCTTTAAAAGTTGGGGCCCCTGCAATTTTAGACTTTTGGGGATCTATTAATATTTAAATTGAGGGGTTGCGTATTAAATTTTGGGGTTTTTGCCTTTCCAAAAATATGGAAATTTTCTTAAAAATTTAAGATTTTGGGGAGTTTATATACTACCATAAAACTTGGCACTGATTGGGGCATTGGTAAGTTTTGAAAAAAAGGGGGAACAAAAAAGAGGTTTTTTTGAGGTTTTAGGTTTCAAGATTTTCTAAACCATTTTTTCGTTTTATTCCCCGTTTAAATTGAAAAAAATGGGGGAAAAACCAAAAAAAAAACAATTTTTTTTTTTGCCCTTGTATTTTTTAAAAAAAATTTTTTAACCCCCTTAAATTTTGTAAAAAGGTACAAAGCACAAAAGTGAAATTTGGGGCATTTCCTCAGTAAAAAGTCAAAATATTCTTTGCAGCATCTAATGGGGCCAGCAAACTTCCAAAACTGGGAAATTAAAAATATAGGGCGCGGCTTTTTTTTTTTTTCCTTTTTTTTTTTTTTTTGAGATAGTCTCACTGGGTTGCCCGGCTGGATGTAGGGGTGCGATTGTAGCCACTGCAACTTTTTAAACTGGGGTAAGTGCTTTTTCCGAAATCTCCCCCTAGTGGGATACAGGTGGGGGGTGCCATTTTAGTGGCTAATTTTTTTTTAATTTTTTTTGTAGAGACAGGGTTTCGTATGTTGCCCCCCGGTAGTCTCGAAAAATCCGGGGCCTCAGCCCAAACAAGCTTTCCTGTCCCCCCTCCCCCCGGTTTGGGGGGTTCAGGTGGAGACCCGGTTTTTAAGTAAACCCTTCTAGGGAAGGGGGGGCAAAAAACCCAAAAAAGTTAAATTTTTCTCCCCCATAAAAAATTTTTTTCTACTAAAATATTTAATCTGCTTTTAAAAAAAAATCAATGTAAAAAAATTTAAAAAATTATTTTTTTTTTAAAATTTTTTTTTAAAAAAAATCTAAATTTCCCAAATGAAGAATTTTTTGGGGGAACATTTTTTAAAAAAAAATTTTTAATTTTTTTTTGTTTGGGGCCCCCCCCGCCCGCCCCTTTTGGGAAAAGGGTTTAAAGGGGGGTTTTTCTTTTTTCAAAAAGGGAAAATTTGAAATTTTTAGCCCGGGCCTTTTACGTTTTTAACAGGTTTAAAAATTAAACAAGGAAAAGAAGGTTTTTTGGGGGTTTAAGGGTGGAAAAAAATGGGAAATTTAGGGAAAAAAAACACTGAAAATTTTTTGGGGACTAGCCCCAAAGGGTTAAAACAGGGACAAACCCCTTTGTTTTTAATAGTTTTTTTGAAAAGCAAAAATTGAAAGGTTAAGGAACCAATTTATTTTTTTTTAAAAATTTCCCAAAACCCCCTGGGAAATTTTCGTTTTGGCCCCCCCTTAACCCGATGAAAAATGGGGAAATTTTTGGGGCAAAAATTTTTTTTGAGAGGGGTCCCTTTTGGGGGAAAAATTTGGGTTTTTGGACAAAGGAAAAATTTCCCCCGAAAAGGCCCCCATAAAAAAAAGGGGCCAAACCTTTAGAGAGCCCCAACCCCATGGTTTATTTTCCCGAGAAATTTCTGGGGCAGGGAAAAAAGAAAATTCCCCCCCCGGAAATTTTTTTTCCCTTTTTTGTTATTTTTCTATATATAGCCTTTTTAGGAAACCCGTTTAAAAAAAACATCGGAAAAAACATGCGTAAAAGGGCCCCCCTTTTTAAATTTTAAGGTTTAAAAAAAAAAGGGAAAACCCCCTGGAAAAGGGAAATAACCTTTTTTTTAGCCCTTTAGTTTTGGGGACACCCGTTAAAATAAAATTAAAGTTTTTAAGAAAACCCGGTTTAAGGGCCCAAACCCCAGTTGGGCCCCCACACCCCCGTTAATTTCCCCGAATTTTGGGAAAGGGTTTTGGGGGTGGGGGGAGGGGTTTTTTGGGAGGGCCCGGAGTTTTTCAAAAAAAAACCCGCCTGAGCAAGAAGGGGAGACCCCCCGGTTCCCCCCCTTAAAAAAAAAAGGAAAAAAAAAAATTTGCCCGGGGGCCCTTTGGGGGGGAAAACCGTGAAAACCCCAGCTCTGTGGGGCCGGGGGGCAAGGAGAATCGTTTTTAGCCCCCGGGAATTTTTTAAGGGGTTTCCCGTTTAGCGATGGTTGGGAAAAGCCCAAATGCCAACCTTTAGGCCCCGGGGGAAAAACAGCAAAACCCCCCCCCCCCTGCAAAAAAAAACCCAAAAAAAACCAAAAAAAAAACCCAGGTTTTTTGGAAAAAGAAACAAACCCCCCCCTTTAGGGCCAAAAGAATTTAAAATTTTTGGGTTTTTGTAAAATTTTCATTGTTGGCCCCCCTTTGAAAGCTGCTTTAACCCTTTTACAATAATTTTCCCCTTTTTTCCTTTTGGGGTTTTTGTCCCCCATTTTCCCAGATTTTCCCCCCACCGCTGTTGTATTTTAAAAAAGGGGGTTTTCCCCCAAAACCCCCCCCAAAGCAGCCCCATTTAGCCGATAAAATTCCCTTAAAACCCTTCCCTTTGGGGAAAAGGGAAAAACCCCAAAAAAAAAAATTTCAAGGGGAAATGAATCGGGGGGTTTTTGGGGAAAAAAGGGGGTTTGTTTCTTTTTTTGGTTTTCATTTGTGAAGGGTTCCCTTTCCTTTAAATTTTCTGTTTTAAAATTGGACAATAGGTTAAAATAAAAGGTAAAAAATTTAAAATTTGAAATGGGTTTTATTTCCCCTTTTTCCCGTAAAAATTGGGGCTTTTTTTTGGACCCTTTCCCTTTTTTTAATTGGGGGGGCAATTGTTCCTTTTTTTAAAAAGCTTTTTCCCCTTAAAATGAAAAATTTTTATTAAACGTTGTGTATTTTTTTTTACCCTGTTGAAATTAAATTGCCCCTGAAAGTTAAACAGAGTTAAAAAAAAAGTTTTTTTCCGGCAAGGGCTTTAATTGGGGTTTTCTAAAAAAATTGGGGGGTTGGTAAAAATCCCAAAAAAATTTGGGAAAAGGGAGAAGTTTGGGTTTTTTTTTTCAGTTCCCCCCCCTTTTTAAAATAAAGGAAAATTTTTTTTTTTTTTCCTTGGGTATCCCCCCCCTAAGGAAAATGGTTAATTTTTTCCCCAAAAAAACTTTTTTGAAAATCCTATTTTAAAGCCCCCGGGAAAAGGGAACCCCAAAATTTTTCCCTTTTACATATTGTTTTAAAAAAATTTTGACTAAAGGGTTTTGGGTTTTTTCAAGGGGAAATAAGGGAAAAAAATAAAAAAACCTTTTTTGCATGATTACAAAAACAGTTTTTTCCCTGGTATTTTTTCCAATCCGGGGTTTTTGGGCCCCTTAGTAAAAACAAAAAAATACTTTTTTTATTTAAAAGTTTTGATTTTTTATAACCCAAACCTTTGGGGGAAAAGGTTTAAAAAAAAAAGGCCCAAATAAAATTTGTTTTTTTTTTCCATTTTTTTTTGGGGATGAAAAAACTGGGAGTGAGGGTTTAAGGGCATAAGTAATGTCCATAGCTAAATAAGTGACAGAACTAAAATTTTTGTATCCTGTTCCTTTGATACTTAAGAACCCCTTACTTTTTTGATATATTTTTTTTCATTTTTAAAAATTTTAAACCCTGTGTGGAAGGAGGGGGTGATAGCTTTTATTTCTAAACTGAAATAGGAAACTAAAAAAACGTTTAAAGATTTAACCCCCCCTTAAAAGGTCAGTGTTATATAAATTTTTTATTTTAAGCTTTTCCCCTAAAAAAGGTAAATGATTTTTCCCACTATATATTCCTTCCTCAGTGCTTTTTCCAAAATTTAAAAATGCGTATTTAACCTGAGGGTGACCTTTGATTTAAAATGTTTTTATATTTTTTCCAAATTAAAAACAAATTTAACTTTCCCCAGAGAGTGCACAAAAGTAAATACAGGTTTTCCCTAGATTTTTTTTTAGTTTTTTTTATGCACCTTAATCTATACTAGATTAGATCATTTTGGGGTTTTCAAAGAACCCTTTTTTCCCCCTTCAAGTACAAAGACATTTAAAATTACCAAAATAACGTAATAATTTTGATATACATAAAAAACGAAAAAACCGTTTTTTTTTAAATCTTTGGGTGAATTTGTATTAAAGGACCCCCCAAAAATATTTGAAGCCCTTTTTCTGTGTATTTCCCTTCATTTAAAACCAATAAAGTTTTTTTTAAATTTTTGTTAAAATGAAGAGGAAATAGCACAGCCTCTCCAGAAGGGAAATAAAATACCCCTATAATTATGAATCAGGCTTGCCATACCAAAAAAAAAATAATCAAAAAAGGAAAAGTGATTTTTAGAAAAGGCCCCTTTCACAGCACGGGTTTTTAATGGAGATTTTTTGGATGCAATCCGTGGGGTAAATGGATTTAAATTTTCAGACCGTTAAGACGTGGCCCCTTTTAAAACTTTGGGAGGGGGAAAAAAGGGCTGGTTTAAAAACCGCTTTCAACAGGTGGATGGCAGCTTTACCATTTTTTCCACTGTTTTTGTCCCCGTGGTTGGAGCTTAATTTGTTGTTATTGAAAATGAAAATTCCCCCCATTTTTAAACAGTCATTCTTAGTATTCTACAATGTACCCCGTTCTTTGGCTAGCGGTTTTCCCCCCCCCCTTTTTTATATTTAAACTGATTAAAATTTTAGAATCGTGTAACTTGAGCCATCCCACAGTTTTTTAAATAAAAACTAGTCTTTCACGGGATATATTTCTCAGCCCCTGCTTAAAAGGAGAGAAATCTGAGAAAAAAAAGACAAGGAAGGAGAGGCTTTTTGAAGTGAAAAAAAGTAAGTAGTCAGGCATGGTGGCTTTAATGGTTTTTTTGCCATGAAGTTGGCAGACCCATATGAAATTTGATCATCTCCCCAAAAAAAAAAGGGTTATATACGATTAGGTAGATACAAATTGAAAAAAAATTTCATAAAATTTTATTTAAAAAAATATTCTCTTTAAAGCTATACTGTTACTTTTTTTGGGGACTCAGGTTTTTTTTACTATCAGGGAGTCTACCCTCGTTTTTTCAAAAAACCCCTTTTTGATTCTTAGATCTGTGGTCCCCCCAACCCCCCCGGCCACCCCCAGGCCCCGGGGGCGATACTGGTTTGGGGATGGGTGTGGGAATTTAGGAACTGGGGCCCCCCACAGCAGGAGGGGGAGCAGTGGGCCAAAAACTAGTGAAGTTTTCTTATTTACAGCTGCTCCCCGTTGCTTGCCACTCTAAGCCCACCTCCGTCAGATCAGCGGCAGCATTTTCTTCTCATAGGAGCGTTTAAAAAACCGGGGGGAAACTGTATGTTGGGTGAGGGGATCTATTTTGCCCCAGCCTTAGGAAATGAATGCCCCGATGATTAGGTGGAGCTGAAAACAGTGTGCTGTGCTGGGGGGGGCCAGTGCAATACAGATTATCAAATTTTTGCAAGAGCTTTGACAGAAATAAATGTAATGGGTTGAATCATCCCGAAAAATTTCCCTGTCCCCCCCCCCCCTCCAAGTCCATGGAAAAAATTTTTCCATGAAACCTCCTTGGTGCCCAAAAAGGTTGGGGACCACGCTTTAATGACTTTTTTTTTGAGTTTAAATGGTTGACTGTATTTTTAATAGAGGTACTAATTGAAAATTACTGGGGTATCTGAACATGGAAAAGTTTTAGTAAGGGAAAATTTTTTTTTATTTTAAAAATGTGAGAGCTTAGCATTTTCCCCCAAAATTTTTAATTTCCCTTTAAAGGTTTTTTTTTGTTGACCCCAGGAAAAATTTCATTCCCCTTTTTTGGGCCTTCTTGGGTTTTACCTGTTAGGAGTGAAACCATGGTTTTTTCAAGGA
>JAKFHU010002128.1:0-115615 GCA_023783475.1 Daubentonia madagascariensis
GGTGGAGTGGATGGTGGTGTGTGGGTGTATGTGTGTATGTTTGGTGGATGGATGGTGGGTGTGTGGGGTATGTGTGTTTGTGTAGTTGGATGGATGGAGGTGGTGTGTGGGGGTATGTGTGTTATGTGTAGTTGGATGGATGGATGGATGGGTGTGTGGGTGTATGTGTGTTATGTGTAGTTGGATGGATGGGTGTGGGTGTGTGTTGTGTAGTTGGTTGGATGGATGGGTGGGTGTGTGGGGGGTATGTGTGTTATGTGTAGTTGGATGGATGGATGGATGGTTGTGTGTGGTGGGTATGTGTGTTTGTGGTAGTTGGGTGAGGTGGTGGTGGTGTGGTGTTGTGTGTTATGTATTGGTGTGGATGGGGGTTGTGTGGGGGTATGGTAGTGGTATGGATGAGGTGGGTGTGTGGGGGTTGTGTGGTTGATGATGGTAGTGGTTGGTATGGGTGTGGGTATGTGTGGAGTGGGGGGGGGGTGAGTTTGTGGGTAGGGTATGTGTTGTGTTGTTGGAATAGGAGGGTGGAGTGTGGGGGATGGTGGGGTTGTGGTAGGGGGGTATGTGTTTGGATTGGTATGGAAGTAAACCCCCCCAAAATATTGTAAGAGTGATGACATCGTGAAGGTTAATAGAGTACCCAGTCGTGGGGCCATGTTGTTTGGAGTGGTCAGGGAGAGACTTGCTGAGGGGAATCACATCTGAACTGAGACCTGAGAGACATGAAGTCAGCTGGATGAAGATCTGGAGAAAACACAAGAACAGCAAGTGCAAAGGTCCCAAAGCAGGAACAAAGTCGGGCGTGTTCAAGAATGTAAAAAGATTTGAGTGCTGGGAGCAGAAAAAGAAGGGGGCTTGTGGCCTGAGATGGCGGTGGAGAAACTGGACAGGGCAGACCATGCCACACCTTGTAGGCCATGGTTAAGAGTGACGGGTTCTGTTCTGAGTAGTTTGGAAGCTAAGCGAGGGCACTAAGCAGGAGAATGACTGGTCTGAGTTATGTTTTCAAAGGATCACTGTGGCTGCTCCACAGGACTAGATGGAATAGTGCAAGAGTAGAAAAAAGGGAGGCAGCGAGCAGGGCATCACAGCAGACCAGGCTGGCGAGGGCGGTGGTGATGTGGCTGGAGAGCTGGCACAGCTCCAGGATGTATTTTGAGGGTAGAGACAACAGAGTTGATGTATGAATTGGCTATGGTGGGAGAAGGGAAGGCCTGAGCAACTGGGAAGACAGTGAGCCACTTCCAGCCCTTTCCAGATACTGGAAGAAATAAGTTTGAAGAACAGATAGAGACATACCCAGTCTCAGAGCCTAGAGCTGAAACTCGCAGGCTGTGCAGTCAGAGAGACCTGGGCTTGAATCCTAGCCCTACCACTTTGGATCTTATCCTTGTGTTAGTCACTTAACTTCTCTAAGTTTCTGTGTGCTCACCTGGAAAATGGGACTTTTTGCATCCTTGGGATGTTATGATGATTCATGTAACATGCTTAGCACAGTGCCTGCACAAGGTTACAGCGCAGATAAGGACTACTGTTAACAATTCCCTGCCCACTGATGGGGAGTTCATCACCCCGTCTCAGCAGCTCTGCTCCTGTGCCTTGTTCCAACAGGCCCTGGGCCCCGACTTGCTGAGAGCAGCTTCCGACAGCTGCCGCCCTCCACTCTTCTCTTCAGGTGCTGAAGCCTGGGGGCATGGGGCCCCACGGAGGCCTTGCTGGTTCCAGAATCAGGCAAGATTGCAGAGCATGTTTTGCAAGAGCGGGAGGAGGTGGGAGGGGCTCCATTCACAGCAGCTTTCCCAGAGCAGCCCTAATTGGCAGAGAACATCCCTAAGGTCCCTTGGTGCTCCGTGAGGAGCTTGTAATTAGTAGTTGGGGATCCTGAGGGGCACAGTTGGCTGAGGCTCTGCATGGGGAGCAGAGCCCTCTGGGAGATAGGATTCAAAGGGTTGTTTGTCGTCACATAAACTCTCTAGAGCTCAGTGCTCTTTTGTTTGTGTGTGTGTTTGTTTATTTTACCTCCCCAGTGGGAGTACAGCAGGGATCACACCACTCTCTACAGCCTCCCTTGGGAGCCCTCCTGTTCTCTTTTCCAGGCTGATGACTTTCAACTATCTAAGTTCCAGCCTGATCTCTCCCGAATTTCACACCCGTATCTCCAACTGTGCATGTTAATGTCTCTACTTGGATGTCCTACAGGCATCATAGCATGTCTAAAACTAACCAACTCTTTATCTCCTTCAATAAATTTCTCATTTCAGTTTTTGTTCTTTTCAGTTCTAGAATTCCCATTTGGATCTTTATTGTAGTTTTCATTTCTCTTCCTAGATTACTTATCTGCTCCCTTATGAAGATCATGTTTTCCTTTAATTCTTCAAGCATATTTTTCTTTATCTTTTTTGAATGTATTTATGATTCCTACTTTGAAAGATTTTTCTGCTAAATCTAATACTTGGACCATCTCAGGATTGGTTTCTACTGACTGGCTTTCTTCCTCTTGACTATGAGCCATGTTGTCCTGTTTCTTGGTATATTTGGTAATTGTTGATTATGTATTGGGCATTGTGGGCAATCTGTTGTAGAAACTCTGGATTCTGACATTGTGCTCTGAAAAGGGTTAATTTTTATTCTAGAAGGCAGTTCAATTACTGACTGGTTACTTGAATGTGTATAGTCTTGTTTTTGTTATTTGTCATGGCAGATCTGTGGAAAGCCTAAGGGGTCCCCCAGATTTCTCTAACTGGATGACAATCAAGATCCAAACTGCGAATCTTGTTGAGCCTTGGCTTTAGGCTTTGTTAGGGAAGGTCTATGGTAGGCTTTACTGCAAGGCGTGGTCCTTATTACTAAGATGAGGCCTTTCTGGTGTTGCAGCTTGGTGCCCAGTGTGTTAATGAGGTCTCTTCACTCTGATTAGGCAAGAACCCCAAAGTCCCCCTGCACTGCTTGACATCTAGTACCTCTGTTCCACTCTCAACCCTACAGCAGGTGCTCTTTGTTTAGCCTCAGGTGGTCTCACCAGCACCCAGGGACTCACACATGGAATTCTTCCTCCTCCCCCCATGCATCTCCCTCTTCTGGGCCTTGCCCTGCAGATTCCAGGTGCTTCAGCCATCCCAAGCTCTAGTCTCTGCCTCTCAGTTCTGTGGGACTGCTGTGCTCTATTTGGATCCCAGCTCACTGCACCACATGATGGGGAAATTGTCCCCAAGCACAGATCCAGGGAGATCATAGGCGTCATCTCATGTTATCTTCTTCTCTTGTGGATTGCAGTCTTGCTCTGTTTATGATACAATGTTGGCCTCATATGTCCTGTCCAGTTTTGTGATTGTTTATGCCTAATCCAGTTCCAGTTTTATGCCATGACCAGAAATGAGAAACTCACTACCTCATCCCAAACCTTCCTCTCCCGTGTTCTCCATCTGGAGACGTCCACTACTTCTCCAAACAGAATCTCTGCCACCGCCCTCTCTGTCACTCCCTGGGGATGGTTCATCAGAAAAATTGGCTCCTTGGTGTTCAGTGGAGCCCTTGGATCTGTTGAACTTTCCATATTTCCTACCCTTGCCTCGGTCCCAGCCACCATCTATTCTGACTGTGGCCACTGGACAACCTCCTTGCTGGCCTGCAGACCTCTAGTCTTTTTTTGTTTTTGTTTTAGAAACAGGGTCTCACTCTGTTGCCTGGGCTGGAGTGCAGCGGCACAGTCATAGCTCACTGCAGCCTCCAACTCCTAGGCTCAAGCGATCCTCCTGCCTCCTCCAGCCTCAGCCTCCCGAGTAGCAGAGACTACAGGCACGCGCCACCGTGCCTGGCTAATTTTAAAAAAAATTTTTTTTTAAGAGACGAATCTCTGGCATTGCCCAGGCTGATCTCAAACTCCTGGCCTCAAGCAATTCTCCCTCCTCGGCCTCCCAAAGTGTGGGATTACAGGCTTGAGCCACCGCCCCCAGCCCTGACCTCCAGTCTTGCTCTGTTCTGATCTGTTCCCCACCCAGCAGCCAGAGGGCCCCTTCTAAACCTGTTAATCTGACCCTGGCCCTGCCTTACATAAAACCCTGCAGTTATCATCTTGGCTGGCAAAATTCTTGATATCTGCCCCCTGCCTAGCTCTGTCCCCCCTTTTTATTGCCTGTTCCCCACATGCCTGCCACACGGATTTGTCTGTAGCTCCTAGGTGACATCAGGTCCCTGCTGTCTCAGAGCCCTCACTCAGTGTATGACCACCGTCCCCTGGATGTCTTGCCCAGCAACCCTTCAGATCTTAACACATTGTCACCCCCTCTGGGTGGCCTTCCAAGCCCAAGTGAGAGACTTTCTCTCATGCAAACACAGTGCTTGTGTTTCCTGCAGCACAGCAGGCTCTGAGTGCAGAAAAGCAGGAAGGGTGGCAGGTCCACAGTGTCTCCCCAGAGCCTGGAGGACACAGCCCCCTTATCGTTTGGTGAAAGAGTCAATGTCAAAGGCTGCTGAGGGGCAGGAAGGCAGATGTGTTTGTGCTCTGTGATGCTGGAGATGGAGCCTAGAGGTTTCCCAACAGAAGTGCAGGTCCCACAGAGGGAAGGGATGGTTCTGCAGGCTGACCGCCACTGGCAACAATTCCTGGGGTTCTGCTGGCCTCCCACAGGGACAGCGACAGGGAGAACTCCTTGTAGGAGCAGTGCACACCCCCAGGATGAAGGAGTGTGTGCAGACAGGGCTGTGTGCACACTGGTCCCCAGAGAGGGCATCTAGGGCCACCCCCAGCCTCCTGAGGACTCCCAGGCCTGCCAGAAGACCCAAGATTGGATGGAGGCCCTGCTCTTCCTGCCTGCTGCACACCTGTCTTCACACCTTTGGCCACCTATGGCCCCATCCAATGGTACCCCAGTTTTGGTGGGGAAACTCTGAGAGATACCTCTACTTCCTGTGGCATTTCAACCTCTGGCCTCAGGCATGTTGCTGGATTCCCCAAACCACGGACATTTCTCCTTATTACCCCCATGAAAGTCCACCTTCTTGAGCCAGAAACTCACCCAGGGAAATCATTACCCTGTTCCCTACAGGCAGATGCCAGGGCAGGGATGTCTCCCCTCCTGGGACTTCCTCCTCCCCCGGCAGTGCAGGGCAGGGTGCCCCATCCTGCCTTCCCAAAAGTCTTTTTAGGTGAGTCTGTCTGGTCTCTCACTCCAAAACCAACACAAGCCAGGTCTGGGTAAGCAGTAATGGGGGACACTTCAGGGGATGGAGACAGAGTCGTGGAAAAGAAGGGTAGGTGGG
This sequence comes from Daubentonia madagascariensis, assembly GCA_023783475.1. Lineage (NCBI taxonomy): Eukaryota > Metazoa > Chordata > Mammalia > Primates > Daubentoniidae > Daubentonia > Daubentonia madagascariensis. The sequence continues at coordinate 5,260 of JAKFHU010002128.1, forward strand.
ACAGGCGGGTGACAGGGAGAGACAGAGCATGAGAGAGCAAGCAGGCTGCATGGACAGACCACGCTGCAGTCTGAGAGGCCACACTGACACCTCCAGGGCTGAACTGAGCCACGAGGCCAGAGAACATCTCAGCCCTGGCTGAGCAGAGTCCCACGAGTCCCCACATCCCAGGATACACTGCAGGCTCCCAGGACCAGACACCCTGTGCTGGACGCTCCTTCCCTTGCCCCTCCAGGTTCACCCTCTTCCCCACTCTCTGCCCCAGGGGCTGAGCCTGATGGACCCCGTTGCTCGGTTCGCTGTCCTCTGCTTCCTGTTGGGAGAGCCCTGGATGCAGGTAAATGTGAGAGAGGAAAGTGAAGGCAGAATATTCATGCCACAGCATCAGGAGACACTCTGGGACACCTTAGACAGGCTGTGTCCCTAGATTGAAGGTCACAACTTCTCCCAGGCAGCCTTCTCTCCAGGTTTCCGCCCTTTCCTGGTTCTGGAAATGGCCCCTTTCCTTCTACCTTCAGCCTAGGGATGGCATAGCCCAGGGGTTGGGGGGTGTGGTGCTGCCCACCCCTCATGGTTTCCCTGTACCTGTGACCTGTAGTTTTCCCAACCTGAGCCATCTCTTTCCTGGTGGAAACCTGAACAACACCCCCTCATCCTGTGGCAGCCCAAGAGGGCGTTCTGTACCCCAGAGAGGTCTCCTGCCATGATGGGCCTGTGCTTCCCAACGCCAGAGGCTGGGATACAGCATACCCTAGGCACCACCCAGGACCACCCTGCCATTCTCCCGGGAAGCTGGGTGAAAGCCACACACAGCCCATCTCAGAGCAGGGCTCCCAGGTCCATGAGGGAGTGACAGACCAAAGGGCCAGCTCAGGGCCAGTGTGGTGACAGCATGGGGCAGTGATGGCTGTGGGCCCTGGGGTCAGGCAGATTTGGGCTCGAGTTCTGGTCCACCTGTTACTCGGTGTACACCCTTGGGGTATGCCCCTCATCTCCCTGAAGCTGGGTTCCAGCTCAAGTTCCAGAAAGGACTCAAGAAGAGCTGAACTCAAAGCCCCGAGCACCAGCTCCAGCTTCCAGTGGCCCAGCAAACGATGAGGGGGGGAGTGTCCCCAGCTCCACCAGCCGGTCTGCCTGAGAGAGTTGCTGCTGAGTCAAAGTCAGCAGGTCCCCAAAGTAGAAACCTCGTCAGATCCCAAAGAATGTCAGGCCCAGTGACTCACGTGTGTGTCTCCCAAAAACACAATCGCAGGCCTTTGGGATCAGCTCAGCCATCTCTGAGAGACATTGCAATGCTGTGAGCAGGATGCTGGGTTCCGGCCACAAAAGAGCTGAGCCCAGACAGGCCTGGCCTCCGTGAAAGGAGTTACCACTTGGAAAATCTGATTCAATCAACTTCTCCTTTTCAGTTTAGGTTCACAGTTCCTTGGCTATGTCTACAGCTGAAAACGATGGCTCCATGATGAATTGCCTGGCAGACGGTGGTAAAGGATGTTTGTGTTGTTGCTATGGTGATGGTGTTGTTTTTGATGGTGGTGATCCTAGAAGTGATGGTGTGTTATTTCTAACAGTGATGGTGAGGGTGAGGGTGGTGTGGCAGTGGTGGTAATACGGTAGTGTTGGGGTGGTGATGGTGGTGATGATGAATGTGGTGTGAGGTAGTAGTTGTGGTGATACATATTAATGGTGATGGTGATGGTGATGGTGTTGGAGTTGATGATGGCAATGGGACTGGTGATGGTAATGGTGGTGTGGTTTTGGTGCTGGCTGTGAAGATAATGGCATTAGTGCTGGTGTGGTGGTAGATTTTTGTTGATGCTGATGATGGTGGTGGTGGCGATGGTGGTGGTTGTGGTGGTGGTGGTTATGGTGGTGATGGTAGTGGTAGTGGTGGTGGTGGTGGTGATGGTGATGATGATGGTGGTGGTGGTGGTGGCGATGGGGATGGTAGGGATGATGTGATGATAATGATGGTGATGGTGATAATGGTGATGATGGTGGTGATGGTGGTGGTGATGATGGTGATGGTGGTGATGATGATGATGATGGTGATGATAGTGGTCATGATGATGGTGATGATAGTGGTCATGATGATGGTGATGGTGGTGGTGGTGGTGCTGGTGGTGGTGGTGGAGGTGGTGGTGATGAGATATCAGTGATGATTATGGTATAGATGAAGGCAGTGGTGACACCTCACAACCTCAGCCCAAGAGTAAAGTATTGAGAGAAGTCCAGGGGTCTAACTGCTAGGCCCAATTCCACTACTCACTACCTAGTGACCTGGGCAAATCATCTAGTCTCTCTGGACCTCATCGGTAAAGGGAGAATGACATTGTCTTCCTTTCTGGGCAGTTTGGGAATCTGAGTTCCGAGGCCTGTGATTGCCTCTGATTAACTCTAAATCCTGGACACTGTGAGTCTCTGGGGATGTGCTGGCCGTGGCTGCTGTGCAGACCAGACCAGAGCCTATAGGACGCTGCTGTAGTGGATTGTGGCATCTGTGACTTTTTCCTGTGGAGCAGGATCTTCTCCTTCTTCAGGTGGCCGTACCTCTTTCTTTTTGAGAACCTTGCACAATTTCTCTCCCCCTCCACGTGGTTGGAAGGGCCTGGCGACCCGAGGACCCTCCACTGCCCCTGGTCACGGGGATGGGCCAAGTGGAGTTCCTCCTGGGACTTTTCTGCTGGGCCAGCAGGGGGTGCTGGCATTTGGCTCAAGAGTTACAGAGCTGCCCAAGCTTGCCCGTGGTCATTTTCCTTACCCCTTGAAGGGCACCTGCCTGCAAGGGACAGCCGAAGGATAACTTGCTGAGAGAAGCAGAGACAAGAAAAACTGAAAGATAGGGAGGAAGAAGAAGAGGAAGAGAAAGTGGTGGTGGCGAAGAGAAGGCCAGTGGCTCTGTTTCAACCCCTGGTCCAGCTGTGCCTGAAGGTGTCGTGATCCACTCCTGAACCTCCAAGTTACACAGGCCATGGAACGGCTCGGGGAGTTTGAGCTGGGCTCTGTACTTTGCAAACCAGAGAGTCCTTCCCTATACCTCTAGCTTCAGTCTCCTAGAATCTCCAGAACCTTCCCAAGAAAGCAAAATTTATGATGGGGCTGACTTCCGAGTTTGGGGACAGAAAACTCTTGTCTTGACAGACCCAAATCTGGCTGCTTTGCCCCCTTTTCCCAGGGAACATATTGGGACTGACCCAGCTCCAGGCTCCGATGTCAGGTGACAGAGATTGAGACCTGCCGCCCACCCCCACACCCCCAGGCAGCCCCTTTGTAGGGAAACTTTGTTGTAAACAGTAAAACACTGTGACTGCTTTCATTGATTATATAAAATCTCATTCTAAACAATTTAAATGACATAGGAAAACACAAGGAATAAAGTAAAACAAAAAATCACCTGCTAGTCACCCCCTGCCTCTAGAGACAACCCCGGGACACCCTGCTGATGCTCTCCAGGCTCCCAGGTAGAAACATTCCATTTCCTGCTGGTGGAATGACTCCTTGCTGTTCTGGAACTTGCTTTATCCAGGCACCAGCATATTGTGGAATCTTTCTGGACACTGAACACCGCTCCCGACTTTTTAAAATAAAACTACCCCATAGTGTATTATATAAACTTATTTGCTCAATTCCCAGTGATGCCTGTTTAAGTTGTCATCAAGTTTTTACTATTTTAAATATCACTGCCAGGAATACTTTTGTGTGTTCAGATTTTGCACATGTCCAATTGTTTCTGTGGGGTCCATTCCTAGAAGGAGAATTGCTGTGTCAAAGAATATTAATATTTTGAAGTTTTTTGATGCATTCTGCTCAAGTTCTCTGAGGACCGGAATGCCCACAGTGGAGGATGTTGGTGAGCCCCGCATCCGTGGCAACACTGGCTTTTGTTCATTGGAAAGAAATCATTTTTGAGGTGGGAGAGAAAGTCTGTGAGAGGGCCCCACTTTTAGGAACAGTAGCTCCTAATGCTCAGCACAGGCTCTTCTGCTCTTAGGGAAGAACAGGAGGCAGGAGGCAGGGGAGGGAGGAAGAGGAGGAGGAGGCGCATGTTGGCTTTGTTAGGGTGACCAACCATCCTGGTGTGCCTGGGACTTTCCTTGTTGGTTTTTAGCACGGAAAGTTCCCCATCCTGGGAAACCTCCTCTGATTGGGCAAACCAGTACAGTTAGTCACTTACTTCTAGCTTCTGGGGCCTGTCTCCCAAGCCCCAGTGGCACCACTGGTACACTCTGTGCCTGCCTCTGGAACAGCGGGTCCTGTGGGTGCCTCCCATGTTGGCTTCTGGGAAAGCATGTGCTGAGAAGTAGCAGGCCCAGTGCCCGGCAGGCTTGGCCACTGGCTACCGGGGGCTGGCAGTGCACAATGGCCCCAGGTCTCCTGAATCCAGGAACCCAGGCAAGGCTGTGCCCATTCCCACAGAGAAGCCCTGCTTCAGTCCACCTGGTGAGGCTACTAACAGGCTGATAAAACTGCCATGTGATGCTGGAGGCCCAAGGGACTGACCTCAACCCCACCCCACCCTGCCCAGAGGAGGAAACCAGGGCACAGAGAAGGGAGTGACTTGCCCAAAGTCACATAGCTCTGAGTGGCTGAGCTGGGACTGGAATCCAGGTTGCCCAAACAGGTCACTTTACCCTGCACCTGGGGGCAGTGTGTACCACTTTAGGAAAACCACCTAGGACAGGGCTCCTTTTGGTTTGTACCACCCCTGACCTGTGGCCACGGGCCTGTGACTTCTCTCCGAGAGTCAGGGCGACTGGGGCATTGCCTGACCAAAGCCCAACTCCACAGGCTTGTACAAAAGGGGCTGGCCTGGCTCAGGACAGGCATGGCTGTGTCCAGCTTCATAAGATTCAGGGCCTTCTCTCCGTGGTCTCCCTGCTTCCTCCAGGTCTGCCAGTCCCTGACTCTCGAAGGTGGAGAACTAGAATTCCACACCCTGTGGCCCTGCAGAAAGAGGCTGGTGTCTGACTCCTAGACCTCAACAGCGTCCTGTCCAGCACCACAGCTAGCAAATGTATGGCTCTCCTGGTCCCGATAGAGATGTGGATTTTGTCAATACAATACACATCCTTCTTTCCTCTTACTTTTACACTTGAACGAGGTTGCTTTGTGGGGAGGTTTTTAACTTTTGCAAAAAATATGGACAGTTCAGGTTTTCTATTTCTTCTTGAGTGAGCTTTATTAGTTTGTGTTTTTCAAAGAATTTGTCCATTACATCTAAGTTGTCAAATTTCTTGGCATAGAATTAGTCATTATATTCCTTTTAATATGTACACAATCAGTAGTGATGAAACCTCTCTCATTTCTTATATTAGTAATTTGTGTCTTCTTTCTCAGTTTTCTGATGAGTAGGTCTTGATGTTTCAAATGACCAGCTTTTGGTTTCATTGATTTTCTCCATTATTTTTCTATTTTCTATTTTATTGATTTTTATCCTAATCTTTATTATTTCCTTCCTTCTGTTTCTCTTTGGTTAAAGTTGCTCTCCTTTCTCTAGTTTCTTATGGTAAATGCAAGGGCATTTAGTGCTATAAATTGCCCTCTAAGCACTGTTTTAACTACATCCCCCAAATTTTAATAGGTTGGTTTTCATTTTCATATACCTCAAATATTTTCTAACTTCTATTTTCTAATTACCTTTTCAATTTTTTCTTTAAACCTTGGGCTATTGAGAAATGTTACTTAGTTTTCAAATATTTGGGGATCTTATAGATATCTTTCTATTATTTGTGTTTAATTTAATTCAATTTTGTCCAGAGAACATATATTGAATAACTTGAATTCTTTTAAATTTCTTGTGATATTTTTATACCCTAGAATAGGGTATATCTTTGAAAATGTTCTCTGTGTGATTGAAAATGAATGCATATTATGGAATGTTCTAAACTTGCCAATTGTTGAGTGGAATGTTCTAAACATGTCAATTTGGACTTATTGAGTGATAGTATTGTTCAAGTCTTCTATATCCTCATTGACTTTTGTATATTTGTCCTATCAATTATTGAGAGAAGGTTGTTGAAATCTACAACTTAAGTGTGGATTTGTTTACTTTTCTTATAGTTCTCCCCATTTTGCCTCATGTATTTTGAAGATCTTATTTGGTGCATAAACATCTAGAATTGTTATGTCTGCTTGAGAATTGACCCCTTTGTCATTATGAAATGACTCTTTATCCCTGGTAATATTCTTTTCTCAAAATCTTCTTTGCTATTAATATTGCCACTCCAGCTTTTTTTGACTAGTGTTAGCATGATACATCTTTTTTATCCTTTTACTTAAAACTATTCCTGTCTTTATATTTAAAGTGGGTTTCTTGTAAGCAGCGTATAATTACATCTTGCTTTTTTATCAAATCTGTCAATCTCTGCCTTTTAATTGGGGTGTTTATAGACTTTTACGTTTAGTGTGATTATTGATATGATTGCATTTAATTCTACCACCATGTTTTGTTTTGTATTTGTATTACCTGTTCTCTGTTTCCTTTTCTCTCCTTTCTACTTTCTTTGGGATTAATTGAATATTTTTCATTTCTCCATTTTATCTTATTTGTTGGCTTATTAGCTATAATTCTTTTTGCATTATATTAGTGGTTGCTAAAAGGTGTATAGTATACATCTTTAACTTATCACAGTATACCTTTGAATGATATTGTTCTCAAGTGACATTATACTACTTCACATACGGCAAAAGAAATTTACAGCAGTATACTTTCATTCCACCCCCCAACCGTTGTGCTATTGTTTTCATACTATTTATGTGTCTATCTGTGCTTGTGTCTATGTATGTGTGTGTATATGTGTGTTGTGAGAGGCTGTTAGTATAATTCCCATTTAGTAGTTGAGAAAAATTTAGCTTCTCCATTTGTAAAAATCCATCTCATCTTTCATGTCCAGCTCAGATGCCCCCTCCTCTAGGCAGCTTTCCCCAGGCTCTGCCAATGACCTGAACTATCATGCCCCCACCTACAAGCTCCCTTTGCCTGGGCCATGCTCTTCTTACAGCAGCAGGACAGGTCTTTCCTGTCTGCCCCATCGCATAGTCATCTACCTGAGGACAGACCTCAAGACCACAGGACCCTCCTCTGAGTCCTGCCCAGTCCCTTGATCACAGCTGGTGCTCAATATGGACTTACTGGATTGGCCTGAATTACACTAGCCAGATGTGGCCCTGGCAGCAGCCTCAGGCCTTCTCAAGGTGAGGTGCTGTGAAAACAGCATGAGCTTTGGGATCAGAAAAACATGACTTAAAATTCTGGGCCCACCATTAATTGGCTGTATGCAAGCTGGGGTGAGAAAGAATGCCCAAGCTGCTGTTTGCCCATCTGTATAATGGGACACTGATGGCTTTCCCTGACAGGCTGGCTATAAAGACAGCTAAAATTGACCAAAACACTAGAACTTTGGCAGGCCTGTAGAGGTACTCAGGAAATGCCAGTTTCTCTGATTCTCTGCCCCACTTTCCCATTTGGCTCCTCCCTCCTGCTTTGAGCCAAAGCTGGAAGTCTCATATCTTAAAATCTTTCTGGTTACTGGAGTCTATTCATCAGTCCAATCTGCAGCCAGGTGTCTATCCCCCTGAAAGTTCTGCCCTACCAGGATATTTAATAAATTTTTCACCTAGCAACTGTGAGGCCACAGGGCGGTGCTCTCCCAGGATACCTGGTGTAGGTTGGATAAACCCACCAGACGCCTATGGTAAGTGTAGGTGGGAACTCCAGTTGGTGATGTTGCTCAACTATCTGCCCCATGGTTCAGGAAGCTGGGGTGGGGCAGGGCAGGTGGTTGGCCACAGAGGGAGAGGCCCCAAGTTCCCCTACGGCCCTGGGGTGACCATGGGATTCAGTTGTGGTTCTTTGTGCCCAGGGAATAGAAACCAACTCCAGCTGACCAAGGCAAAGGAGGCATTTATTGGATGGGTATGTGGTCGATCAGTGAATCCACGGAACATTGCACCTCTCACAGGTGTAGAAGATGAAACCTGGATCTAGGCATGTTAGGAATGGGGGCTGGACAGGTGAAAAAACAACTGGTGCTCACCAGCCCATGCCACATGCCTCCCCTACCCTGATCTAATGCCCAAGGTCTTTGTACTGTGGCCATTGAGCCTAAGCCCTGGGCCCAGTCCTGGCTCCATCATTCAGTAGCTGTGTGACTTTGGGCGCATTGCTTCACCTCTCCAAGCCCAGCCTCCTTCAGTTGACCTCCTCAGGTTGTTGGGTTGTGACAGTCCAATGCCACAGAGGATGTGCTTGGTACAATGGAGAGTTCTATACCATTGAGAGAGGTTGTCCCTCCTTGGCATGTGTATTACCTTCCTATGACTGCTGTAACAAATCAGCAAATATTTAGCAGCTTTTAATAACACAAATTTATTCTTTTGTACTTCTGGAGGTCAGAAGTCTGAATTCAGTCTCCCTGGGCTAAAATCAAGGTGTCTGCAGGGCTGGTTCTTCTGGAGTCTTCAGGCAAGAATCTGCTGCCCTTTCCACCTTCCGGAAGCCGCCTGCATCCCTTGGGTTGTGGCTCCTTCCTCTGTGTTTAAAAACAGCAGCGTAGCATCATCACAATTCCTCCACCCATCTGCTTCTGTTGTAACATCACCTTCTTTCTGTCTGCCTTCCTGCTCCCTCCCTAAGGACCCTGTGATCACATTTAGGACCCACTTGGTTAATCTCCCAGCTCAGGACCCTTCACTTACTCACACATGCAAAGCCCTATTTGCATGTTCCCAGGTTCCAGGCTTTGGGATGTGGACATCTTTTGGGGGCCATTAGTCAGCCTCCTGCAACAGGGGCCTTGCTCAGAGATGGCTTGATTTGGGGCAAAGAGCCTCGGACTGTGCACATCTGAGTTCACATGTCAACTCCCCACAGCACCAGCAGGGTACACCGCGGTGAGTCATTTAACCTCTCTGGGACACGAAAGCTGCCGCTCCTCAGGGCTGTGGGACTAAATGAGGTAACACCGCTGTTTTGCAAATGTGTTTTTCAGTAGCAGAGAATTCCCTTTGCTCAGGACCTGATGGGGAATCTCCTGATATACAGGGGCCAGAGCACAGCTGCTCTGTAATCACAACACTGCGCCTGCAGGGCCCAGGCACTGGGAACACAGTCAGAGACCTGTGTGGTGGAGCGCAGGCCTGGGGTTTTGAAGAAAGAAAGAGTGGGTAACTTAGCACCCTCCACCTTGCTCTTCCCCCCACCCAGCGGAGAGAGAGACGCGGAGCCACACAGACAGAGAGCAAAGAAGCGTGGGCTTCACAACTTGCCAAAGTTTATTGGAAGATGTGGCAGACTGCATTTCTGTTCCCAACTGTCTCTGTCTCCTCTCCCTAAGAGAATGGGACATTGCCACCCTCACCTTGTGGCTTGGCAGTGCCCCTGCAGAAAGATCCTTCGTCCCCATCCCTGTGCTGCTGGGCTGTGCCACCCGCCTTACTTTGGTGAACGGAATTCTAGATGTTGTCTGAGACGGCCCCTTGGTCTGAGTGGAAGTTTTAAGAACCATTTGGTGTCACCGTGAGAAGAGGATGTTCCACCAGAGGCTGTGCCTTCAGCTTGGACCCTGGAGAGAAAAGTATGGGGCAGACTTGCAGCACCCATGCAAAGTGTGTGAGACATAGACCTTCATTGTTTAAGCCTCTGAGAGGTGGAGTGGTTTGCTACCATAGCAAAACTGCCATGGGATGTGGCTTCCAAAAAACTGAGTTGCCATTGGGTTAATGTTGGCCTTGTCCACCTGCTCCCAGGAATCTAGGCCTGGGCAAGCCCACCAAGGGGATGTCTGGATTTGGGCACTACAAACTTATACATGTGTTATGCTATCTAGTCTGGGGCAGAAAGACAAGACACCAAGCCCCATGCCTAGGGCCTTAAAAAAAAATCAACTATACACAGGTGTAGTTTGCATTTAATACATTGTACATCTTTTAAGTGCACAGCTTAATGATTTTCAAAAATCTGCTTTGTTGAGGTATAATTTTCATACGATAAAATCCACTAATGTAAGTGTACAGTTCAGTGAGTTGACAAAGGTATACAGTTGGGTAACCACCACTTTTACCAAGATATGAAACTCTTCCAGAAAGTTCCTTCATGTCTCCTTGCAATTAGTCAGCCCCTTCCCATCTACAGGTAATAACTGATCTGCCTCCTGTAGCTGGTTTAGATTTGCCTGCTGCAGAGCGTGATGCGAATGGAATTATACGTGGCCCGGGCTCTTTGCCCTTCATCTTCAGCTCAGCCCAATAGTGGTGAGATTGCACGAGGTTGTGTGTGTCTACACTCTGCTCTCTTTTATTGCAAATATACCCTTAGATTGTTTATCCACTCATATGTTGATGAACAGTGGGCTTGATTCCAGTTTCTCCTGCTGCGTATGAGTCTTTTTGTGGGTGGATGTTGTTTCTCTTGGGAAAATACCTACGAGTGGGTTGTATAGTAAAGATATATTTAACTTTGTGAGAAACTGCCAAATTATTTCAAAGTGATTGCACAGCTTTGCAGGCCCACCATCAGCGTATGAGACTTCAGATGTTCTGCGTCCCTGCCAACGCTCGGTACTGCCCATCTTTAATATGAACTGCTGTAGTGGGTGTGGAGTGGTGTCTCACTGTGGTTTTAATTTGCAGTCCCATGATCACTAATGGTGACGAGCAGCATTTCACGTGTTTACTGGCCAGTTAGGTGTCTGGACGTTCATACCTTTTGCCCATATTTTTATTGGGTTGTTTATCTTATGATTGCGTTATGAGAGTCCTTTAGATAGTCTGAATAAAAATCCTTTGTCAGAGATGTACATTGTAAATATTCTTTCTCAGGCTTCTCTGAAGTGTAGATTTTAAATTTGATGAAGTCAATGCATCAATATTTTAAACTTTGTGGTTAATGTTTTTGTGTCCTTGTGAAGGCCTCACTGGACCATGAGTTATCTTGGGGTTAGTTTTTATTGACTGTTTTTATCTCAACTATGTGTCACATTTTCCTGTTTGGTTTTTTTTTCCCCTCATATCTGTTAATTTTTTTGGTGTATACTGCACTTATGGATGATACATTATAGAGACTGTAATCTCTTTTCTCCCTCTGAAGAGCATCGGTTTTTGTCTGCTCATCCTGAACTTGTATATACCTGACTTTATACTCTGTTGGGTGGGTTTGTGGGGGGCCTAAGGAGCTCCCCAGGCCTCTCTGACTTGGTGGGACCCCACCTCCCACACTGCCCCCCTGCAGATTTTGGCAGGGCTTAATTTGAGTTTTGTCAGGGTGAGTCTACAGTGGGTCTTGCTTTAGGATGTGCCCCTGGCTCCTAGGGCATGTCTTTTTGGCACCCAGCAGGATGTCCATGTGATAGTGAGGCCTCGGCACCCCGGCTGGCCTGTGGCCCTCCACACTCAGCTCAAGCTCTGGTATTACATTCCACTCCTGACTCTGTAGCAGCCACTCTGGGAACCCTCCCCAGAACTCGGCCAAGGACTCATGGGGGACCCCAAAGGCACTTCTGCCCCTGTGCCTCACAGCCGACCATCTCTGATGCCCTGCCCTACAACTTCCAGAAGTTTCCATGCCCTGAACTCTGGTCTTTGCCTCCCCAGCCCAGTGGGACAACAGTGTTCTGCAAGGACTTGCTGAACCATGTGGGGAATGGTCTCTGGGGGGTCTTGTGGCTCCCTCCTGAGCATCCCTTCTCTTGGGAGGGGTCACAGTCACCACTGCCTGGGATCCAATGCCTGTCAACAGTAGCCTTGAACATGTGGTCATGGGGCTGTTTGTGGTGGGAGGGTCTGTCCAGCACCAGTCATTCCAACACAGCTGGAAGTGGAAGTTACTCAGAGCTTTTTGATCTATTTGCTGGACCCTATCTAGAAATATGAGCCAAAGGTGGACACCCCCAAACAAATAACTCACTTCTCCATGGAATGCAGGAGTGAGGGGTGGTCCTTGGGCCAGATTGTGACTCCAGGAGGGCAATAGGCAAGACTGTGGTGTGGTGTTCCCTAAATTGGGGAAGTGCCTGGCACAGGGGAGGATATGATGACAGCGTCCTCTCTGTCAGAAAGATGGGTCCTGGTGACTTGCTAAGCTCCCTGGAGCCTGTGTGTCCTGCCCAGATCCTATGTCTCTAGTGATTTCAAAGGAAACGTCAGTATTTTTAATTCTCTCCTGGAGAAGCACAGATGGCCCAGCATCCTAGAAGGGCTTCCCCCTCTGGTCAGCAAGTCCCCCTGGAAAGACTCGCTTCGGGGCAGCTGTCTTTGGGTCCTGGCCCTGGGCTCTTCCTAGCACTACTGGCTGTGAGGGAGCTGCAAGGATGGCATGCCACCCCCACGCGTGGGACACATATGCACAGCTCTTTCCCAATACGCTGGGGGACAGAGACAACTCCCCAGGAGGGAGCCATGGCCCACACAGTCACCCCGTCCTCAGATAAGGAAACAGACGCCCAGAGAGGGACCCGCCCAGAGAAATGCCACAGGCCAGCAACTGAGCTCGGCAGCAGGTGCTTGGCTCAGAACACTACCAGGTGGGCTTTGATCATGTGTACAGGTTTTTAAAGGTCCAACAAGCAATACTGTTTCGTTTCTTCACTCACTCATTGGGAGTGTTGGGCCTTCTGGGATGCAGATTCAGGGTGGCACAGCCCACTGGGGAAGGAGGAGGGCAGGGGCAGGGGAGTGAGGGCTGTGGCCGTCGCTGGAGCACATTGGCGCGGGCCTGTGTGCCCGTGGTGGGGTCTGAGAGGTGCAAAGAAATGACTGGAGATATTCTAAAATGTGTGCGTTTCTGGACTGGGACGGACACTGCTGGCTGAGCTGATCCCTCCCCCAGCTCTTTCTCACCCACCGCCTCCCCTCACCGAGGGCAGGTGAGCTAAGTACTCCTGTTCCCAGCCTCCTTGGCCCCTGGGACCCTTTCTGCCTACTGAAACACAAGCAAAAGTCTTCAGGGAACTTCTGGGAAAGGTTTTTTGTTTGGTTGGTTTTTTACTTTCTTGATTAAAAAGAAGAAGAGACAAACACAATTGGAACTGACCTTCCTCTATCTTCCTACTTCGAAGGTGGAGAGGTGATGCCCAGAGCTGTGGCAGCCTTCTTGCAGCCATGAGGCAACAGCAGGGATGACGAACCAAGAGGGCTTCAGAGATGCCAGCCCCGAACCCACAGCAGCAGCATCTGCTTCCAGACTTCTTGTGTGAGAAAAAAATAAACCCCTATTTGTTTAAGTCCAGGTTAGTTGAGTTCTCTGTTATTTGTTATTGAAAGCATCCCTAACTGTTACATAGACTCATGAGTGTGTGTGTGTGTGTGTGTTTAACCACAACGCTAAGACTGGACCACAGGGCATGGCTACTACAGGGTTACATGGTCTCGGTACGTATTTGTCGAGCATCTGCTCATGAGAGGCTCTGGGTAAGTGGTGGCCACAAGACAGATGGACACTTGTCCTCCAGGAGCTGAGTGGGGGAGGAGCAGACATGGAGCGAGACGTTGCAAGGGGCGTCCAGGGGGCAGAAAGTGCATCTGGTCTGCTCTGGAGGCTCCCTGGGGAAGCGACACTGGGGCTTAGGCCTTGTTTTGAATTGAATTGTGTCTCCCAAATTCACCTGTTGGACTCCTAGCCCCCAGCACCTCAGAGAGTGGCCTTACTGGGGGATAGAGTCTTCCCAGAGGTAATTAAGTTAAAGTGAAGTCATCTGGGAAGGCCCTAGGCCTGTCGGAATGTCGGCCTAATAACAAGGGGAAATTTGGACACAGACCACAGAGGGAAGACGGTGTGAAGAGACCCAGGGGCCAGTCACGGAGGGACCTCAGGAGGAGCTGGTGCTGCTACACTGCAGTCTTGGACTTCTGGCCTCCCAAACCGCGAGACAATGAATGTGTGCCGTTGGAGCCTGTCTGCGGTGCCTGTTCCAGCAGCCCGAGTGAGCGGACACGGACCTGGAGGAGGGATGGAAACTCACAAGAAGGGAAGGGAGGCTTCCGGGCGGGGGAGCAGCGTGCGATGGGACAGTGGTGGGACTCGAGGCAGAGACAGGCAAGGGCCAGTCCTGCAGGCCTGGAGGCCCTGCCCGGGTGGTGGGGATGGCAGGGGGCGGGCCAGAGGGAATGGGGACAGGACGGTGCCCTGATATTCCCAGGCGTTGCTCTTGATATAGGGTCAGGGGCTAAGTCCCTGTTATGGATTGGACAGGGACTTTTCTGTGGGTGGGGGGAGCCAGGAAAGAGACAGAAAGGGGCCCAGAGTTAGCATGAAACAGCCCCTGGTTTCACAGGACAAGGACTGGCGCTCAGCCCCGCAGCCGCATGTGTCATCTGCGAATTGGCCGGAGCCTTGTGCTCCAGTCGGAGGGGCTGTGCCTTGAGGAGGCCTGAGCCGGGGCCCCTGGGTTCCCTGGGGACAGGAATGCCCACCAGCAGGCACCTTCGAAGAAGCGGGAGAGACCAGTGTGCGTTCTGGGCTAAGCCCCCAGCACACAAATGGGGAAGCCACACACCAGCCAGCCCCGGCTGACACTGCATTTGCGTTTGTCAGAGGGAATATTTCTTTCCTGGAGGTGGGATAAGTCGCAACCAGCCAAAGAATTTTTATCACCCACGCCAGTGGCACATGGTCAGCCACCTTTCATTTATTTGTTTATTTATTTATTTGCAAACTTGGAGGAGGCATGCAATTCTGTGGTATGGAGAGCGTTTTTAGGAGACAACTCACCAGCCCTTGGGGTCCTTGCTGGTTGGCTCTGAGGGACTCGCTTGTTGCTTGGAGGTGGGATGGGCCCCCCAGACCCCTCTGCTCACCAGCTTCCATCCCCTAGTGAGGACGGTCCTGGTGCCAAGCTCAGTGCTAGCTGTTACCTGCAGCCTAGACTTCCTAGCACCCCTGGGCCTTGGGGCCACTATTATCCCTGTGCTACAGGTAGGGAAACTGAGGCTCTGGGAGGTCAAGTGCCCTGCCAGGTTCACAGGGCCCCCACCTGGGCCCACTCCAAGGCCCTTGCTGCCATCTATTCCTGGGGGCTTCTCCCGGTGCGGCCCCGAGTTCTTCCCATGGAAAAGGGCAGAGGTACCAGGAACCCGGGAATCCTGCCCCTTTGTCTGTGAGCGTTTCTGCTAAACATAAGCCTGTGTGGTCATCTTCCAGCCCAGGAAGGTGCAGACAGCAATCTCAGGTTTTGTGGCCCCGGAAATGTTCCACGGAAACCCCCCTGGGACTTGGGGAAGGTGGAGGAGCAGTGTGGACAGGGCAACTCCTTCATTCCCTGACCCATTCATTCATTCATTCATTTGTTCATCAGTGCTCCACCAGCAAATCCTCAGAGTACCAACTAGGACTTGGTGCTTCACCAAAACCTGAGTTAGCATGGGCACTGGCAAGGAGGCCAAGGTGGGACCAGCAGTGACAGCTGTGGCCCGTGCTGCAAGGCAGATGTCCAGAGCATCCTCTGACAGGGCCAGCCTGGCTTGGTGGGTCCTGGAAATGCTTTGTGATGAAAGAATGAGTGAGCTGAGTAGGGGTGGAGGGGTGGCCACGGACGAGGAGGAGGGCTCTGTGGAAGGAGTGGGTGGTTAGGGCTGAATTGTGCCTCCCAAATTTTTATGTAAATTTTTAAATTCAATTTTATTGAGGTATAATGGAAATACAATAAACTGTGCATATTTAAAGTGTGCAGTTTTGTAAGCTGGGCATATGTAAACATGTGAGACCATGACATATCCATGAGCCCTCACAAGTCTCGGGTCCTTGTGTCCTGTAATCCACCCCATCTCCACGCTTGTCCCCAGGCAACCACTGGTCTGCTTTCTTTCACTATAGGTTAGTTTGCATTTTCTTCAACTTAGGATAAATAGAATCACGGAGCACGTACTCTATTTTTTGATCTGGCTTCTTTCGCTTAGCATAGTTGTTTTGAAATTCATCCACGGTGTAGGGTGTATCAACAATTCATTCCTTTTCATTGTGCGGTAGTGTTCCATTGTATGGCTGCACCCTGGTTTGGGTGTTCATTCACTCATTGATTGACATTTGGGTTGTTTCCAGTTGGTGGGGCTCTTACGAATGAAGCTGCTATGAACCCTTGCGTGCAAATCTTCGTGGGGACATCCTTTCCGTTTCTCTCGAGTGAGTGCAATGGGTGGGTTGTCAGATGGGTGTATGTTTAACTTTCTAAGGAACTGCCAAACTTTTCCAAAGTCGTCGTACCGTTTTAAACTCCCACCAGTATATATGTGAGTTCCAGTTGTTTTATGTCCACACCTACACTTGGTATGTGTAGTCTTTTTAATTTCGGTCATCCTAATGGCTGCATCATGGTATCAGTTCACATTTCGATAATGATTAATAATGCTGAAGATTTTTCATGTATGTCTTCTTTCGTGAAGTATCTATGCTAATCTTTTGTTCATTTTTCTTTTTTTGGCATGTTTTGTCCTTATTAAGTTGTAAGAGTTATTTACATATTCCAGATATGAGTCCTTTGTCTGATATATGTGCCGTAAATATTACCTCTCAGACTGCCATTTGCCTTTTTGTTTTCTTACTGGTGTCTTTCAAAGAGCAGACGTTTTTAATTTTGATGAAGACCAATTTATCAACTTTTTCCTTTCACGATTTGTACGTTTTTGCATTCTCTTTAGAAAATCTTAGCCTATCCCAAGATCACAAATATTTCTCTCTTTTCACCTGGAGTCTTACAGTTTTAAGTGAGGATTGCTGTTTCGTTTTTCCCATTTGGAAAACCAATTTTTGAAAATACTTGTTTTTTTCTCTCCCCTGAATTGCCATGGCACTTTTTTCAAAAATCAATTGGCCATATGTGTGTGGATCAATTTCTGGACTCTCTTTTCTGCTCCGTTGATCTAGATGTCTGTCCTTATACCAATCCCGAGCCGTCTCAATTACTGTAGCTTTTCAAGTATGTCATGAAATCGGATAAGTCCTCCGACTTTGTTCTTCTCTTCTAAAAAAATTTTATTATTTTAAGTCTTTGCATTTCTAAATAAACTTTTGCATTAGCTTGTCAATTTTTACCAGGATTGTGTTAAATCTGTAGATAAATGTGTGAACAGATACCATTTTAATATTGAGTCTTCCAATTGATGAGCGTGCTGTATCTCTTCGTTTATTTAGGTCTTAAATTTCTCTCTGCAATGTTTTGTGATTTTCAGTATAGAGTCTTGGTTGTCTTTTGTTAAATTAATCCTAAATATTTTATGAGGTTTTTTTTGGGGGGGTGCTACTCTAAATGGAATTTAAAAAATTTTTTCATTTTCCAACTATTTGCTGCTATTTGTATAAGAATATGATTAATTTTGGCATACTAACTTTGTATCCTGTGACCGTGCTAAGGTCTTTATAGTTCCAAGGCTATTTTGTAGGTTTCTTGGGACTTTTCTGTGTGAATAATCGTGGCAGCTGCAAATAGGAAGTTTTGTTTCTTCTTTTTCAGTTTTTATACCTTTACAGCTTTATTTCTTCTTTTCTTTTCTTTTTGTCTTTCCCTTATTGCAGTGGCTAGGATTGCCAGTATGGTGTTGACTGGATACAGTTAAAGCAGGTGGGCACCTTTACCTGTTCCTTGATTTTCAAGGGAACAAGTTTCAGGCTCGCCATGAGTTATGATATTGGCTATAGCTCTGTTGCAGATGCCCTGTATTCATTTGAAGATGTTCCCTCCTATTAATAGTTTGCTGAATTTTTAAAAACTGTGAACGGGCATAAAATTTGATCAAGTGCTTTTCCTGTATCTGTTTTAAAATTCCCAAGGTTTAGCTCCTTTATTTGGTTAATTATATTATATTATATTATAATTAATATAATTATAGGTTATATTGATTGGTTTTCAGACGTTTAGGCCACCTTGCATTCCTGACTTAAACCCTACTTAGCCCTGATATATTATTATTTTTATATATTGTGGGATTTATTTTGCTAATATTTTTAAAGGATTTTTGTGTCTATATTCATAAAGATTGCTGGTATACAATTTTTGTTTTTGAATGTCTTTGCCAGGTTTTTGTATTAGGGATACGCTAGCCTTATAAAATGAGTTGGGCAATGTTCCCCCTTCTTTCATTTTCTGAAAAAATTCTTTAAGATTAGTTTGTTTCTTCCTTGAATGTTTGATCAAATTAAGCAGTGAAACCATCCAGCTCCTTGCAAGGGTGGGGAACCTGTGGCCTTCTGAGTTCAAGACTGGTCTTTTCTAAGCACCAAAGGAGGCACGTAAAGCTTCATCTTTCTCTGCTGCACCCCTTTTAATAAAAGGATTTGTTCTGTAAAATTTGGATTCAGTCAAAAGCCGCACTTAAGGACCTAAAAGGCCACATTTCGCCTTAAGGCTGCAGGTTCCCCACCCCTGCAGGAGGATTCTGTTTCATCTTATATCAATTTAAGTTGCATTTTTAAAGAAATTTGTTCATTTAATTTGTCAAATTTTTGGTATAAAGATGTTCATGATAGCCTTTAAAAGTCTGTAGGATCTGTGATGTTGGTAATTTGTAGTCTCTCATTTTTACTCCAACAGTCTAGCTAAGAGTTTTTCAATTTTGTTGATTTCCTCAAAGAATCAGCTTTTTGGCTTTTTTTCCTCTTTTGTCTGTCTGTTTTTCATTTCACTCAGTTCTGCTCTTATTGTTATCATTTCCTGCCTTGCACTCAATCTGGGTTTACCTTGCTTTCCTTCTTCTCGCTTCCCATGGTGGCTCCTCCGGTAATGGATTTTCAACTGGTCTTATTTTCTGATCTAAGTATTTGAAGTTGTAAGTTTCCCTCGAAGCACTGCTTTGGCTGCATCCTACAGATTTTGATGTGCTGTGGTTTCACCGTCATTCCGTTCACATTTTTTTCTGATTTCCTTTGTGAATTCATCTTGAATTCATGAGTCATTTGTAGATTCATGAATCATTTATAGGTATTTGGGGTTTTCCTAGACGTCTTATTGTTATTGGTTTCTAATTAGATTCAGTTGTTGTCAGAGAACACAGCCTGTGTGATTTCTGTTCTTTTAAATTTACTGAGACTTGTTTTCCAGCTCAGCTCATGGTCTACCTTGGTGAGCGTGCCGTGTACACTCGAGAATGACAGGTACTCTGCAGCGTGTAGCGTTGTATAAATACCAGTTAGATCAAAGTGATGAATGGTGTTGTTGGTACCTTCTATGTCTTTACTGATTTTTTGTACATTTTTCCTTTTAATTACTGAGAGAGGGGTATTAAAATCTCCCTTTGTGATTGTGGGATTTGTGTGTATTTCTTACCTTTATTCTGTCAATTTTGCTTCATGTATTTTGAGGCTCTATTATTAGACATACAAAAATTTGTAATTTTAAGTCTTTCTGATTAGCCATCCCTTTTAGCATACAAAATGTCTTTCTCTATCTCTGATAATACTGTCTGAAAATGTATTATTAATATTGATATTAATTAATATTAATACAGCCACCCAGACATCCTGTGCTTATTCTTTACATGGTGTATCCTTTTCAGTTTACTTACTTTTAACCTGCCTGTGTGTTTATGTTTAAAGGGAATCTCTTGTAGACAGCACATAATTGGGTCTTGCTTTTTTCAAATCTATATTGTCAATGTCTTACTTTTCATTGGAGTGTTTAGAATATTAACATTTAACATTGATCCTTTCTATTTTTTGTTTCTTTATTTCCCCTTCTGGCATGTTTTTGGGTTATTTAAATATTTTTAATATTCCATTTTAACTTATCTATTGGCTTTTTGGCTATTTTATTTTCTGTGTATGTGGTTACTCTAGGAATTGTAATACACACACCTAATTTTTCTCAGTCTAATTAGAATTAATATTGTGCTACTTTATGTAGAATATATTTAACAGAAACCTTGCAAACATAGAGGTCTCTTTGCTACCCCTCATTTTTATTTTATAGTTGTCATACCAAAAAAAAAAAACAACCCCAAACCCCACCAGACAACGTTAAAATGTTTGCAGCCAGGCACAGTGGCGTGTGCTTGTAGTCTCAGATACTCAGGAGGCTGAGGCCGAGGATCACTTGAGCCCAGGAGTTTGGGGTGAGCCTGGGCAAATTAGCGAGAACCCCACCTCTAAGACAAATGAATAAATAAGTGTTTGCTTTGAACAGTCATCTGCCTTTTAAAGAACTTAAGAGAAAAAGATATTTTCAGTGGAATAGAGTTCTGAGTTTACAGAATTCCCCCAACGTGCAGCCTTTCAGCACTTCGAGTGTATTGCTGCACTGTCTTCTGGCCGCCACGACTTTTAATAAGAAGTCTGAGGTTATTTGAATTGTTGTTCCCTGTTGTGCAGCGTATCTTCTTCTTTCTTGCTTTGAAGATTTTTTCTTTATCTTTGTTTTTCATCAGTTTGCTCATGATGTGTTTATGCATGGCTTTTTTTGAATCTACCATGTTTGGGGATTCTCTGAGCTTCCTGAATCTGTAAATTTATGTCTTTCCCTAAAATGTGGGCGATTTTTGGTCATGTTATAATTTCTTTGGAGATTTTTCTGCTCCTGTCTCTCTCTCCTCTCCTTCTGCACTACGATTAGGTGTTTAACACGGTTCTGCAGATCCCGGACGCTCTGTTCATGTCCCTTCTCAGCCTTTTTTCCTTGTGTTCTTCCTATTGGGTCGTGTCTATTGATCTCCGGGTGTGTTGACTTTTGCTCTGTCATCTCCACTCTGCTATTGAGTCCATCCGGTGATTTTTAACCATTTCAAATATTTCATTTGTTTGTTCTAAACTTTCTATGTCCTCTTTTAATACTTTCTCTGCCAAGATTTTCTATCTGCTTATTCATTTCAAATGTGTTTTCCTTGACCTCATTGAATAGAGTTGTAGTAGATGCTTTATGTAATTCTGATAATTCCAATGTCTGAGTCATCTTGGTGTTTGTATCTGTTGACTGTTTTATCCTTTATGAATGGGTCACACTTTCCTATCTCTTTGTATGTCAAATAATTTTGGATTCTATAGTGGATAATCTTAATGTTATGTTATGTAGACTCTAAATTCTGTTAAAATCCTTTGAGGAATGTTGATGGTTTTGCTTTAGCATGTAATCGACTCATACCTATGTGTGCATCCACATAACCACCACTGTAATAGTCAGCGTTCTCCAGAGAAACAGAATCAAGAGGAGGTATATGTTGATTTATTTATTAAAAGGTTTTGGCTCATAGGATTACTAAGGCTGAGAAGTCTCACAAGCTGCCCTGTGCAAGCTGGAGGCCCAGGAAAGCCAGTGGTGTTGTTCAAAGGCCTGAGAGCCACAGAGCCAATGATGCAGATTTCAATATCTCTATATACACTGCTGATGGACAACTGGGCTGTTTCCAGTTTAGGGCACCAGGCTGGGCATTTTAGGAGGCAGCACAGAGCAGAATGGCTATAAGCATATCTCCTGGAGTCACACAGGCCTGGTTCAAATCCTGGCTGTGCCACAAACCAGCTGTGTGACCTTGGGCAAGTGATTCACCCTCTCTGAGCTGCCGTTTCCTCTTCTTTGAAGTGGGGATTATGATAACAGTACTTACTCAGAGGGCCGTCATGAAGATCAATAAATCACAGCCTGCTGCCTACCTGAGCCAGTGCTCAATAGATGGCAGCTGTTACGTTATCATTGTGGGAGGAGGCAGCAGTCACGAATGTCAGCTCTTCAACCTGATCTGGAGTCAAATTGCAGGTCAAACGAGGCAATTGTTATTAAACACTCAGCATAGGGCTAAGCAAATAGTAAACTCACAATTTATTCTCATTATTGATATCTGATATTTAAATACTAGTAACCTTGACGACATTCCCATAAGTTTGCCATTTAATAGAGAAAGGAACTGTTTCTCAGAGATATGAAATGTTCCAGGTTACCCAGTGAGAATGAGGTGGAGCAGGGATTTGTGTCCTGGGCTGAGGATCTAGGGACCCTGCCCGTTCCAGGCTGCCCTCCAGAGGTGCTGCTCTCACAGGGTTCAGGTGTGCTCCCATCCACCCCTGCAGCCTCAGCTTGAATGTCCGAGAAGAGCTTAGTGGAGGGCCACCTCCTGGACTGGCCTTGGCTGCTTCCTGGACCAATTTCTGCCCCTCCCTGGCTTCTGTCACTTAGCCAGCCCAGTGGGGGCATAAAGCCTTGTCCCGCCCAGGGGTGCACAGGGTGCTGGGCCCCAGAGGTGATCTGAGTGGTGAAGGCCGGTCAGGGGTCCCTGACTAAGAATGGGCTCTGGCATCAGTCAGGCCTGGGTTTGAATCATCTCACGTGTGACCTGGGCAAAGTTTCTTCCCCTCTTCATGCCTCAGTTTCCTCATCTGTGAAGTAGAGAAATTATAGCCCCTGCCTCACAGGGGCCTTGTGGGGACTGAATCAGATAGCCCAGGTGAGGTTACACCTGAGGTGGCCCGGGGTCAGGGCAGGGCCACCAGTGGTGTCCAGGGGCCACGCGGGCCTTTGAGAGGTTCCGAAGGCCTTGGGTTCACATACCAACTGCCACCCACACAGGCTGACGTCCCTTCCAACGGTGCAGAAGGGCTAAGGTCACTTGGACTCGTGGAGAGGAGAGGGTGACCTGGGGTTGGGGCAGGAGCCTGCGTCAGGACAGAGGCCCTGGTGGGTGGGGCTCAGCCCCTCCCTCAAAAGAAGCCCCGGCTCCCCCTCCTGCGGTCCCCAGGTTGCTCAGGGCGTGGCCCAGCCTCTGCCGTGGGTGTGGGGGAGAGTTGTGGGCTCTGTGACCCCCTCCCCAGATAACGCAGAGCCACAGGGGGAGACTTTGGGCTGAGCTGGGGTCGGTGGGGCCAGTGGGCAGATCGGCACACCCCTAGGCCAGGCCCAGAGGTTAGGAAACGAATTCCAGGGCAGCAAGATGTCAGTGGTCAGTCAGGGAGTGTGGGTTTTTGTGCTCCTTTTGTCCTGCACCTCCTCCCTCCTTCAACCTGCTCGTGAGCACCCCCTGTGTGCCAGGCACTAACCAGAGACTCTCCTGCAAAGTGGCAAGAGTCTTACACACACACACAAACACATGCACATGCACATGCCCCCTGCTGTGCTACTGACCAGCAAAGGCAAACCTGAGCTATCCGGGGACTTGCCCGAGGGCACCCACTTGTAGCCAGTGGAACCAGAACCTTAGCCCAGGCGGTCTGACCCCTCCCGGCCACCTTCCCAGTCCCGGTGCAAAAACGAACCTGAAGGGCTCCACGGAGTTACCGTGTGACCCAGCCCTTGCACTCTCAAGCATCCACCCAAGAGAATTAAAAACATCTGTCCTCACAAAAACGTACACCGATGTTCATAGCAGCATTGTTCACCGTGGCCAAAGAGTGGAAACAATGCCATGTCCACAGCTGATGAATAGATAAGCAAGATGTGGTGTCCCCACAAGGGAATGTTGCTCAGCCCTGAAAAGGAAAGGCGACCGAACACGCCCTGCAGCCTGGGGGGCCTCGAAAGCATTACCCCGAGGGAAAGGGGCCGGTCCAGCGGACTACGTCTGTTGTGTGATTCCATTTAACGAGATGCCCAGAATTGGTGCGTCTGTAGAGACAGGAAGCACATTAGTGGCTGCCTGGCTGGGGCTGGGTGGGGATGGGGGAGTGGAGGTGGGCAGTGATGGCTGAGAGGTGTGGGGCTTATTTTGGGGGTGACGAAGATGTCCTAATGTTGGTTCCGGTAATGGATGTACAACTCTGAAGACACTAAAGACCACTGCATTGCACACTTCACAGGGATGCACTTTGTTGTATGTGAATTAGATCTCAATAAAGCTGTTAAAAATAAAGGAACTAGACAAAGTGGAAAGTGCCTGGCCTGAGGTCCCACTCCTTGCAGGTGCCCAAGAGATGGGTCGAGACCACATAGGGACGTGTCCAGCCCAGCACCCTGCCAGCTTCAGGACTCAATAAACGTTGGTCTCTTTCCTGTTCTGTGCACACCCAGGTCCAGTCTCTGGGGCTCTCAGGCTATACCGGTTACCTGCCTTGGGCTGAATTTGAGAGCCCAGAGCCAACCAAGTAGTGGTGCCAGGGTAGCCTACAGCCTGTTCGCTTTACTGGCAGTGTGACACCTTGGAATCCATCTGCCGAAACAACATATTGAGAGGCTGAACTGCATGGTGAGAAAGGATGTGAGCTTCCCCACCTGAAGCTTCGGGCAATCCTGTGTTAGTTGGTTAGTTAGTTAGTTAGTTAGTTATACAGCTGCAAAACAAAGAGACCTGAGTGGCTCAATCTCTAAATTAATTTCTCACATAAAAAGCCAGTAGGCAGCCTGGGGCTGATCAGTGGCCTGATAGTGCCAGGGGCCCAGGTTCCTTCCATCTTCCTGCTCTGCCATCCTCAACAAGTAACCTCCGTCTCGAGTCCAAGATGGGGAAGGAGGAGGTGAGGACACACCTCTTCCCATCAAGGGCGTGACTCAGAAGGGCACATGTAGCTTCAGCTCCCATTGCCTTGGTCAGAAGTCATTCATGGCTGTGACTTGTTACAAGAGAGACCAGGAAATGTGGCGTTTAGCTGGGAGGCCATGTGCCAGCTGAGCATTCTATTAGTGTATGGTAGAATGGGAGGGAGGATGGGAGGAGGGAGGGAGGGACGGAGGAGGGAGGGAGGGAGGGAAGGATGGAGGGAGGGAGGGAGGATGGGGGAAGGAGGCAGGGCGAAGGAGCAGAGATTGAACTATGGCATGTAGTCAATAAACGTCGTGAACTTTCGTTTCCTCATTTGTAGAGAGAGGGAAGTAGTTTCACAGTTTGCCTGGGAGATTAAATGACGGAGGCAAATGACAAGGCCCCCGAATAAGTGGCAAGCGCCCCCCTCACTACTCTCCCTGCGTGAGGACCTCCACGCTGGGGTGGAGGACAGAGCCAGGGAGCGCCGGGGCATGCCCCAGTGGGTGGCACGAAGACCAGGTGGGTACAAGCGCCATCACCCTGAGGTGGCCCCTGAGACAGACTGAGCCCACTGGGAGCTCGGGGACTTGCGGCCTCTTCGGCCTTCAGCCGGGGGCCGGCCAGGCCGGGCGCCCTGTCAGACCTGGCCCGGCGTGGGGAGGCCACCCGCGGTCTGGCCAAGCCCTGGGGGCCCCGGCCCGCCTGTGCTGTCAACCCAGCATGCCCAGTGCCCGCAGTGCTTCCCTCGGCTCTGGCCCCAGACCCACTGGCCGGCCGCACGCTCGATAGATTCTGTTTTGAAAGAAAACAAACTCTTTTGAAAGTGCTGCTGGGAGCACAGACTGACAGGCTCGCCCCTCACTCTCCCCCCTACCAAGGAGCTCTGAGCTGTGCTGTTCCCTGGGCCCACCTGCAAAGAGAGACCCCAGAAGAGCAGCCCACTCACCCTCCTGCCCACTGAGCCGTTCTGGGACCTTCAGGGCGACCCCCAGGGGCCTTTCAGCCAGGGCAAGGGGCCAGCCCTCGGAAGAGGAGACGGTGTTTACACTGAGGCAACGGGGAGGCGTTGAAGGGTTGAGAGGGACAGGGACTGGGTCAGACAAATGTTTCAGGAGGTTGGGGCAGCGCGACCCCCATTATTATAATAGGAGGATGCTGCCGCTGATGTGAGTTGAGCTAGGGACAAGATGGGGGTGACAAATGTGAGTGACATTTTAAAATAAGAATCCATGGAGTTAGTGGTCACTCAGGCCCAAAGGGGCCCCAGGTCATGCTCACGGCCTCTCAGAGCCGGCTCAGCCCCAGGTCCGTGGCGGGAACTGGGAGCCCCGGTTTGGGAGCTCTGGGCCCTGGCAGGGCAGAGGGGCTGCGGAAGGCTCCTGGGGGGGACCCTCGCCACATCCACGGTGGGCTTTGAGGGGTGTGGGGTCAGGGAGCCGGGCCCACATGGCTCCCTCTGGGCTGGGTCAGCCCTGGGGGGAGCTGGCAACCAGCCTGGAGAGAGCCATGTCCCACCAGCCCAGAGCAGCACTGTCACCCCAGCCTGGCTCCTCGGCTCGTCCAGGGCAGCCGGGCACACTGACCCTGGACAGCCTCAAAGCAGCATCGTGGCTGTGGGGGCCTGGTCAGGGTCACAGGGAAGAGACACGGTGGTGACCCCTTCCTGGGCCGCCCTTGCTGTCCTCAGATTCTCACTGAAGAAAGGGGTGCTCATGCCTACTTTGCACGGTGTGCAGGGCCTGCACAGGTGACCTGCGAGGGCTGGCCCCTCGCCCTGGCTGAAAGGCCCCTGACGGTCACCCTGAAGGCCCCAGAATGGCTCAGTGGGCAGGAGGGTGAGTGGGTTGCTCTTCTGGGGTTCCTCTTTGCAGGTGGGCCCAGGGTACAGCACAGCTCAGGGCTCCTTGGTGAGAGGCACCTGGACAGGTCTGTGGCCTCCAGTCTCAGGTAAGGATGGATACGGTGACTGCCCTCTTGGTGGGGCTGGGGGAGGAAGGAATGTGGTGGGCAAGAAATGAAGGACGTGCATGGGTGTGCCTGGCGAGTTCCCCCTGCCACAGGGCCTTTGCATGTGCTGTTCTCGCTGGCTAGCAGCTCTCCTCTCACAGGCAACTCCTATTCTTGCCTCAGATCCCAGATCACATGTCACTTCCAGGAGGCTTCCTTGATTTCCCTGGCTAGGGTCAGCCCCCAGCCCCCAGGGCCCTCCTCTACAGGAGCCATGACGCCACACTGACCACAAGGCTGCCTATTTCACATCAGTCCAGCCCACTAGACTGGTGCCCTGAGGGCAGGGCCATGCCTTCCTGTCCACCGTCATACCCCAGGGCCGGCACAGGGCCAGGCGCTTGGTAGACGCACAGAAATGCTTGTAGAAGGAATGAAGAGAGGAGTGAATGTGGCACATTCTGCCACCTGTGCCCTGTAGCCTTGATGGCCCAGGACTTAAGGCGCCTTCCAGGGCAGCCCCAGGTAAGAGCCTCAGGTGGCCGAAGAGGGGAAGGCAGGGGTGGGTGTGGGGTGGCTTCTGAGGCTGGAGGGCCCGAGGGAGGGAGGGAGGGAGGCCCCAGAAGTTGTGTTCAAGATCATGGGTTCTGTGGCTGGTCTGCCTGCAAGCTTCCATCCACTAGTGAGTGACCCTGGACAAGTGACTCAACAGCTCTGTGCCTCAGTTTCCCCCTCTGTGAAATGGGGATGATAACATACCCTGTGGGGCTGTTGCAAGGACTAAATAAGACAGTTCATGTAAAGTCTTTAGAACAGTGGCTGGTACATGCTAAGAGCTGAGTATTTGCCAGATTTCTTTATTTCTTTATTTGCTTCAAAATAAAAAAAAAATTAAATCGTATAAATGATAGATAAATGTTCAAAACATAAATGTAAAAGAAACCCAAAAAATCAACCTAAAAAGAACATTTAAATCCCCAGAAATCTTACCTGCCAAAGTAACTACTTACATTAGTCAGGGTTAGTTTCGAGTGCAAGTCCCAGACATCTCCCCAAATGGCAGTGATCTAAACAAGATAGAAATTGGTTTCTCACTTACGTGAAAGTCTAGAAATGGGATGGGAGGTGGTCCTGCCCTACAAAACCTGCAGAGACCTGAGGCTCCTTACTGTTCCCTGAGCCATCATCCTGGAGGTATGGTCCTCACCTTTTGGTCCGGAATGGCAGCTGGAGCTCCAGCCATCACATCCAAGTTCCAGGCAGCAGGATGGAGGAAGGGATGAAGAAGGTGCATGTCACTTGCCTTTTAAGGAAGATTTATGGAAACTGCAATCCATCCTTCCTTCCTTCCTTCCTTTCCTCCCTCCCTCCCTTTCTTTCTTTCTTTCTTTTCCCACATATAACATGGCCACACCTAGCTGCAAGAGAATCCAGGATAGTGTCATTATTACAGGTGGGCCATGTGCCTTTTTCATTCAAAATCAGATCACAGGTATCTTCCCATGTTTACAAATAAAGTTTCACAAGGTCATTTTTAAAGGTTGCTTGTGATTCCATCACACAGACATTTGACGAGTCCACCAGTATTGACAGACGCTCGGGCTGTTGCCAGCTTTCCACTGTCACGGCCCCTGCCAGGATGAACATCCCTGAACGTTATCATCTTTGCACGTGGTTGGAACATTTCCTTCCCATAAGTTCCCAGAAGTGGAAATGCTGAGTCAAGGGGGATACACTGACATTTGGACATGAATTGAGAACTTGCCCTTTGGGAGTATCGGCCCATTTACACTCCCCTCCCCATCCTGTGGGTGCTCAGGATGGAGTCAGAAATGTCCCCAGACCTGAGGCTCACCCTACCCCACCCCACCCTGGCTCCCTCTCCTTTCCGTGGGTTTGTTCCCATAATTACTCCTAATTTAGGGCCCTTCGCTCCATTCTACACCAGGGGTAGTGTCCCCCATCCTCTTGCAGGCCCCTGAGGGAGGCCTGTGCCTTGGACAGAGCCAATCATGAGATCCTGCCCCTCCAGACAGCAGCAAGCAGCTGGGCCTTGCATAGGTGCCTGGGGCTGTTGTTGTTCAAGGGAAGCAGGACCAGGGGCGGGGCCCTGGACGAGGGGGCAGCAGCCTGTGGGTGATCATCCTGGCCGCTCCATCAGATGGACAGGGAGTGCAGCCATCAAGCCTTGCAATGCTGTGTCTAAGAGTGCTCAGAAGTGCACATCAGCCTGTCTGGGCGCCAGCCCAATAGCTCCCAGCTTCAGCTGGCAGTGCCAGATTTAGCACATAAAAATATAAGATACCCAGTTACATTTGAATTTCAGATAAACAACAAATAAGTTTTCAGTATAACCCCAAGTGTATGAGACAAAGGATCAAAGAAGGTGCATGCTACTCACCTTTTTAATGACACTTCCTAGAAACTGTAATATGTCCTTTCTTTTTTATCTCCTGTTGGTGACATAGCCACACCTAGCTGCATTCTTTATTTTATTTGGCTGCCCTCACTGGCAGCCCCCTGGGCTCCTGGAAGCAGTAAAACCAGGGAAAAAAACCTGGACTCTGGCACCAGACAGCCTGGGTTCAAATCCTGGCTGCTTCTGCCTCTGCTAGCTGTGGACTTTGGGTCCAGTTACTTAACCTCTCTGTTCCTCAGCTTCCTCATCTGTAAATATTGGGGCAAGAACGGCACCTCCTTCATGAGGGTATCGTGAGTAGTAAATGACAGACTTCTGCTTTCAGCAACATGGAATCGTAGATTAGCTCCACGCCCTTTCCCTACACAATGTGCAGAAGTGCCTCGTGAGTTACAACAAACATCCTTCTAAGTGTGTCACTGAAGGGCACAAGAAAACAAATCCCATGGGGCAGAAAGGAAGAAAGCCCGGGACCCGAGGGTGGGAGGCTGGGAGGCGAGGCTGCAGCCCTGGAAGGCTGCTGGTGGTGGTGGCCCAGGGGCCTGTGCTGGGCAGCCAGGGAGGGGCCAGAGATGAGGCTCCAGTCCCACATGGAAAGGGTAGGAACTGAGAACCTCACAGGATCTGGGGGTCGCAAAGTGTTTCCCTCTCTGGAAAGGGGTAGAGGAGGTGAGTCTGCCTGCTGGCTCCGGGAGATTAAAGTGAAGGTGGTAGAAGAAGAAAAACTCGGCACCCGTCAACGTTGATCTGTGTTCAGACTGCATGCAGGTCGGAACGTGTCCGTTCACCTGACGGCCTGCAAACTCTCAAGTCAAGGAACGACCATGGAGAGTGAGCCCGAACCGGTGACCCCTGGGGCGTCTGGAAGAATCAAACCCAAAACCTCGGCAGAGAGACTTCAGGGCCATGTAGGGTTTCTATAAAGTCCCGCTGACGATGAGCTCGCAATCAAAAATTACACACACGAAGGCACCAGGAGCAGAACTGGCAGGTATGAGGTCGAGACCTCAAAGGCACTGATGTTCTCGGGTGGAGACGACAGAATGATATCCCTGAAGTGTTCAAACAGCTGCAAGAGGAAATTGAAAACATAAGAAAATGACAAGGCACCATGGAGATAAAACAGAAAAGTTTCAAAACAGACCAAATAGAATTTCTAAGATTAAAAAGTTAAATTAGGGCTCAGCGGCTTGCACTTCTTTGTCTTGGCCACAATGGTGGAAAGGGTTGGCTTCACTCACTCGTTGTAAACAACAAGAAAACGGGACAAAATGCATAAAATGACGGTTTCTTAATGCATCATCAACAGGCAGAGCAGGACTGTGACCCCTCGGAGAAGGGAGACACACACGGGAGAGCTGCAGCCGCCCTGGCTTCCTGTGTGCGGGCAAGTTTCTGGTGAGAAGAGGGAGGGGTATGAGCAAAGCCTGGTGGCAGCCGGCGCTGAGGAGACGGAAATGGGGCTCGGAGAGGCTGAGATCTCCAGAGATCAAAGTGACCTGATGAAAGATAAAGCAGGTTCCGCACAAAGGCTCCAGGGAGGCCGGCAGTAGCAAGAGCAGCCAGAAGGCAAGAGAAGTGACATGAAGGCTGAGAAAAAGTAATGGTCAAATGGACCTCACGTGGCAGATACGCCGCCATGCAAGACCAAGCGTGAAAATGGGCGTGTTTGGACCAAGAACATTGGTAAATTTACTGCTTACTTTGACCGATGGATAGATTTTTAAAAGGTGGGATATCCACACAATGGAACGTTATTTAGCCTTAAAAAAAAGGAAACCCTACAATATGTGACAATATGGAAGAACCTAGAGGACTTTATGCTAAGTGAACAAGCCAATCATCACAGAAGGACAAATATAGCATGATTCCACACACATGAGATATTTAAAGCAGTCAAACTTATAGGAGCAAAGAATAGACTGGTGGCTGCAGGGGCTGATGGGGGAGAAGTGGGGAATTGCTAATCAACAGGTGTCAATTTTGCTTGTGCAAGACGAATAAGTTCTAGAGAGCTGCTCTACGACATGTGCCTATAGATAACAGCACTGTGTTGTACACTTAAAAATCTATTCACAGGCTAGGTCTTATGTTGATTGTTCTTACCACACACAAAAAATGAAATAAAATAGAATTTATTAATACCACTTACAGATCTCTAGTGAAAGAAATACTAATCTAAAAAAATTGGAAAGACTTTGATGCACATGTGAGTAAATCTAAACATTGACAGTAAAAATACTATTATTATAAAAAATACATAATTTGAAGGATATGGAAATAATACTGGATAAAAGTAACAAATCAAGAGGAAAACCATCGAAGTTAAGCATTCTAAGGTCTTATATGCTTCAGCAATTGAACAGAGATATTTAATTTATACTTAATTAAGTCCAACATGCATGTTAAAAATTATAAATTAATCCCCAAAAGATTGTAAGTCTATAATATAACTTCCAAATGAGCAAGGGGTAAAAAAGGAATAACAAAATCTAATTAATCCAATATAAGAGAAAAGAAAATAATAATCATAGGAAATATAACAGAAATAGAGAGCCCAAAGTGATGATGGTAGAAATTATTCCTATCATTAATTACAATAAATATAAATTAACTAAAAACACAAGTTAAAAGATAGAGCTTTAAGAACTGATTAGAAACAAACAAAAAACCCAAAAAAAACCCCCAAACTATAAAAAATAGATATTAACAAAATACATACATATATCAAGCTAAAACTAACCAAAAAGAATCTAATATAGCTATATTAATGTCAAACTAAACAGCCTTTAAGATAAAAAAAAGTATTATAGGCTGACAGGTACAATTTTCTAAGGAGATATATCAGTTCTTGACTTGTTTGCATTCAATAGTATGGCCTTAAAATATTTAAAGCAAAAATGGCATGATTACAAAGATAAACAGATAAACATAATTATAGAATGGTATTTTAGTGGTCTGATTTCAATATTTGATAGTACAGACAAAAAAATGAGAATTAGGCATTTAGAATATCACAGTATAGAACTGTATTCGACAAGATAAACTCTGGCTAAACTTTTTGGCTCAAATCCCAGTTCGGTCACTTACCAGCTATGTGTCTGACCTCAGGAAAATTCCTTAATGTCTCTGTGCCTCAGTGTCCTTATCTCAAAAATGGTGGTAATAACTATATTTCCCACATAAGAGTGCTATGAGGATTAAATGGTTCAGTATTTATAAACCACTTAGAACAAAGTTTGTGCCATTGTTAGCATTCTCTAAGTGTTTGTTAAATAAAATAAACTACCCTGAGCTAATGGACATAAGCATATGTCCCCTGACAATTAAAGAATAACATTCTGTGTATTCAAGAACATATGGGATATTTATAAAAATTGGCAATGTGCTAGGCCACAAAAGTTCAACAAATTCAAATAAGTGATATAATATAGAACACGTTTTCCGAACATAATGAAATTGTTAGAAATCAACTAAAAAACCCTCAAAAATACCTACACATTTGAAAATTTTACAGCACACTTCTAAACTGATCCTTGAACAATGCAGCGGTCAGTGGTTCCAACCCCCTGAGTAGTCAAAAATCTGCGTATAACTTTTGACTCCCTAAAAACTTAACTACTAATAGCCTACTGTTGACTGGAAGCCTTACTAATAACAAAAATAGTCAATTAACATATATTTTGTATGTTACGTGTATTGTATACTGCATTCTTACAACAAAGTAAGCTAGAGAAAAGAAAATGTTATTAGAATCATAGGGAAGAGAAAATACATTCATTAAGTGGGAGCAGATCATCATAAAGGTCTTCATCCTTGTCTTCATGTTGAGTAGGCTGAGGAGGAGGAGGAAGAGGGGGGCTGGTCCTGCTGTCTCAGGGGTGGCAGAGGCGACAGAAAATCCACATATAAGTGGATCCACACAGTTCAGACCATTGATGTTCAAGGGTCAACTGTTATTCAAAGAAAAAAGAAGAAAATGTTACGAAAATGATATGTTTATAACTGAAAGATGGTGAAATACTATGTATTGACATTTGTGGGGTGCAGCGAAAGTGGTGTTCAAAGAAAAGTTAAAGTCTAAAATACTTATATTGGAAAAGAAGAAAGGCAAAACTTTTACAAAGCCTACCCAACAAAACAGAAAAAAAGCACAGGTTGAACCCAACAGAAGTAAAAAGAAGGAAATAATAACAGTCCGGGAAGACATTAATGGAATAGAAAAAGGAGGAGACAGCAGACAGGATCGACAGAGCCAGTAACTGGCTCTTTGACAACACACAAATCTCTGGAAAGATTGATTAAGTTACAGACGGGAACAAAAGCAGAAGAGAAAAAATTAAAAAGGGAACAAATCAGACGCTTTAGAGAATATTTAAAACATAGTGCATACTAAAAAAAAACCCTATACACCTAACAAATTTGAAAATGTGGATGAAATGGCCAATTTCTTACAAAAATACAACTTATCAAAAACTGACTCAGGAAGAAATAGAAAACCTTACCAGCCCTTTAATCTTTAAAAAAAATTGAATGGGTGGATTTTTAAAAAAATTTTTCATTCTTTTTAATTTCAATATTTTTATGTGTTTTCTAATACTAATATTTATAACTTAATTGGTATGGTACAAGTGCACGTATACAAATAAAAATAAATAAATACACATTTTATTGGGGATGTAGGCTCAATTCTTTTGCCCACTAATAGACTGCAGCAAAAGAAGTTTAGAGGTTCCTGGATTGAAACATTTAAGGCCTCTATTAAAATTTGCCCAGATACTTACCTCACTAATTCCTCACAGCAGCTCTATGAGGCCGGGATTATGTGTCCCTTTTTACGGATGAAGCAAGCAAGGCTTGGAGAGGAGATGCTGGGACACCCTCTCCCCAGCGCGGTTAGCACCTGCTTCCCGCCGATCCTTGCCAGGGGAGCAACTGCACGTTCCACACCCCGCACCACGAGACGCAGCTCTAAGCCGGGGGTTTCTGTGCAGAAATGATCCGACAGATGCAACAAGCCGCAGTGTGGAGGTCAGCCCTGCAGGATTATCTGTAAGAACAACCCCAGGCCTGGACATAGGACCAGAACGAGCCGTGTAGCCCTGGACGCGCAGGGAGTCCCCCCCAGGACCCTTGAGCCCCCCCTCCACCCACTGCAGGGGTGTCAGCTCTTCACCAGAGGGTCACTGCCAAGAAAATGCTGTGGAACACGTCTGTGTGGCAGACGGGCACTGGGGAAAAGCCAAGTCCAAATGGCAGCTACCAACTGTCACTTCTGAGCTAGAAGTTTCCTCTTTGTTGACGAAGACTGGTGGGGCTGAAGAAATGACCCAGTCTTGGAATTAATGATGAACTTCAGGGTGAAGTGACTCAGGTCAAATGCTGGGGAAAGCCGGTGAGATAGGATCGTCACTAGAGAGGAAACTGAGTTTCCTCACTGGGGGTGGGGGATGGATGCGCTCTCTCTCTATATATGTTCCAAAGATGAAAGCTTTGGTCTTTTGCATCGAGTCTTTAATTATTCATTCACTTTGACCTAGTAATTGCACTTCAAGAAAATGCATTTGTTTTTTAAATGTTTCTGCTTTTTCTGCATTTCTCAGGTTTTGTCTCACGAGACACCTAACTTCCAAAAGAGGAGAAACAAGCTGTGCCTATAAAGCCCCCTCCTCCCCCACACCATCAGGGCACCTCACGCTCCCTCTTCAGGTAGAGCGGGCATCTCCTCTGGGTACCAGGGCCCCAGCGACCGTACGCGAGCACACACACACACACACACACACGGAGACCACCCACTTCATCCCTGGGGCGGGAGGCACGTCAGCTGCCTTTTCTCCCCGTATAAGCACCAAAAGTCAAGGCAGGAGCCAGGAGAGCTGGGTCCAGGCACAGGGAACCAGGCACAAGGGAGTTAGGCATGTTGGGGTGACTGGAGCGTCCCCTGCAGAGGGGCCCCTCGGACTTGTTAGAGCAGTTATAACCTCCCTCCTGTACCCCAGAGCCTGCCCAGGGAGCAGTTACTGTGGTGACCAGAGATTCCAAACTGGAAGTCGGAAGCTGGTTTCCAGCCCCTCTCTCTCTGATGCTGCTTTCTTGAAACTTTGCTGTGCATTGAAGAGTTGAGGCTACATAAGGCTGACAGAATTCCAAAAAATTATCATGACATATTTCAGGCAAGCCAAAGGTGTAATGAATCATAGAGTGAACACCTGGGCACCCCTTACCCAGCTTAAGAAGTAAAATAGCACTGAGGTTGTTGAACACCCTCCTGAGCCCCTCCTCACTGCTCCCCCCACACCTGTCCTCCACCCCCGCTCCGAGAAGCACGACTTTGTCATCACTGTTTGGTGCCCTCAACGTCCCTTTTTAGGTTCACTTCTTACATCTCCCTAAACAATATATAAAACAATTTTCCACAAGCGTCACTCTAATACAAGTAATCTAATATTTTGTATACTTGCCTGCAACTTGCTTTTGTTTTTAGTTTTCCTTTTGAAATAATGTTAGATTTATAGACTTCGTTTTAACTCAATGACCTCTATAAAGACCCTATTTCCAAATAAGGTCACGTTCCGAAGTACTGGGGGTTAGGATGTTAACATATCTTCTTTGGGGAACTCAATTCAACCCCAATACCTGCGAACATGCCCTTTGCATCCCTGCAATAATAGCCCCCTTTTATTTGAGCAAGTGAAAGTGGGTTTCTGTGCGTACGCCCAGGGCCTTGAGCAGAGCTGTTTCTGGGTGCTCACCCTAAAGACCAGATGAGCCAGGAGCCTGGGAGGCCCGGGTGGCGGTCCTGAGGGCTGCGTCCATCAACTCACAGGAGGTAATGGCTACAGCTGTGGGCAGAAATGTAGCGAATGCAGGCAAATGTCTGCTGAGTCGGCCTCAGAATGTCAGATCAGTTCCCAGCCCCCAAAACCTTCAGGAAATGAAGCAGCGGTGGGCTTCAGTCTAAACCCCAAACAACTTCAGTGGCTGGCCACCATCTTTACTCCACTTTGTGTGTGGTGACTGGGATAATATTTAAAGGTTTTCTTGCATTATTTTCCCAGTCTATGCTTCTAGAGTGTCCTGCTACCTATGGTTGCCCACATACCCAGTGCAGCTCCCACCTCGGTGCCTCGTGCCATTTTCCTGCTAGCACTTGGCAAACTTCTATTCATCCTTCAAAACCCAGCAGTGATCCTCCTGGGGGAAGCCTTCTTTCAGAGGGAACCAAAAAGGCAGTCCCTGGGGACAGACGGACATTGCCTGAGTATGCCTGATCTACTGTGCAGTTGTGGGCATGTTACTTACCTCTCTAAGCCTCAGTTTCCTCAGCCGTAATGGGGATGGTAGTAATGTCTGGGGATACCAGACTTATGCACGTAGGAAGATGAGCAGAGGCCCAGCACACGCTGGGTGCACAGTGCAATCTCTGCCTGTGACCAGCGTGTAACACGGCACTTGTCCAAGTCACAGGGCCAGCCCCAGAAGCGGCTTCAGCACTCAGCCAAGTCTGGCCAGCACCACGAGTTTATGGATGGCACAGACATCAGGAGCCAGGACAGGGACGGTGTCAGGGACAGTGTCACTACCTCCTAAATAAACCAGGGGTCTGCAAACTGCAGCCCACGGGCCAAATCCTGCCTGCCACCTGCTTTTGTAAATAAAGTTTTATTGGAACACAGCGATGTCCGTTCACGTATATATCATCTATGCTTTGCTTTCCAACAGCAGAATTGGGGCGTTTTGACAGAAGCTTTAAGACACACAGAGCCAAAGATATTTACTATCTAAATGGTTATAGAAATGTTTGCTGGCCCAATTCCTTACCACATACACTCAAGGCTTAAGTACCAGGCATTGTTTCAGGTGCTGGACATATAGCAGTGACAAAAACAGATGGAACTTTCTGCCCTCCTGGAGCTGACATTCTAGTCGAGGGGGAAAGACAAAAAGCAAAGCAAAGAAGAAAATTGCATGGGCTGCAGGTGATAAGTTTAGGGAGAAAACCAGGGCAGGAAAGGGAATTGAGGGGGTGAAGACGGCAATTTAAATAAGGTGGTTGGGGCGGCCTCAATAAGACTTGAAAAGGGGGAGGGGAAGAGTCACGTGGGCTTCTGGGGAAAGAGTGTGGGCAGGGAGAACAAGGGCCGGTGCAAAGGCCCTGAGGCAGCGAGGAGACGGGGAGGCTGGAGCAAGTGAGATGGTAGGTAGGGGAGGGAAGGACAGAGGTGACAGCCACCCCAATGTAGGGCCCTAAGGGCCAGTGTGGGGACCTGGGCATCTACTCTGACGGAAATGAGCAACTTTGGGTGGGTATTGAGCAGACGAGGGCCATGGTCTGATGTAGGTTTGGCAGGACCCTCAGCTGCTGTGCTGAAGGGCCTGAGGGAGCACAAGGACAGCAGCCTGGACAGGCTCTGGATGTGGGTGGAGCAGGGTGGCGGCTGTGTGGACAGGTGGTAGGACTGTGGAAGGTTCTGGAGGCTGGGCTTACTAGATTCATGCGTCAGAGGTAGGAGGCAGGAGAAGGGGTCGAGGATGACTCCACACTCATCTGACCTCAGGGTTGTATGTTTCCTCGTCCCATCTGTGCTTCCTTCCCCCCATCCCAGCCCACCCTGTCTGTGGCTGCACCCACCCCTCCACAGCACCAGGGCACCTAATCAATATTCATGGAATAAATGAGTCAGTGAATGCACTAATGGTGGTCTTCTCCCTTGGGGAGCATTATGGGCTGAGTGATGTAACCCCCAAAATTTATAAGTTGAGGCCTTAACCCCTAGCACCCCAGAATGTGAGATAGGACCTGTGAAGAGGTAACTAATTTAAGGTGAGGTCACCGGGGCGGGCCCTAGTCCCAAAGGACTGGAGTCCTTATAAGAAGAGGAGACCAGAACACAGGCACACGCACAGAAGGCGGCCGTCTGCAAGCCAAGGAGAGAGGTCTCAGGAGGAACTGACCCTGGCACACCTTGATCTGGGACTTAGGGCTCCAGACTGTGAGACGCTAAGTTTCTGTGGTGTAAGCTGCCCGTCTGTGGTGCTTTGCTGCGGCAGCCTCGGGAAACAGACACAGTACAGAGAGCGTTGCAGGTGGTGGGCCTGGAGCAGGGTGTGCCCCCACGGCGGGGAAACACATTCTCCGTAGGGCGCAGCAGCCGGCCAGAGCCCCGTGAGCTGGTGGTGGCTGAGCTGGGGCAGGACCTGACCTCCTGGGCCCACACCCATCGTGGGGATGCTGGCAGGACAGCAGGCAGCATGCTGCCCCGAGAAGGATGGGAACCCCAGCTGTCACCGGTTTGCTCCGCTGCAACCCAGGCCCTGGCATTTTACAGCTGTGGAGGAAACTAGGCCTGGTTCATATGGCCTCCCCCCCAGCAGCCTCCCCGGGCCCAGGAAAGGGCATCTCAGGCCACGGAGGCTCCACCCCCTCGGGTGCCATGTGCCTGGGGTGGGTGGGGGTGACGCTTCCACCCGGCCTGGTCGCTGCTCACCCCGTGCCTCTTCCTCTTCCTGTGTCTGTTTCCTGCAGATCCTGCAGATCCTGCAGCTCCACTCCACTCCACTCCCCGGGGAGCTGCTGGGGTGGGCCCGAGCCCTGAGGCTGCAGTGAGTGGGCCCTGTGGCTGGGAAGGCCCTGCCCGCCCCCCAGGCCGCCCAGGATGGCAGTGGGAGGGCTGCAGAGGCCCTGAGACCTCAGGGGCCGCTGCCTCCCTGTGTTGTGCTCCCATCCAAAGGAGCTGCAGGAGCAGGAAGCACATTCCCAGCACAGTCTGTTGGCCTGGGGCCGAGTTGCCCCATGAGGGATGAGGTAATGTCCTGCAGAGGCCACACGGAAAGGGCGGGGCTCTCCCTGGGCCTGCAGGGCCTCCCACGGCCGGGGCCTTTTCCCAGAGACCCTTGGGAGAGGAGATGGCTCAGTGACTCCAGGTCGGGGGCCAAGTGACCTTGTGCCTGTCAGGCACTGTCAGGACTCAGAGTGTGACCTTGGGCAGGAAGAGCCCACTCGATTGGTTTCCTCCAACCTTGCCCCTAAGGGAAATTGGCTGCGACTCCCCAGGGTCCCTAGGCAGCGCCCAGAGAGGCCATACTTCAGGCTGGCAGGGCTCCACCTGCAGACTCATATGCCAGGAAATGATGGGCTTAGCCCTGGGCAGGGGTGGGGCAGGGTCTCTACCCAGTGACAAGGAAAGCTCCCTTGTCCTTATACCATCTGAGTGTCGGCAAAGGTATGAGCCCCTCAGCCCAGCTGGTCGAAAGCAGTGGCCGGGTGGCACCAGGCTTCTGCAGCCCGGGCTGGGTGGCCTGGCCTATCAGTCAGCCCCACTGTGCAAAGCTGTTCTCAGAAGCCATCATCCTCCCCCTCCTCGTGTTTGTGGTCCCAACAGTAACCACTGGGTCCCAGGACTGACACACACTGCTCCTTCACTAGCCCCAGGTGTGGTCCAATCACACCTGCAGAGTCCTTTTGCCATGCAAGGTCACATATTCACAGGTCCTGGGATTAGAATGTGGGTATCCCAGGGGCCATGGTTCAGCTGAGCACACACGGGGAGGAGCAGCAGGTGCTAAGGTACCTGGAGAGGGCTGGCAGCTGCAGCCTGCAGGGAGATGAGTTGTGGGGAGTCTGCGGGACAGCAGGGGTTGGAGACATCAGTGCATCTGGGGAATTCAGGGACAAGGAGCCATGCCAGGAAGCACTGGAGAGTCAGCTGGGGCCCAGGGTGCCCAGCCTCCTCCCTGGTCACTTTAGAGGGCCCCAGTCTGGCCCTCCCCAGGCCACGTCCCTCTGCATAGAGCAGGGACTTCTAAGGCCAAGGACACATGGGCACCAGCAGCCGGGGTTCTGAGTACCCGGGAAGCTAGCCCCTGGCCTGGTGCCCATGCCACTCCCTTGGTCCTCTCAGTGCTGGCACCTGCTGGGCTGTGCAAGGGGTGGATAAGAGTTGGCTGTTTGCAGAAGGTGTGGACAAAGAGTCCAAGAATTCTAAATTTGAACCTGGCCTTCCAGGTGGTGAGGAAGGCATATTGCCAAGAAAGGAGAGACCATAATCTATTGCACAGTCTGTGACTCAATTTATAACTTTGAACTAGTCAGTATGTGGCCTCTGCTTGTACTTGTACTGCACCCTGCACATTGTTAGGGCCAGGCTGATGTGGGGTCTTGCAGACCATGTAGCTTGGATTTCTTTTGTCTCAAGTGTCATGAGAAGTCCTTAAGGAAGGATCCAGGTCATAAACTAAAATGAGCCCATGGGAAGCAGGCCCCTAGACTGACCTCGAAATGACATCCCAGCCCACCCACCCCAGGCCAGGGGGCTGCTGCCCAGAGGCCATATGGGGGCAGGGCCAGCGCCGGTGGGGGGCCCGTCTGTGTGTGTGCACCCCTCACTGTGATGAAATTCATCTCCCTCTCCTGGAAGCCTCGTCACCAGGCCTCCACGTGGCTGCCCCTCCTGGCCCTCAGGTCTGGACTCAAATGCCAGCCCTCTGGACAGGCCTCCCCGGCCCACAGTCCCTGACGCATTGCTCGCTGCTCACTGACACCCTGCTTGCCTGCCCTTCGCAGCCAGATGCCCACTAGAATGTGTGCTTACAAGGGCCTGGACCTCACGTGGATCCCACCTCAGGATCCTGACATCAGGCCAGCACACCTGGCTCATAGCCGGGCTTCTCCGTAATTATCTGGTGAATGAATGAGTGAGCCTTAGAACAGCCTCTGAGGAAAGTCATTTGTATCCTTACCCTGCCACATGGATGAGGCAACCGGGGTAGGCCAACAGACCTGCAGCCACTGAGTGGCAATTGGCTGTAATCCTGGGGCCACAGTGACGCTCTGCCGAGAGCCTCTCTACCCATCCTCAGGAGTTTCTGGGGTCCCTGCTGAGCCCAGCTGCTTCTCTGAGCAGCTCTGGCCCCAGAAGCCTCTGAAGGCCCTGTCTGGGGTGGCCTTGCGGATCTTGGGGCAGTGCTGGGGGGCAGTCCCATATGGGCCTCAGGCTGGTGCCTGTGGGGCCTTGGAGGATGTTGAACTTCTCCTCTGGGCAGGGCGTGGGGAAGGGGGAGCCCGGGCTCCCAGGGTCCAGTCAAAGCTCTGCTGAGCTGCTGGGGATCACCCTTGAGGACAGCCTTAGGAGGTTCACAGATCTGGGTCAGATTCTTATTCTGCCCTTCTTGCCGTGGGCCCCTGGGCTGCTCTGGGCCTGTGGGGTGGGAGAGTATCACCCCACCTTCTGGAGTCCAGTGTGGAGGGCGTTATACACGTGTATGCTGCTCTCAACAGAGAACCTGGCACACATCAGCGCCCATGAATCTTGGGGTGATTGGTATGGCCTCCAAAGGCCCCAGGAGGATAAGGAGGCCCCACCTTTACACGTCGGCCAGCAGGCAGCAGGGGAGCAGGGGCAGCAGGTGCCTGGGCGCTCACAGAGAGGTTGGGGTCCCCAGCGGAGGGATTCTACAGGGTAACCCCCCGTGCTCTCCAAAAAGTCAAGGTCAGCCAGGTGTGGTGGTTCATGCCCTCATCACACCCACTCTGGGAGGCCAAGGCAGGAGGATCACTTGAGCTCAGGAGTTTGAGACCAGCCTGAGGAGAGCGAGACCCCGTCTGTACTAAAAATAGAAAAATTAGCCAGACATTGTGGCACGTGCCTGTAGTCCCAGCTACTAGGGAGACTGAGGCAGGAGGATGGTTTGAGGTTGCAGTGAGCTACAATGATGCCACCGCACCCTACCTGGGGCAACAGAGCGAGACTCTGTCTCAAAAAAAAAAAAAGAGGTCAAGGTCACACAAAGACATCATAAGGCTGAGAACTGGTCCAGAGTCAGGGAGACCAGAGAGATGTGACAACTGAATGCCCCTGGGGTGTCCTGGCTTGGATCCTGAATGGGCGGGAACAGTGTGGGAACAAGGAAGACACATGAACATCGTTTGGGGGTTGGATGATAGCGTCGTATGCATGTAAACTTCCCTGATCTCAGTAATTGTCCTGTACTGCGTAAGCATGTCCTTGTCCTTAGAAATGTACACTCAGGTGTCTAGGGGTCAAGGGACAGCATGTCTCCAACTTAGTCTCACATAGGTCAGAGGAAAAATTTGCATATGTGTGCGTGTGTGTGAGCATGTGTGCCCTTGTAGATATGCAGAGAAATAAACGTATATACATGCTTATTGGGGTGCACAGAGAAGCCGTGCTCATCCCCTTGGCCCCAGGCTGCTGTGAGGGTCTAACAGGCCTGGGGACTCCAAGACCCCAATGCGTGCGAGCTGCTGGTGCCATTGCAACTGTCTTCTTGGCTCGAAGCCTGAGTATCCCCGCTGGATGGGGACACCAGGGCTCCAGGAGGCTCCTGCTTCCCCCTGTCTGGGAGGGATGGGACATTAACCAACGCATTGGGCCCTTGCCTTCGCCCCAGGGAGCCGGCAGAGTGGGGGCGGGGGTGCTGGTAGCCCCGAGGGCTGAGGGCAAAGTGCAGGGCACGAGGTAGGAGAGGGCAGGCCTCGGAGGATGAGGCACAAGCCAGCACACACCAACACACCCCCGCACATGCCAGAACACACCCCACACACTCCTGCTCATGCCCACACATGCCCACCCCAGAGGAGTGCCGTGTGCAGCTCTGTCCAGCAGGACGTGCAGCTTCCCATTTAGAGTCCGAGCTGAAAGTGGACTTACCTCTTTGGGTAAAAATCTACTTGCACTAAAAACCGAGAGAACTGTCAGATACCAATGCCACGGAGGGTGGGGGGCGCTTGGTGCCAGGGCAAAGCGCTCTGCACATTCAGCAGGTACCAAGGACAGCACTGCATAGACCGCAGCATGAGGGTGGCTGGCAGCCCATCTGTTTTGTGGGAACTGAGGGATTCCCAGGATGTGTGACTTTTGGTGCTAAAACGGGGAAAGTCCTGGGCAAGCCAGGACAAGTTGGTCACCCTCCTAAGAACAGCAGGGTGAAGGGAGAAGGATCCACTGGGATCAGCCTGCCATGGCCACTGAGTGCCAGGACAGAGAATGGCGCCGCCTGTGTGACAGGGAGCCTTAGGAGACTCTAGGCAGGGCAGGGGCATTAGGGTCTATGTTTCCAGAGTAACGATGGCTTACATCTGTCCAGTCACTTTGTTTCCAAAGCACCCAGCAGCACGGCCACCCTCGCGCCAGCAGGGGCCATTGTGGACCCTGACTTCTCAGGGCTCCCGTGTCACGGCTGCTGCCTCCCTCCCACACCCCTCCCAACAGGGTGCTCCTTGGAGACTCGAGGGGTTCTGCTTCCCTTCCAGGGTCCCGGGAGACCACCGTGCTCAACGGATTGCTAGAAAGGACAAAAGGATGCCCAGGCAGCAGGGGTGATTTCAGGGTGGGAGCCTCCTCCTCCCACCCCCACGGCTGGCCAGGTATCACATGGTGGCACACACACAATGGACACATGCAGCCACCGGTCCATAACAGGCCATTCCTATCAGACACAGGGCTATGGCCAGCATGCCTCGTCCTGCCGCCAAGCTTCAGGGAGGTCAACTGGGGAAACCCAGGTGGGAAGGGACTGCCTGGACTCTAGAGGGAGGCAGCCCTCATTCATGAGCCAGGTCCCTGACACCCTTTGATTGAGCACCTACTATGTGCAGAGCCCTGGGCCAGGCAACCCTAGAGGCTGAGATGGCCACACACCCCCAGCCTCTTAGACACTCGAGCCACTGCCTGTCCCTCCATATCTGCTCTCCCTGAGCCAGGACCCCACGTGGCCTGGGTTGGGATTGCCCCACCCTGGGTGCTCGCAGCCCCGGGGCCTGAGTCTGTGGGCCCTGCAGCCTTGAAAACCCCCTGAGCCAGCCAAAGTCGACACCCCTGAGGAGCTCACAGGAGTGCCCAGTGTCACAAGGGCCATGGTGTCCCTGGGGTTTGGCCTTCACCCTTCATGCATTTCAAAGCTCAGCTCCACCACATCTTCTGAGGCTGGTCGTCTGGTCACCACGGGACAGGCCATGGCTGAAGGACCCTCTTCCCAGTAGAGGTAGACACAAGTCGACATTTACCGCCTTAAATGTCATTTTTCCCACCCCTGTCCTTCCCTTCCCGTCCGTCCCCTCATCGCTTTGAAGTCAGCCTGATGCGGTGAAGAGTCTCTACCCTCTTTTTTCATCTGCAAACACTGAGCAAAAATCTCTCCCCAGCAGCATTGCTGGGAAGATGAACGTCCAGGGTTTCCATCTCATGCAGAGTAGAGCCCCAGTAAATGCAAGCTGGGATGACAG
Source organism: Daubentonia madagascariensis (assembly GCA_023783475.1). NCBI lineage: Eukaryota > Metazoa > Chordata > Mammalia > Primates > Daubentoniidae > Daubentonia > Daubentonia madagascariensis. Next base: position 49,227 of record JAKFHU010002128.1, read on the forward strand.
TCATGCTGCTGGTGCTGCTGGTGCTGCTGCTGGTGCTGCTGGAAATGCTGGTGCTGCTGGTGGTGCTGGTGCTGCTGCTGGTGGTGCTGGTGATGCTGGTGGTGCTGGTGCTGCTGCTGGTGGTGCTGGTGGTGCTGGTGGTGCTGGTGCTGCTGCTGGTGATACTGGTGGTGCTGGTGGTGCTGGAGATGCTGGTGGTGCTGGAGATGCTGGTGGTGCTGGAGATGCTGGTGCTGCTGGTGCTGCTGCTGGTGGTGCTGGTGATGCTGGTGGTGCTGGTGTTTCTGCTGATGATGCAGGTGCTGATGCTGGAGGTGGTGAAGGAGCAGAAGGGGGAGGAGAAGCTTTGACCAGTATACAGTAGGTGCTCAATAAGCAGATGCCCTTGTAACTTTATATAAAGCTCTCTTTCCTTCCTCTTAAAACTTGACGCTGATAAATAATCAAACTCCCTGCATACAGCCATCCCTGGAAGGGTGCAGCAAGGTCACCGCAGTGGTGGAAAGCCGGGCCAGACACCTAATTTCTCTGTCACTGCCGCAGAGCCTCAGTTGGGCCTCAGTTTCCCCATCCCTAAGATGGGAATGGTCACTGGGCCTAGCACATCGTCACTGCTGTGGAGTTTCTCAGGGAGGAAAAGCCCTGAGCAGAGTGTCTGAAACATAAGTGCTGACATTAGCTGCCATTACAAATACGAGTGTCACAATCAGGAATCCAGATCGAGGGGCTACATTCTGACTAGAACTGACCAGCCTCGCCTTCCCCAGGCCCCGGAGGCCTGTGTGGGGTACCCTGGTCAACCACCTGCATCACAGCCCAGTACTGCTGCCTGCTCAGTGGGCACCAAGACTCCAAGAGCCCAGGGACTGGTCGGGTCACCTGGCAGGTGAGGTAGGGCAGGTCCCCTCCCCTGGCTCTCCTCCCTCTGCCTGTGTGGGACCCAGAGGCCTCTGCCGGGCCGGTAGCCGGGTGTGCTCCTGCTCTGCCCCATTGAGCACAGATGCCATCTGTCTCTGCCAGCTTCCCAGCAGCCAGAGGGCATCTGGTCAGCTCCCTGCACACAGGCTGCAGCTTGTTCACTGCCGAGGTGGCCCCTTTTGGGGTCTCTCTGTCCTGGCCCAGCCTGTGTGAACTTGGAGAGTCAGAGATGTTTCCGCTGCTCAGGGCTGTTTGTTTGTCTTTTCAGAGCCCATGAAGGGTCCTTGGGTGGCTCTGCCTGGAACTTGGGCCTGTGTGGGGACCTGCCTTGGTCAGCCAGGGAGCCAGACCGTACTTGCGCCTGCAGACGAGGCCGCAGGCTTTGGTCTCTGCCCTGCCCTGGGGCTGGCCGAGAGCAGCCACTCACTGGGAGCGAGGCCTGGGAAGGCTGGACAGCTACTGGACACATTCCTGGGAACTTTCCCAACCCTGTGACCTCTTCGGCTCTCAAAGCAACCTCAGAACCTGGAAAACCAGACTGTTCCCTCCAGGGGGAATCGGGGTCCCCAAAAAAAGAGTGGGGGCCCTGGAACACTGAGCTCCCCCAGCAGCTGGTCAGACCAGGAGTGTAAGGGCCAGTTAGGGAGCCTGGAGGTTCTGGCCACAGGCGTGACCTGGCCTAATGGCATCAAGCTTCAGACCCCACGGAGAGCCACCCAGTGAGGGATGGCTGGTGCCAGGGCCGCAGACATTCTGCTGCCATCTTGGAATCTGGAGCTCGTAAACAGCCACAGGACTTAGGGGCACCAGCAGCCACAGATGCAAGCCGTTGCCCTGTCGGGTGAAGGGGGGGTTGGATTCCTGGCTTGGGACTGCTTTAAATGATCCCCATCCAAAACCACCACCAGATCCTCTTGCATGAAGAAGAGGACATGAGTCCTGCAGGGCCCTGTGGGTGGTCTCAGAGACAGGGGAAGGACCAGGTGTGGAGCACTTCACTCATTCCGAGTTCCTAAGGCTCGTCCCTGAAAAGCCCAGAGCTGGGGGCTGGGGACAGGGCACAGAGAGGACTCAAATGTGGATGATGCATAAGGAAGAGTTGATGGAAGGGAGGGCCAGGCCACGGGGCTTGTATGACTGCAGCAGCCAGAAGGTCCAGCCCGGGAGGCAGAGACCCACCTGCCTGAGACATATAGGAGATGTACTCATGGCTGCCCATGTCGCTGTCTGCAGAATGGGGGCCTTAACTGCCAAGCACCTCAAGAAGCTCTACCTACCTGATGGCCCAGGATAGAGCTGCTGAGCTGGGGCCAGCGCCATGGCACAGTCACCAGCAGCCACCCCTGAGCATACTGGGAAGGAAAACACAATAGAAGGATGGAGGGTGGGCAGGAAGGAGGGCAGCCAGGTGACACTAAAGGTGAATGACAGGGATATTGCAAATGGTCAGGGTTTGTCATCAAATCACAAGAGCAATAAAGGCCAGCCAGCATAGACATTTTGTGTGATCTGTCTCAAAGCCTCGAGGCTCTGTTTTCAAGCGTGCAGACACTCAGACCCACATGCCGAGCTCACCTGAGCTTTCCAGCACAGCGGAGCCAAGTAGGGTGGTGTATCAGTCAGGATGGGGTAAGGGGTGCTGCACTAACAGACGATGCCACATCTTGGCAGCTCAAAACAGCAAAAGCTGGTTACTCACTCATACAGCATGTCCCCCACGGACCTGCAGGGAACTCTGCTGACAGAACAGCCACTTTCCCGAACGTGCAGAGAGCAGGAGAGTGCTGGGAAATCTTGCACCGGCAATTAGATGCTCCAGCAGGGAAGCGGCGCATATCACCTCCACCTGCAACTATTTGTTGGCCAGCTCAAGTCACATGGTCACCCACCAGCAGAAGGACAGAAAGTGCACCTGCCCTGGTCCCGGAGATGAGAGCCAGCGGCAAGTGGCGCACAGCACCAAAAGACACCATGGGTTAAGGGCCGTCAGGGCAAGTGGACCTGGGTTTGAATTACAACCTTGGCACTTATAGCTAGATAACCTTGACAAGCCATTTCTCCTTCTGAACTTCACAGCCCTTAGCCAGAACGCGGATATTATATACCCACCAGGTAGAATTGTTGTGAGCACTGAACCAAGAAATGGGCAGAAATAGCTCAACACAGTGAGTGCTCAGCAAATGACAGTTGTCGTTTATAATCCATCTAGAAAAGATTGTTCATCAATCTTTTGATCAATCAGGAGGCTCTGAGACCACCCCTTCTCCAGGGATCCCTCCAGGCTTTAAACCTTGGGAGGGAACTTGAGCAGTTAATGAATTGAATGTGCCCAGGAGTTTTCAGCCCTAGGATTTCTCTTTCCACGAGATGTTTATAAACTATCACAGTCTATTGCCCCTCATGGGCAGGGACTAGGCTGGATTCCTCTCTGTGTCCCAGGCTCTGCTCAAACCCTGTCACAGAGTGGGCATCGGAGCTAGTAGGCAGATGAATGAATGGTTTGCGGACTTGGCACTGAGCATTCCTGGGCACAATACCATAGTCCAGAGAGCCTTCCTGGGGGCCAAGGCCTCATTTGCCAGCCAAATCCTTGTTCCAGTTCCCTCCCTTTCCTGGTACTAGGGACCACGTGGCCTAAACCACCCATCATGAGCTGAGTTTCTGTCAGACCCCCCAGGTGATAAGGTTGGGTGCACCCAGCAAGATCGCATCATAAGAGAGAGTGGGCATCTGGAATGAGCACCAGGAGGACCAGAGGGCATGAGCGGGTGTCAGCACTGCAGCTCCAGTGACCCCCCCTCAGCTCACACCCATGGGCATGTGGAAGCCCACTGGGGCCAGACGACAAAGGAGAAAGGAGCCCAGGCGTGGTTCGTAGGTGGTGAGCATTACCTGAAAATGGACCACGGCGGGACTACCGCCTCTCTCAGGGATGACCTTTAAAGATGGATGACCTTGAAAGAAAGAAAAATCCTCTCGGCGGGAAGGGCTTCAAGTGGTGCACCTGGCCATCCACCGCATGCGGAAGAAGGAGCCGCCCGGGGACAAAATCCAAGACTGAGAGGTGATGGAGATGACTCCGCCGGCTCATCAGGGGCCCAGAAGGAGAAAGACTGGAAGATGGGGGACATATAGGAGTGGAAACGAGGGGTGAGGAGCTTTGCACCATCTACTAACCCCTTCAGGCAGCATCCACCACCCAAAAAGCCCTAAACGAGCAGGTGGGCAGAACGGTCCAGCCAGTTGATGTCAGCCAGTCTCTACCACTGGCCACACCAGCGCTGGCACAGTGGGTTTTTGGAAGCAGTAGCTACAGTGGCAGGGATGAAGGCCCTGAAAGGAGGGGCTCCTGCTTATTAAGTCTGCTCTAGCTACTGCTTCTGCTGACCGTCCCCTGTAAGGCACTTCCCTCAAGGAGACCAGCCAGCCCTTGGTGGTCTGTTGACTATATTCAACCCTAGAAAGACCAGGGGTTCGTCTAGACTGAAATTGGCATGTATCCCAGGGATGAATTTGCCTTTCTGCTCCCAGGCCTCAGCCAGCATCACCATTGGTGTGCTTACCAAGTGTTTGATCCACCAACCTGGGATCCCATGTAGCCTCATGTCAGACCAGGGGACCGCGTTTACAGCAAGGAGGTACGGGACTGGGCCATGACCACTGGGACCCACTGGGCATGTCACAAACACTCCCCCTAGAACTGCTGGCTTGAAGGAGCCAGAGATCGGCCTGTTGAAGGCACAGCCCTTGGCCACCAGCATCCTCTGGGGACTTTGTCTCAGCTGTAGTGGGTCACCTTCCCTGAGGTGCCATCCTCCCCGGGACAGCCTATATCCAATGACAATAAACACAAAAGTAAAAGGCCTGCCCTCATCTGCCCAACCTGGTCATCCTGCCTTGAGAAGGGCCAGACAAGAGTCCCTGAGTGGGCTGGGCTTCGCCGGCACCTCCGCCAGCACACAGCACTCCTCCAGCATGACAGTGGGTGCTGCCCAGGGGAAGGAGTCAGGCCTAGTGGCCCCCAACTTCCCAACTTACCCAGGAAATTGATACTCCTCCCCCAACCCTAGGCGGCCTGGCCTCTGGGAGGTCTCAGTGGCTGGAGCCCTGTGGTTTCTAATGTAGAAAGGGTTCCATCAGGAAAAATGACCTGGGGGCTGCTGTCCCAGGGGCTGCTGTGTGTCCCATGCCCAGGGCCCCTCACAGCCCACCTGAGGACCAGGCTGTGAGGAGAGAGTAACCCATGGATGGCAGGAAGGGGTCAGAGGGGTGGGGTGCTCGGTTCCCATTGCAGGGGCCACCCCAGCATCCCCTTCCTCCTCCTGCCACGAGAAACTCTGGTGGAGTTCTGGATTCTTTGCCAACAGGTCCTGGGGCCCTTGGTCCTGCATGGGTCAGTAAGAGAGATTGCTGTTCACCTGGACCACCAAAGAGTGGCTCCTTTAGGGCCTGGAAGTGGGTCTTGTCTCTGAATGCCCCCTGGGGATAGTTGAGGCTGAGCCCAGTTGACGCTTCTGCCAGCTGGGGTGGGGGATTCCATGGAGAGCTCCGGGTGTTAGTGCTCAAATAATGAGTTGTCATGTATCGAGCGCTCACCTAAGCTGGGCACTGTGGAAGGGGCTTCTCATGATTCCTTCCAACTATTCCACAGAAACAACACCAGTCCTGCCAGGTGGGTAACTCTGGCAATTGTAGCTTGCAGAGGGGAATCTGGGGGGCTTTCTCCCCTCCCCATGTCCTTCTGCTGGGGGCCTGAGGGTGGCTGTCCGGCTCCGAGTACCCCTATGCACTGTCCATGGGGAGTAGATTCTGGGGGAGACACTTTCAGCCCTCACTGTGCCTAGCTTTAATCATCCTCTGTGTTGGCAACAGCACATAGATACCCTGACGTCGAAGCTAAAACAAGCCTCCGTTTTCACCAGGAAAGGTTTGACTGTTCCTTTTTTTTCCTGTCCTTTATTCATACACTTCCTGATGTGTAATCAGAGCAATTGTGTTTTGGAATGGACAGCGCCTTCAAGGGAAAGGAAAAACTCTGTTGCCCTGGCAGGAGGAGGTGGCCGGGTCAGGTCTAGCTGGTCAATCAGTGGGGCCCGGTGCACAGTGAAAAGGTGGTGCCCTGGCTCCAAAATGAGGAGGAATTTCAAGACAGTGATGGTAGAAGTGATACCACATGGGGTCCTCTTGAGTGCGGGGCTCACCCACCGGGAATCCCACCCTGCCCAGGGAGCTGGGTGGGGATGAGCTGGAACCTCAGGTGAGCCCTTCCCTCTCTGCCCCTCCATCCCACGGTTGTGAGTCAGAGCGTGGTGGCCGAGGGCGGGGCCGGGGCTGCCCACTGTGCTTGCAGACCCCAGACTCTGTCCAGTCTGGTCTGGGCATAGCAGCTGGGCAGAGGGCCTGGATCTCAGGGATGCCCAGAGTTAGTGGGAATAGCCCCACTCGGAAAGTCAGCCACTTGCCGCAGCTACGTGGGGCAAGGTGGATGAAGGGGGCTGGTCTGACCTTGGAGGTGGTCAGCCCTAGGGAGGGTTCCAGCCATGTGGCCATGGATCATCTATCCTCTCTCTGAGCCTCTTTTTCCCTGAGGGGACAAAAGAAATGACAGCAAATGTCTTGGAAATAGACACAGGTCTCATTCGTTCATTCACTCAGCACACACCGTGTGCAGGAGCCTACGCTGAAGCCCAGAGCCTCAGGCAGAGGTGCCTGGGGGGACCGCTGACCCCAAGCTCCCACCCAGGCCAGAGGCCATCCCCGGCACCCATCAGTGCTGACCCGGCTTCAGTGTCCAGGAGTCTGAGCACAGCAGCCCAAGTCCCTCTGCTGAACTGGCCACACTCGTGTCCTCTAGGCCTGGCCTTCAGGGTGTCCAGGCAGCTGGTTTCAGCCTCCTCACCCCCTCCCCTCGTTCCTCTCTGCCCCCTGCACCCCACACCCTGCTCCTGGCTCTGGCCCTCTCCCTTCACTCTGTGTCCTGCTGACTGTGCCTCCATGGCCTCTGCCTGACCCCTCACTCCCCATCTGGTATGACCACTGTCACCTCCAACAGGACAGGACTGGCCCATCCTGAACACGGAAGCCTTGCCCGCTTCATTCCAGCCTTGTGTCCCTCCCTGGGGCCTCCTCCCTAGCATGTATTAGCACCAGACTTGGCCAGGACAGAGCCCAGGTCCTTGCCCTGGACCCCACTTTCTGCCACCCCCCATCCTTTCATCCCCCTGCTGAAGTCAGAAGACTCACTTGTGGTCCCCGAGCACACCAGGTGCTCTCATGCCCCCGGGCCTTTGCAGATGCTATTCCTTCCTCCTGGGATGTTCCCCCTTTCTCCATCTTGCAAACTTCTATCTGTCCTGTGGGCAGCCTGGGCAGATGTAGGGGGTTAGAGATGAGGATCGTGGCAGCAGTAGCCCCAGCACTTAGCACAGTGCTAAGTAGGTGTTAGTTAATATTTGTGGAATGATGAGCAAATGAATGAATGAGGGCTTTAGCCCCAGCTAAACCTGGGCGTACATTTGCTCTGCACTTACTCTGTGATCGTGGATCAGTGATTTTTTCCCTTCCAGGCCTCAAGTTCCTCATCAGGAACAATGTGGAGGGAGGCAGGACCTACCTCCCAAGGTGTGTGATGCCGATCTACTGAGCTCTGGATTCCCAGTGCCTGGAACAAAGAAGATGCTAAACACATGGGGAAATGACTGAATAAAGCAATTTCCTCTTCCTGGAACATGCCTTGCTTCACCCCTATATTATCCTGCCAAAGTCCCTCTTGTTGGACATTAACAAGCAAATTTCAAAATTCATGGGAAATTGCAAAGGGCCAGGAATAGTCAAGCTATATCTGGAAGAAGAACAAAAGCAGAGAGCTGACAGCAGGTATCGGAGCAATTACAGGCACCAATAATTCACACAGTGAAGCTTTGATGCAGGCAGCCAACTCCATCGATGGAACAAGACCCACAGACATCCACATGTGGTGACAAAGGTGCCCCTGCAGGGCCTTTTTAGTAAGTGGGTTTGAGTCGACAGGGAATCTGTAAGGAAGACACATCTCGACCCCTAACCTACAGGACATGCAAGATTCAATGGCTGATGGATTTCAGATTGAAATGTGAAACCTAAGGGAACATCCTCATGACGTTGGAGCAGGCAGCAATTTCTTAAACAGGATACGAGAAGCACCCATCGTAAAAGGAAACAGTAATACTTATAAGTTAAACTGTACTAAGATCATTAAGAAATTCTGTTCATCAAACGACGTTAGGAAGAAGGTGAAAATGCAACCCACAGAGCAGAAGACGTTACCTGCGGTGCAGTTGTCTGACAAGCACTCTGGAGTATATAGAATATATAAAGAACTCCTCCATACAAAAAACATTTTAAAAATCAGCCACACTGACGGAAAAATGGGCCCGAACAGGCAGTATACAAAGGAGGATATTCTAATTGCCAATAAGCATATGAAAAATTGCTCAATTTTATCAGTCATCAAGGCAATTAAAACAAAATCCAAAATGAGATACCATGTATGCTCACCAGAATAGTTAAAATAAAAAGAAGAAAAAAAGACAGATTATAGCAAGTGTTGGAGGTGATATGGAGCATCTAGAACACTCACTCAGCACTGGTGGGGTGTAAATTGGTACGACCACTTTGGATACTGTTTTGCAGAATCTACTAAATCGGAACGCATGACAACCTAGGAGCCAACAAGCCCACTCCTACGTGTACCCTACACATGTGCTCACATGTGTTCCCAAGGAGACTTGCGAGATTGCTCATAGCAGCCCTGTTTACAGTATCCCCAAACTGGAAACAACCCGAATGTCCACCAACAATGGAACTAATAAGCTGTGGAATATTTGCACAGTTGAATACTATGTGGCAATGACAATGAACGGTCCACAGCCACCTGCAACACTGTGGAGGGATCTTATCCACATAATATCAAGCAAAAGAAGCCAGACACTAAGGCAGGTACGCTGTATGTCAAAAACAGGTGAAATTTATCCATGTGGTTCAAAGTCAAGAGGGCATTTACCATCGGGAGGACAGCAGGACTAGAAGCAGGCAGGAGTGTGTCAGAGCTCTGGAAATGTTTTGTTCCTTGGCCTGAGGACTAGTTATGTACGTGTGGTTAGCTGGTAAAAATTCATTGAGCTGTGCACTTAGGAGTGGCTACTTTTCTGAAGCATGAGTTAGCGTTCTCTCTGGTGATCCTTTACGGTTCACAACCAACCAGTTCTGCCAGGAAGCCTTCCCCAAAGCCCAGACCCAATTTACAAACAATAATAAAGTACACAATGCTCTCTGTTGTAAATTTCACACAGCCAATTGATTCTCAGTGAATGCTTTTGTTGATTTTGCTGAACTCTGTAGCCAACTTATGGATGCAGTTTGTGAGCAAGTGTAGTTCTGCTGGCTGACATTTTCATTCCAGGAGTAACACCTAAACAAAATAACAAAGACGTAACATCAGAACTTTATTCATTTGTCAAGAATGGGAGATATTTCTTTGCTGACTTGAGTAATGATTCTTGAATTCTGGAAGTTTATTTCTCCAATTTTCTATGCTATTCATGGTGTAATAGCTATGGAATGACACACTTTCAAGTTTAATTTGCATTATTAACATTTTCTCCAGCACTTTCTTAAATCTAGACAGTCAACAAAGCAATCAATCAATGTTTACCAATTTCCATAGTGTAAATACTCCAATGAAGGGCAATTGCAGGCTACCAACGTCACTGAACACGGACTTGGGAAGAGATGTACAGTAGCATGTCATTGTGCAGCATTTCAACCATATAGATTCAATAGCTCAAATAACCTCAGAGCGTAGATAATAGTAAAATGTAACAAAATGATTAGGAAGTGATGACTTTTGAGTATTTTAAGTACTCAAAAAAGTACTTGTGACATTTACTTGTAGCCTAATTTATGTCGTGGTTCGTATAATTTAATTTTCAATAGTGGCCATGGTTAAAAGCCAGCTCACAAAATTCCTGAAAACTTAGCAATCAGCTCTTGCAAGCAGGTGCAGGCACTCCCCCCTGGGAGACTAACCCTCCCCTCTTCCTGCTCCCACCACTTCCAGGTCTCCATTAATTCAATTTAATGTGACGATTCCATGCTCTGCTCCCTCCTCCACCCAGTCTGCCGGGGCAGAGGGTGGGAGACACCCTGCCCACCCCCTCCTGCCAGCTAATGAGCTCAGGAAACAGAGGGTGTGGCAGCCCACTTTCCTAAGGAGGACACTGAGGCCAGAGGGGACATGTTTGCCCAGAACCACACAGACAGCCACGGTGGGCCTGGGCCTGGCCTCTAGGGTTCCTGGTTTCAAGGTGCACAAACCTGACTCACCAGCACCCCTCCTTCACAAGAAAATGGGATCATGCAGGCAACACGGCCCTCCACTCCGAACTCCTGCAGCCCTGGGTCCTGGAGACTTTGCTTCTTTCTGTCCCCTTCAGCGTGGACAATGGGCCCTTCCCCTGCTTGGTCTGGGGTGGCTGGGAGGAGGGGTCATGTTCCACCGCTTTGTCCTCACATCTCCTCCAGCACAGGGGATGGGAAACAAAGTGGCCTGGGACGCAAGACTGGTGTGAAGGTGAAGGGGCAGGAGGGTCAGATGGGGAGAGGAAGGGGATGGGGGGGAAGGAGGGGGTGAGGAGGGGTAGGACGGGCTGCGATGGGGACCCAGCGCTTGCAGCAGCCAGGCAAACAAGCCAGAGCCAAGACTGTGACAGAGAGAAGGTGGAGGCCCCCATCCAGGCTGTGCCAAGATGCCCTCTGGCCTACCAGGGCTCCTAGGGCCCCAGGGGTCTCCCCCGAGAGCTAAGTCCCCAAAGAGGGGTGGAACATGGAGTTTTGAGATCCTTGGGGAAGGAGCGGGGAGCCAGGTGCCTGAAGCATTACGTTGGGACCACATGTGGGCAGAGATTATTCTAGTAACTCAAGAGCACGATCCTACCTCAAAGACCCAGATTCTGCCTGGAGAGCCCTGTAGGCACCACCAGACCCAGGGTTGCTCCCCTTTTCTTTTTGCCCCTCTACCCCTTTCTGTGTTGGGGGGACAGGGGAGAGCCAGCTTCAGAGGAGGATGGGAGTCACAGGTGGAACGTTTGGAAACAAACTGGGGATTGTTTTGACAGCAACTGCTCTGGGTTCCTGGGAGAGACTTGCTGAGAAAACAAGGTGGGGGCTGGAAGGGCACGGTCAAGGCCTGAGGGGCTGGGGCGGGCTGGGTATGTGGGAAGTGGAGGAGGGGGCCCATCTCAGAGCAGCAAAGGAGGCTGGGAATATCCTGAGCTGCCCATGGATGAGGGAGGCCTAGAGAGGGCGCACGGCTGCCCACGTCTCCCAGCGCGTCTGGGCAGAGCTACGGAAATACCCAGGACCGAGCTGGGCTAGGACAGCCCTCCCGAGGGAGCCCCGAGGGGCCCTGGGGAGATGCCTGGCAGGCCCGTCTCCTAGCGACCGACTCCCCGCCGCCCGCGCGGGCCCCTTGCTCTGGGCACTGCCCACCCCTGACACCGGCTGCAAGCACTTTTCACTGCAGTTCTGCATGAATAAGCGCCAGGCCTCTTGCCAATTGTCCCCCTCTTAAAAGGCAGGCCCGGCGAAAGGCCTTTTCAAGTGGGATCGCACAGTGCCACCCAGGCCGGGCAGGCATTGTTGGGGAGCCGGGGTCCCGGCTCGGCGGCTGGGGTCGGGGGGCACACAAAGCACTACGATGGAGGCTTCATGCACTCGGCCGCACAGCCCTGTTTACTAATCTGCAAAACTCGCGCCGCTGTCTTTAGAGGGAGATTGAGTACAAACGATGTCTTTTGAGGAGAGGCCTTTGAGGGTGCAGTCCTGGGCTCCTTGTTACATTGGTTTTCAAGGGCTGCAGAATCCCACGGGCAGCCGGGCGTACCGAGAAGCCCCTGCGGCTGGAGGGGAGAATGGGCGAGTGCCCGGCTGGGGTGGACGGGGTGACTCTTGTTGGGGGCTCAGGACAGTGGTCTGCCTTGGGCGTGCATTTGCACGTGCGTACCCACCTCCCGCCACACAAGCGGGGTCCCAGGGCACTGCCTGGAAAACGGGCTGTCCTAGACCAGCAGGCGGGGGAAATCAGGAAGAGTGGATGAGCCTGAGCCCGCCATCCAGGCAGGGATACTGAGGCAGGCCCCCAGGGTAGGAGACATGGTGAGGGGGGCTCCCCATCACATCCTGTCTAGCCTGACCGGAGCACTGGCCCCCACCAGGCTTCCCCAGAGTGGGTGGGAGTCTCCACAGACCCCTCAGCCCAGGGAGGACAGTGGCCAAGGTCCCTGAGAGGTGGTAGAGGGGCTTCTCTGGGCGAGGGTGCCCCCAGCCACCCCCAAAGACTCTACCTGTGGAAGCCAGTCCTGCCATATGTACTGAAATGCTTGCCGATGAAAAGACTGCAGAGATTTGCTTACAGCCTTCCAGGATTGGGGTTGGTTTCCAGAGTTCATTCTACTCTCTCTCTTCACTGCTTCTATAAATGTTTGCAATACTCCATAGCAATTTTTAAAAGGCATTTGAGTTACAGTTTCTTATAAAGCATTTGTCTACCCTGACCCAGCAAACCCACTCCAGGGTATCTACCCAGGAGAAATAAGTGTGGACATCCACACAGAAGCTCCTCGTACGTGGAGGTTCATAGCAACTTTATTCATCACAGTCCTAAACTGGACTCTCCCACATGCCCATCAGCAGACAAATGTGGTAGGTCCATGCAACAGAATGTTACTCACAAAGAGAAAGAACAAACCACGGATACACACAACATTGAGGAGTCCTGAAAACCTCATGTGGAGAGAAAGAAGCCAGGCAAAGAGAATGCACCATGTTATTCCAGGTATACAAAGTTCAAAACAGGCAAAACTGATGTACGGTGGTTGCAGCATTGCTAGGCAGGGGCATGAGGGAACTTTTAGGGGTGATGGATCTTGACGCAGGTGCTGGTGACACAGGTGTGTACACGTGGAAGAAGTCATTGAGTTGTCATGTAAGATCTGGCTGCTTCACTGCATGTAAATTGTACCCCAAATTTTTTTTTAAAAATCAGTTGATTCTGCTGGGAAAATGGAAGGCATGAAGGTGGCAAGCAGAACACCACACATGGCATGGGTGACAATGGCTTGTGGCACCAGGAGAAACTAAGGTTCAGTCCCCATCATGTGCTATGTGACCCTGGGCAAGTCACACCCTGTCTCTGCACCTCTCCTTTTGTATTGGGCATGGCAAGGTGAGATGGTGCCTGTGAAACACTTGGCCCGGGGCCTACACACGTAGAACTGCCTGGTAAACCCATCACCGCCAGGGCTGGCTTTTCCACCATTGTTGCAGCTCATCTGGTTTCGCCAGGCCTCTTCTGTGTGTCCTGGCAGTGTGTGTCTCTGTGCTTAGCGAGGTTCCAAGGCCTGCTACGTGTTGTCTGCATCCGGGTCGGGGAGACAGATGGACACGTGCATGCCAGCAGGGATGCAGAGAGAGCCAGCTCTTCCAAGCCCTGCTGAGGGCCTGCGTCACTGCGGTGCAGCAGGAGAGGCTGCGGTCCACAGCAGCCACAAATCCCTTCAAAGCTAATCTGCCCCCAGACCTCCAGATACCCCTGGAGGTGACACGGATGCTGTGTCCACGGTAGGGAGGGCAGCTGGCCCCGGGCAGGGTTACGGCTGGTGGGGGGGCCCAGCACTAACCCGTAGTAAGGTGGCCTCCTGGAGGGCAGGGGAGCAGGCACGGGGGCTGTCCTGGGCTGGCGAGGCTCTGGGTGGAGAGACCAGACTTCCCATCTCCCACACCAAGCCTGAATGGGCTGTGAGAGTTGGGGACCGGGAGCCCCCCGACCCATTGCTGAGCCTCCGTGGGGCCAGTGCTGGGCAGGGCAGCCACCCTCCCTTCCTCCCTCTCGGAGCCTGCCACTGGGAGGATTCGCGGTGGCTTCAGTGATGGCTGCAGGTAAAGTTACATTGTGCCCTGGCGGGGTGCGGCCGGTCTTGTCTGAGGCAGGGAGTGGCCTGAGGTGGAGGAGCAGTGAGGGGCAGATGTGGGGGGCAGATGACTATCCCAGGGACAGAAAAACCTGTGCAAAGGCCCTGTGGTAGCACGGAGCATGGCTTGCTAGCAGACCCAAAAGGGGAGAAGGAGCTGGTGAGGCCTGAGTGCCTGCACCACGGAAGGAGGGGGGACCTTCAGGTGGCAGCAGGACCTACTGAAACCTACCAGCTGGGGACTCAATTCCCCAGGGCTGCCTGTCTTAGCCCATTCCCTCCTGCTGACCCCCAAGCCATGGGGAGGAGAGACTGGCCTGCTGCCTACAAGCCAGGGCCCGCCCATGGCCTCTGCCCTTCCCTGGGCCTGGGAATGAGGGCCTGGGAGGAGCGCTATGGGAAAGGGACAGTCCCCGGGGCCCTCGCAGGGTCCTGCAGCTTCTTGCACCAGATAAAGATTTTGCGCCTCCACAGAGCAGCTTCTGTGGGCAGCCTCGAGAAGCCCAGCAGTGGCGTGGCGTGGTTTGATTCGTAATCACCGTTTGCCTGAGCCCTATTTCCTGCCTGGCTGCCCCTCTAGACTAGAAACTCCACACGGTGGCAAGGATCTTCATCTTTTTGACAGAATGTGACAGGCAGGAATAGAGACCAGGTGCTTATCTGCTTGGCCAACACAAATGGGCAGGAGCAAAGGAGGCAGACAATGAGGTGGCCAGGGAGTGGCTGGCCACATCTGGAAAGAGCAGACGACCAGAGTCCACATGTGAGCAGGGGAGAAGTGTGGGGTCCCCCTTCTTCCAACCCCCGCCGCCAACAGCGAGAAGGTCCCAGGTGCCCTCCCTCTTGCTGCAGACCTGGCCCTCAGTGACAGAGCCATCCAGAGCAGGGCGGGGCCCTGGGGACGGACCGAAGTGCGGAGCAGCCAGAGACTCCTGCAGTCAGGACCTGGGATTCCTGTGTACCCTCCTGGCACCCCCCAGCTGTGCCTGCTGCCTCCTAAACTCCTCTGTGATATTGCTCAGGGACCCCCAGTTCTTCTTCCAAACCCAGCCCCACCTGGGGACCCTCCAGCCCCACCCCCACCAAGCAGCGCCCCTGTCTGGCCCCACGGCTCAAAGGCACACGCTTCCTGAGTGGGCACCTCTTTTCCTCAAGGGAGGGCCAGAAGGAAGAGCCCAGAAAACTCATTCTTGAAAGGCGTAAGGTGCTTGGGGGCAAAATAATGACTTCCCCAAACATCTTTCCAGAAACCAGCCGGAGCCAGTATTTCCCACGCAGCCCACGGAGAAATCTCAGGAACACAGGGCACACGCATGCCTCTACCTCAGTCCTCCTGCCTCGTGGCCCTTCTGGAGTGTTCAGTTACAACAAGAGACACTTAGGCTGGATCAGAGAATGTGCCCCCAGGGGCCACGTGGCAGTGCCTGAGACACTTTTGGCTGTCACAACTCGGGCAGGGGGTGGGGCTGTTCCTAGCATCCAGCGGGCAGAGGCCAGGGGTGCTAATAAACATGCTACAGGGCACAGGACAGCCTCGCTTCAAGAATGACCAGCCCCAAATGTCACCCGTGCTGAGGCTGGGAAACTGTGGCCTGGCCCCAGGGAGCACCGGCCAACCGGGCACAGTGGAGTCACCAGTGATTTTCTGTCTCTTTTTCTGAGGATTTGCTTTTAGACAGATGCCCTCAGATGAAGGATGACCAGAGGGCCAGTCTAGAGAAATGGGCTCAGTGGGGTTTCCCTGCTGTTTTCTGGGACAACCGACTGGCTCAGGTGCTGGCGGCAGAGGCCCTTCATCTGCTTGTGGGAACCCCATGTTAGCCCACCCCAAAGGCTGCATCCAACCCACCCAGGCATGCGGGACGACAGCTGTCCCACCAGGAGCCACTGACAGAATGAGAAGCTGCTACCGTTTCTATTTTCTGTCCTTGTCACCATCACCTCTGGTTTACATCCCAGGAGAGAAGGTCCAAAGGGCCCCGCTGAGGGTGATGGCCACCCTTAGCTGTTAGCAGCTGGGCACATGGATGGTGTCCTCCCAGCTGTGCCCAGTGCTGGTGGCTTCAGGGCCCCAAAGGGATTCATTCAGGTGCTGTGATGCAAAGACAGGACAGTGGACGCTGGGTGGCAGAATCCAAGCCAATGACTGTGTCCCATGTTCTTCCCACCTGGACCCCATCCACCCAGTGAATCCCACCCCTGAGAAACCACCCTCCAGCCCTCTGCAGATGCCCTTCTGTGGGCCTTTTTTGGGGGGTTGAGCAAGTTGTGCCGTAATATCTGTTCATCCCCCATACTGCACTGGGGCCCTGGGAGGGCAGGGGCAGAACGTGGTCACCTCCACAGCCTAACACAGAGTAGAGGAGCAGCACACCCACCGCTGACCAGCGAATGACCATTTTCCCCTTAGTGACCGCAGGTGAATGGGGCACGGCCCCTGCAGCTCCCGGGCTGAGTGAGGGGATCAAACACCACCACCTGAGTTGGGGTGTCCCGCCCCCAGGATGCTTGGACAGAGTGCTTGAGGGGCTGGACAAAGGAGGCTGGGGTTGGAGAAGGTGCCGGAACGAGAAGGAGGCGGCACCCAGAGCCTGCACTGCCCACATAGCACATTTGAGTGAATTGTTAAAAGCTGCCTGTGATGGGCTGAATTGTGTCCCCAGAAATTCACATGTGGAGGCCTTAAGCCCCAGTATCTCAGCCTGTGGGGATGGGTTTGTAAAAAGGTTATCGAGTTATAATGAGGCCTTTGAGGGGGGGCCCAATCCCACAGGATGGGGATCCTTCTAAGAAGGGAGATTAGGACACAGATGTGCACAGGGGGGCGACCAAGTGAGGACACAGGGAGAAGGCAGCCGTCTGGAAGCCCAGGGGCGAGGCCTTGGAAGGAGCAACCCTGAGCCGCCTTGATCTCGACCTTCCGGCCTCCAGGACGGGGAGCACCTGGATATCTGCTGTTGAAGGCCCCCTTCTCTGGAGCTTTCTCACGGCAGCCCGAGCCGACTAAGACAGTCCTACACGCTGGGTGGACACAGCCCCCCGCCAGGCCGATAGTGAGCAGGGTGGGTGCTCATTTCAACACCTCCTTTACACGCTTGGCCAAGTGCTCTGTGTGGATCCCAGCCTGTGTGACTGCCCTGCAAGGTCCCGTGGTGGCACCGGCAGGGGGTCTAGAAGGAGGGACAGGATTTGCACACACAGGGGCAAGCGCAGTTCAGATGGGAGGAAGTGCAGGGGTGGGGGCAGCTCCCTCTGGTCGTGCAGCGTGAAGGGGGGGGTGCGGCATCGCGGAGAGAGGACAGACAAAGGCGGCCAGGCGGGCCCAGGGCAGCAGGCGTGGTTGGAGGTGAGTCCACCCCAGCCCAGTGTGACCACTGCCTCTTCCTTCACTCACGTAACCACTATTTACTGAGCACCTTTTATACACCAGGCTCTAGGAATATGGCAGTGGCTGAAAACAGACATGGTCCCGTCCCAGACGGAGTGTAAGTCTAGTGGAGGAGAAAGGCGCTACTCGAATTGTAAATTAAATGCAAATAACTATAGAATGTTGCAAAGGAGAGCGCTGTGTGGCATTTTGAGAGGCTGCGGTGAGTGGGACATGTGTCTGGTGGGGAAGTGAGGGAAGATGTCCCCCGAGGACGTGACTCTGGAGATATGAAATAGGAGGGGGAGGGAATGGGCAGAGACAGCTGTGCAAAGGCCCTGTGGTGGGAAAGAACATGGTTCATTCAAGAAACTGCCAGAGGACCAGTGTCAGTGGGAGAGACAGGCGTGGCCACAAAGGACGGCCAGATCACAGGCCACATCCCTGAGTCCAGGCGACGGGAAGCCCTGGAGGGTATTAACCAGGGGCTGATGATGGGGCCACACTTCGTGGCTTGTGGTTTTCCCTCAGACCACAGTCTGACCTGTCCTGGGGTGAGGATGCTGAGAACCCCACTCCCTAGTCGCCAGCACGCAGATGCCACAGGACCCCTCCTCAGAATTCCCACTCACGACATGGGCCATGCCTGGTTGGTTTCATCCAGCGCAAGGAGGAGGAAGGGACAAGGGCGGGAGGGCAAGAGGCAGCCCGCTGAGGACAGCCGAGGCCAAGGGCCCCATGGAGCCGGTGGAGTCCTAGAACTCAGGGCGGGCCGGGGCGTGGGATGACTGGGGGGAGCCTGCAGAGCCCCCCAAGGAGCAGTCTGTGTGAGGCGGCCGGAGGCGGGGATATGAGGAGGGAGGGGGTTTGACACCTGGGGGCCTCAGTGGGGCCCATGCGGGGGTGGTGGTGGGGTGAGGGAGCCAACAGGGTGACTGAGCAGGGGCTCTGGGCGGCAGGGTGTGGGGGCAGCAGGGCAAAGGTTGACCCCAAGACCCTTCAGCACCGCCAGCCATGCCGGCCCCTCACGTGCCTGCGGCAGGCATGGCACGGGCAACACCAAGCTGAGCTGTGTACACGCTGAGATGCTTAAATTACGGGGTGAAAGCATTTTTCCCTTTTCCTCCCGCTGCCCGGCATTCCTGAGGCCGGGCCTGGGTTTTGGTTACCAGGCAGCTGAGGGCTGGAGGGCACCCACCCTGCGTGCTGGCATGAGCCTGAAACTGCTGACGGCTCTTTTTCTGTAGCAGCAATTAAGCAAGTTCCAACTGGTGACTTTGGTTAGCAGCGAGAAACGTGGAAAATATTCACCACCATGGGTTGCTTTGGGGCGATGTGTGTACATGTACGTGTACGTGTGAGTAGGTGTATTTGCGTGCCTGTGAGTCTGCCTGTGCAGCTGTGTGTTCTGGTGAAGGGCCCCCATGTGAGTTCATGAATGTGCATACACACAAGAGTATGTACATGTGTGCTTGTGTGTGCTGGGATGTGTGCCTGCATTTACAGGGTACGTGCGTCCTACGTCCTGTAGCTACAGTTTGGTGTGGGTCTGAGCTCACATGGCTGGGCACCTGCTAGTGCACAGATATCTCTGTGGATACCTGGAGCACACGTGTGTGTGTCTGTGCATGGACACACAGGCCTGTGACCTGTCTGTGCATTTGTGCATGGGTGTGGGTGCCTGGGTGAGTCTGTGTGTTTGTGTCTAAGCGTGCATGAACACGTACGTGTGCTTCCACATGAGTCTGTGTGTGTTTGAGGAATTTCCCCCTTTTAGCCAGAGTCCCAGCGTATAGCACAGGACCCAGCACACAGAGGAGACACAAAAGACCCCAGGATATGGAGGGATGGGTGGGGTATTAGTCAGGGTTTTCCAGAGAAACAGAATCAATAGAATATGTGTGTATATGAAGAGATTTATGATAAGAAATTGGCTTACACTATCCCAAGACCTGCAGCCTCAAGCTGGAGACCCGGGAGGGCCGAGGGTGCAGTCTAGTCTGAAAGCCACAGGCACAAGAGGAAGAGCCACCGGTCAGTTTGAGTCTGAAGGCAGGAAAAAAGCCCAACGTCCCAGCTCAAGGGAGCCAGGCAGGAGAATCCTCCCTGACCTGGGGGAAGGTCGCCCTTTATGTTCTATTCAGGTCCCGGATGGATTGGACCAGGCCCGCTCACTTTAGGGAGGGCAATCTACTTTACTCTGTTAATCTCATCCAGAAACATCCTCACAGACACAACCCCAATACCGCTTGACCAAATATTGGGCACCCTGTGGCCCTGTCAAGTTGACACATAAAATTAACCATCCCAAGTGGGTGGATGGATGGATGGGAGGGTGGATGGGGTGGGTAGGGGTGGATGGGAGGGTGGATGGGGTGGGGTGGGTAGGGGTGCATAGGAGAGTGGCGGGGAGTGTATGAATGGAGGGGTGGATGGGTGGGTAGGGGTGGGTGGATGGGAGGTGAGTCAGGGGCTGCTCCAGGGAGATCTGTACCCACAGCCCCCCCTGGGGCAGAGGAGGGAGCCCCCCCCGTGCCCTCTTTCCTCTACCCCTCCCCTTGGCTGCTTCCTCCTGATCCTTTGGGCTGTGGCTGGCCCCCCTCCCTTCCCCCCTGACCCCTGGCTCCCAACCCTCTCTAGGGGCTGCCCCTACCACCGTCCCTGGCAAGGCAGGACGGGGAAAGGTTCGGGGGCCTTGGGACAGTGTGCTCGGGCCCGAGGCTTGCTCCTCCCAAGCCAGCAGAGCCCATGTGCCTCTGCTTCCTGCTTGTAGCAAGCCCCTCGCAGGGTTGCCTCGGAGATCACCTGAGTCAACACTTGGAATGTGCCCAGCACAGGAGCTAGGGCAGAGGAGGTCGTGGAAAATGCTGGCAATTCCCACTGTCACGAATGGGGTCCTCCCACCCTGACTTCCTGCAGAACGTGAGGTGCTCTCTCCTCCAGGCCTGACACAGTGCTTGGCACCTTTGGGAGTGTGGCCCCTGCAGACGGGGCAGGGACTGTGCTGAGGTGCCTCTATCCTGGGCTTGCACCCCATTTTCCTGGTGGATGCTGAGCAGGAAGCTGGGGATGTTCCCAGCTGGCAGGAGGGCCCAGGACACCGTGGGCCCTCGGCGTAGGTGCCGGAGCCAGCATCTGAGATCAGGGAAGGCTGTGTGTGGGGGTGTCATGTGCTTCCTTGGAACCTTCATCCAGAGGAGGGAGATTCGACAGTTAGTGGGAACCCCAGACCTGCCAAGTCAGAGGAAAGAGAGATTCAGAGAGAGAGGGAGAGACAGAAAGAGAGAGAGATTACACTGGAAACACAGAGACAAAGACCAGGTATGTCAGAGCCCCAAATGGAGGGGGTGGGGCTGCAGGGAGAGGGACAGGCAGGTGGGCAGATTGGACAGCGCACACGTGGCACAGCAAAGTGCTCGATCTGAGCACTTTTCTGTCTGTGGGTCACATAGTTCAATAAAGTGTGTACTGAACACGGAACAGAACAGGAGCTATGAGGAACCGTGGGAGGAACAGGGGGCATATGGCCTGGGGTCCAGGCCTCTCAGGGATGTCACACTGTCTCAGAGCATATGGAGGTCAGTCTTGTGGAAGGACATTCACCTCTGTCTTTACAACTCCCAGGAGAACTGGACAGACAGGTGGAGCGGGTAGGGTGGGTAGAGGCAGGGAGACCGATTTGGGGAAGTAGCAGAACTTTCTGGCATGCAGAACTTTCCCAAGAGAAGCCATCCCTGTGGCTCCCTGTCAAGCTCAGCTGCATGCTCCCCGGTAGGGGACCCCCCACCCCAAGCCGAGGTGCAAAGACCCTTGCTTAAGCTGTGCTTCCTGCTGTGAGGTCCTTGTCACGTAGAGAGGACCCCAGGTTTCCCAGCCAGGGCAACACAGCCCCAGGGTCCAGGTGGCCTTGGGTCTAACCCTGCACAGCCTCTCTGCTAATAGCTATTATTATCACACAGAGGGCACCTTCCTGTATCTGCACACCTGGTACATCCTGTGTCTTGTGCTTAGGCAGTGCCTCTAACCTGCTGGTTCACAACCTTTGGCTGCTGGAGGCACGCGCTTGGGGCAGAAGGCGGGAGACAGGTGGCTGGGCCAACAGCCTCCTTTTCTGGGGGAGGGGCAGTCCACCCTTGTGACGATCCACCTCTTTCTTTACTGTGGCAAAATATACGTACAATCATATTTACGATTTTAACCATGTATAAGTGTTCAATTCAGTGGCATTAAGTACATTCACAATGTTGTGTAATCATCACCACCATCCATCTTCAGAACGTTTTCATCTTCCCAAACTGAAACGCTGTCCCCACGGAACAATAATCTCCCTTTACCCCTCCCCCCAGCCCCTGGGGACCTCTCTTCTACTTTCTGTCTCTGTGACTTTGCCTATTCTTGGTACCTCACATAAGTGGAATTATACAAGACTCCTCCTTCTGTGTCTGGCTTGTTTTGCTTAGCGTAATATTTTCATCAAAGGTCCATCCATGTTGTAGCGTGGGTCAAAATTTCAGTCATTTTTATGGTTGAATAATATTCCGTGGTATGGACGGACCACATTTGGTTTATCCACTCACCTGTTGATGAACACTTGGGTTGTTTACGCCTTTTGGCAAATGTGAACGACGCTGCTATGAACACTGGTGTACAGATATCTGTTTGAGTGCCTGCTTGCAGTTCTTTTGAGTGTATATCTAGGAGTAAAATTGCTGGGTCATATGTAGTTCTATGTTTAAATTTTTGAGGAATCACCAAACCGCAGAAACGGAGGAATCACAGTGGCTGCCGCATTTTACATCCCCACCAGCAATGCACGAGGGTCCCAGTGTGTTCACATCTTCACCAACACTTGCTATTTTCCTTTTCTTTCCCTTAAATAATAACCATCCTAGTAGGTATGAGGCAATATCTCATTGTGGCTTTGCTTTGCATTTCCCTAATGATTAGTGATGTTGAACATCTCCCCATGTGCTTGCTGGCCATTTGTCTATCTTCTTTGAAGAAATGTCTATTCATGTCCTTTGCCCATTTTTGAATTGTATTGTTTGTTTTTATCGTTGTTGAGTTGTAGGGGTTCTTTACATATTCTGGATATTAATCTCTAGTTAGATATATAATTTGCAAATATTTTCTCCCATTCGATAGGTTGTCTTTTCACTTTTTAATAATATCCTCTGATGCAAAAAAAAAATTCTGAATTTTTACAAAGTCCAATTTATCTACTACTTTTCTTTTGTTGCCTGTGCTTTTGACGTCATATCCATGAAATTATTGTGAAATCCAACGTCATGAAGATTTTTCCCAACGTTTTCTTCTTAAGAGTTTTGTAGATTTAGCTCTTTAGTTTAGGTCTTTGATCCATTGTGAGTTAACTTTTGCATACGTAAAGTAAGGAAGTGTTCAACTTTACTCTTTTATATGTGGATATGCAGGTTTCCCAGCACCATTTGTTGAAAAGATCATTCTTTCCCCTTTGAATGGTCTTGGCACCCTTGTCAAAAATCAATTGACCATCTACGTCATGTTTATTTCTGGGCTCTCTATTCTATTTCATTGGTCCATGTGTCTGTCCTTGTGCTAGCACCATGCTATTTAAATTACTGTGGCATAGTAAGCAAGCTCTGAAGTTGAGAAGTGTGAATTTTCAAGGTTGTTTTGGCTACTAAGGGGCCCTTGCAACTCACGTGAGTTTGAGGATTGGCTTTTCCATTTCCGTGAACTTTGACAGGAGTTGTGCTGTATCTATAGATCATTTTGGGTAACACTGACATCTCAACACTGTTAAGTCTTCCCATCCTTGAATATGGGATGTCTTTTCATTTATTTAGATATTTTTCATTTCTTTCAGGAGTGTTTTGCAGTTTTCAGCATTCACGTCTTTCATTTCCTTGGTTAGATATTTTCCTAAGTATGTAATTCTTTGGGATTGTTGTAAACAGTATCGCTTTCCTAATTTTCTTTTCGGATTATGGTGTATAGAAACACAACTGGCCTTTGTGTGCTGACGTTGTGCCAAGCAGCTTTGCTGGGCTCGTTTATTAGTACAGTAGCTTTCTTGTGGGTGGATTCTTTGGGATTTTCTATAAGAAGGATCACATCATCTGTGAGTAGAGATAGTTTTACTTCTTCCTTTCCAATTTAGATGCCTTTTATTTCTTTTCTTGCCTAGTAGCTCTGGCTAGAACATCCAGTACGATGCTGAATAGAATTGGTGAGAGTGGACTTCCTTGTCTTGTTCTCGATCTTAGGGGAAAAGCTTTCAGTGTTTCACCACTGAGTATGATGTTAGCTGTGGGTTTTCCACAAATATCCTTTATCATGGTGAGGAATTTTCCCTCTATTCCTAGTTTTCTTAGAGTTTTTGTCATGAAAGGAGTTGGGTTTTGTCTAATGCCTCTTCCACATCCATGATCATTCTGTGAGCTAAAATAAAATCTTAAGCCCCCAGCTGACTGCATGGACCCCCTCCATGCCAATGGGACCCCAGAAACACCCTAAAGCTGAGTTGCTGGCCATGAAAACAGAGGTCAGACATGCCTCCTCATGCCCCCCTCCCTTCTTGGAAATATCCTTTGTAACTCATTAACAGGCCTAAGGGTATGCAAGGCAAAGCTTAAGCCACACCTGCAGGTCCTCAATTTACCTAACAGATCTCGTGAATCTGAGTATATGAGGTCTGTCCGGAAAGTATCCAGCTGTGTACTACGGAAAATAGAGACATTTATTGAAGAAGATAAAAGATACAAGAAACATTGTACATAGGACAATGACACCTCAGTCCCCTTCAAAGTTGGCACCTTGGGACCTCACACAGCTCTCCCAGCGTCTCTAAACGTAACCCGCACATGTTCAACATTCTCAGGTGTTCTGCTTGTTAGGCCCTCCACATGGATCACATTCAACAGATTTTTGACCATCTTTGAAGTGTTTGTGCCACACTTTTATTTGCCCTGCACTCATTGCATTGTCCCTGAAAGCCTTCTGAATCATCCAAATAATTTCCACGGAGGACTGTTCAAACTTAACACAAAATTGGATGCAGATTCCTTGCTCTACTCATTCAGTCATTTTGAATGTGACAGCTGCACAGTGCACACGCTCACTCAACGGCATCTAGCGCCCCGCTGACTGGTACAGTGAAGGCGTCACTGTTCACGCATGCGCATCCCAGTCCACTCTCCTTGGCTGCCGGGTTACATCGATGTCACACAAGCCGTTCTCATTATATTAACAATGGCTGGATACTTTCCAGACAGAGTGTGTATGTCCGATGATTTGTCTCTGATTAGCAAACTTCCTTATCTTAACTTGAAACATTCCAAGCCTTTAGACAAAGCTTCATTTCTTTAACCAATTACAAATCAAAGAATCTTTAAACCCGCCTATAACCTGTGATCCCCCACTTTGAGATGTCCCGCCTTTTCAGGCCAAACCAATGTACGCCTTCCATGTATTGATTTATGAATTTGTGTGTAATTCCTGTCTCCCTAAAATATATAAAACCAAACTGTAACCCAACCACGGCAAGTCCACTTGCTCAAGGCTTCCTGGGCATGGCTCCGGGCCATGGTCACTCATACTTGGCTCAGAACAAACCTCTTTAAATTATTTTACAGAGTTTGGGTTCTTTTTCCTTGACAATTTCAGTGATTATGTGGGTCTTTATTTTCCCTTCATTCTATTATTGTGATGTATTACACTGATACTGTTCTTATATCGAACCACCCTGCATTCCGGGATAAATCCCACTTGGTCAAGGTGAATAATCCTTTCAATATGCTGTTGGATTTGATTTGCTAATATTTTATAGAGGATTTTTGCAACTGTATTGATGAGGGATACTGGTCTGTAGTTTTCTTTTCTTGTGATGTTCTTATCTGGCTTTGGTATCAAAGTACTGCTGGCCTCACAGAATGAGTTAGGAGGTGTTCCCTCCTCTTCAGGTCTTTGGAAGAGTTTCAGAAGGATTGGTGTTAATACCTCTTTAAATATTTGGTAGAATTCACCCACGAAGCCATCAGGTCCAGGGCTTTTCTTTTTGGGGAGGTTTTTGATTACTGAGTCAACCTCCTTACTAATTATAGGCCTATCAGATTTCTATTTCTTCTTGAGTCAGTTTAGATAATTGGTATATTTCAAGGAATTTGTCCATTTCTTTTAGGTTATCAAATTTGTTGATGTTCAATTGTTCATCATATTTATTACCTTATAATCCTTTTATCTCTGTAAGGTTGGTAGTACTGCTCACACTTTCTTTTCTGATTTTAGTTACTTATGTCCTGGTGAATCCACTTTTATTCTGGGGAGAAATAATTTGTATTTTACTCACTGACGTAACTGAAAACACAATTCTCCCCTGAACCAAATCAAGTGACGCTTATTCCCATCAGACACCTGCCCAGGTCTGCCATGATCAGTTTCCATTTCTGTCCTCCCACCAGGCCCAGGTACTTCTGCCAGTACTTGTTGGGTGACCCGGGGGAGAACTTGCCCCATCTTTACCAGTATCTGCCCCACTGACGGGGTTGGGGGCCTCCTGAGGGCCCTGGCCTTCCTCAAACATGGGCAGTTTTCAAGATGGAAGGTGGGGTCCCATTCCTTTGGGGGGCCCACCCTATGGAGGGGAAGAGGAAAGACTCTCTTTCTGCAGAGGTGGCCATCCTGCTCTGAGCTCCCCGGGACCATCCCCATGCAGCATGTCCTCCTGCAATGCCCCTTTGCAAAGCCCTATCATCATGCTGGGTGGGGCTCCCCCAAGCAGGAATCCACCCTCCCCAGGCAGTCAGCTCTCCTTGGGGACAGACCTGTGGGACCTTTGCGGGGGGGGCGGGCAGAAGTAAAATGCTTGTTCTTCCCAGGAATTATTACACAATAGTTCAAATCACCCAAAACAAGAGAACCAGGCATCACAGCATCGTTGGCTCTCTTGGTGGGGCTGGAAGCCACGTATTTCCAGACATATGACCTATAATGTAGGGGCCTCCGTGGCCAAGGATGCATCCTCGCACATCTCCAAGGCCTGTGCCTGTCTCTCCTTGCCTGGCATCCCTTCCCTTAGGTAGGGTCTCACATGGACCCCAGCAAAATGCCACGAAATAGCACCTGCTATGCATATACTAACTAGTTGTGTTATGAAGGCAGCATTTCAAATCCACAGGGAAGATGGAATGATGTAAGAAGGGGGCTGGGATCCATTAAAGCCAAGTCCAGTCTCATCAGTGATTCCAGAATAAATTCCCAGGCCTCTGCCCACATGGCTGCCTGCCTGGAGCATGGACCCCGACCACTGCATGGCTCGATGACTTCAGCCAGACCCTTCCTCAATGTCTCTGCTGGAACAGGCCTTCCCTCCCCCTCCCCCCACATCTAAAATGTCCCGCATGCCACCCCCCGGCTCTGTGCCCTGCCTGGCCTTGATGCCCTTCCCGCTGGCTCAGCTTATATCGTGCACCTGTTGTTGGTTGATTCTTCTTCCACTCCAAGTTCACCCACTGCTGAGTCCCCAGTCCTGGCGAGTGAGTGAGTGAGTGAGTGAGCACAGGGACACATGAATAATTGCAAAATATAGAACCACATAAGAGCTAGGAGAACGTCCCCTGTGTGTCACCAGGCCCCACCTGTTAATAGGTGTGAGTGAGGCAGCAGGAGCGTGCACACCCAACTTCCTCTGACTTGTCCCCCTCCCCCCACCCCAGGCAAAGGCCCCAGCCCTGGGTGAATCCCACCAGTGAGTAAGGGGCACTCTCTGGCTCCACTGCTGCAGCTGCCTGTCTGGGCGATGCCACGTCTGGGGGGCCAAGGGAGGAGGGGTCTGGATACTGCCAAGGCTGCAGCCTTCTCTGTCCGGGTGGTGGCCCAGGGTCTTCTAAACTATTAGGCCACAGCATCCACACAGCGTCTGCTGAGCTGGGGCAGCTTCTGCATAGAAATGGGGAGAGCACCCCCTTCTCTGCAGGCTCTGGTGTAGACTCCTGGGTGGGATCACCCCACAGGCCATTTCTGTCCCTCAGACACCCACTTATGGCAGGCCTGACCCCTGGGTGAGCAGGTACATGCCTGGGGGCCAAAGGTTCACCATTTATCCCTACACTGAAAAACTCCAGATTCCAGTTGAGGGATTGCTGTCTCAGCTGCTGAAAAGAGAAATGTGCAGTTAACCAATTGCTAGTTAAGAAAAACCTTTCTGAAATGAGGAAGAAAAATAGTGAGCATAAAGAAGCTTGAGACATTTGATCACACACAAATGCTTTTATACTAAGAAAAAAGAATAAGATGATCATTCCAAAGATGCTGAGAAAATGTCATGACACATAAAACAAAAGACTAATATATTCTTAATATACAAAAAGCTCTTACAAATCAATAAAATCAACAGGCCACTAGGTCACTGGCTAACAGACAAATAGGAATTTCATAAGCAAAATACAAATGGCCGATAATCCTATAAGAAGGTATTATTTCTCAATAGTAAGCAAAGAAACGAAATGCCATTTGCAGCCATCATAAACACAGACAAAAAATTACATTACTCTGCAGTATTGGTGGTGGTATTCTCTTACGACGCTGGTGGGAATATAATTGATACCAGCTTTCTGGAGGACGATTTGGCAGTATGTAGCTAGACTTCATATCTAGCTTCTAGGAATTCACCCTAAGAAAACCGTCCCATGTGTGTGCAAAGACATATGCACAACAATGTACATCACAGAATTATCTATAATACTTAAAAGCTGGAAACAGCAAAAACAGATCATTTATTAAACAATCTGCTCTATAAAATATTATTCAGCCATTAAAATCATGTTTTCAGAAACTGCTTAATGCCATGGGGAAATAATCATGATCTGTTCAGTGAAAATGCAAGAGACAAAACTGAGACCTCAATATGATACTAATTACGGAGCATGAAATGTCTGCATATGCTTAACAAATACACTGCAGTGAAACATACCAGCCTGTAAACAGGGACTCCGAGCACTCCAGATTTTCCAAGATTTCTACAATAAGCACAAGTTATAATAAAGGATTTGTTTTTATTATCTTTTCAAAGACTGCTTATGATATGGCATTTAATGAAACAAGTGTTAGATTGATAGGTTATCTGTGTGGAGTAAACGGGTCATTGCAATTATTTATTATACTTTTCCATACTTCCTGGATTTTCTACATTGAAATGTATTATATAATCAGGTAAAGGAAATGTATATTAATATAATCAGGTAAAGGAAAAGGACTTCTAATAAAGAGCAAGGCTCTTGCTGAACTCATCAATAACCCTGCAGTGTAGCATAAGAGTCCACGCCCTTGCCTTCCTCAAAAATAGAGGCACTTCCCATAGGAAACAATATGCAAAATTTGCAAACCCTTTAACCCAGAAATCCTCCCTCCAGGAATTTATCCCACAGAGCTATTCACATAAATGTGTGTGTCCAAGGTTGTCGTGCACGGAGTTGTTTATAATAGGAAAATTGGAAACAACATTCACACCCATCAACATGATACAACCACAAAATGGGTACCATGAGGCAATTAAAATGATGATGCCAATCTTATGTACTTATTGACATGCAAAGATGCTCTTGCTGTATCAATTTGTGGGAAAAGCAGGTTACAGAAAAGCATGACTAGAACAATCCCATTTTTTAAGCAGCCAGGGTATATCTCCATGTGTTTCCAGGCGTGGATAACTGGAAGGGCTGTTGGGGAACATTTTCAAAGGGATCATTTCTAGCCCTCCGAGTAGTGAGGGGCAGAGATGCAGCCTGCTCCCCAGACACCCTGTGTGGGTTGCCAGCTCGGCCACACCCATCCTACCACTCCGCTGGCCTTGTACCTGCCCAGTGGGGACCACTGGCTCCTTCCACAGTGACAACATGAGGCCCAGACAGGGGGTGTGTGACTCCATGTCAGATCTCCCTCAGGGGCCAGGGCCTGGGTCTGAGCCCTGCTTGCCTCTGAGCCTAGCACAGCCCTAACCTCACAGCACCCGCTATGGCAAACCCAGGCAGTACCTCCCAATACCTGCATAGTCTTACCAGAGCCCTAAGGCAGGCTTGGACACCAGAACACTGAGTTTTTTTAAAAAATGAATTGTACAGTTCACACCTCTGGTGACTACCTGCCCCCTCTCTCTGTTTCTGTCTGTCTCTCTCTTTCTCATACACATACACATCATCATCCACTTATTCAACAGGGTGGTTAAAAGCACAGCTTCTGGAGTCCCACTGCCTGTGTTCGAATTCTGGGCTGTTCCTTAGCTGTGTGAATTTGAGCAAATCACTCAAGACTCATTTTCTCTTCTGAAAAACTGTAATAGTGACAGGGCCCACCTTGTGGGCTGTTTCAAAGGACAAAGTAAAGTACAATACACATGTTTGCTCACCCAGAGCCTAAAGCATCACCTGGCATACAGTAGGTGCATTATACATATCTGGGGTGCTAATGAGCGAGTGACCAAAGAACGCCCCTGCCTGCCTCGAAGGTGCCCAGTCCATCCCAGGGACGATGCCCCGCTCTCCCTCCGTCATGCATTCACTCCTTCGTTCGTTCACTGTCGGCTTGCCTCCCCGGCCCCCCGGGGCACCCGGCCCCTTGGATTACCACAGGGCTGCTGGGGAGGAGAAAATCTGAGGCCCCCACAACCTCCCCCGGGAACCAGCCGGACTTGTGAATTCCAGAACTTTCCGAAGCGGCCGGCCAGCCACTGGCCAGGAAGCGGAAGGTGCAGAAATAGAAACGCACAGAGAGGCCGTTGCTCCTTTTGCCCTGCAAGGAAGGGAAGCTGGGGGGCCGGAGCCCAGGGGAGGAAGCTGGGGGTGCCAAGGAGAGGACAAGGAGGCAGAGGAAGGTGGGCCCGGGTCACCCCGCCGGCAGGCCCTCAGCCCCTACCTCTCTCACACCCAGCGCTCCAGACGAGGGCTGCAGGGAGCAGCCCCATTTTCCCAACAGAAATGCAGAACAAGGAGTTCTGATTTGCTCTAAGTGTGACCGGAGGCCAGGCCCCGCAAAAGTATTTATGGCGACTTCCAAGGGCTGACGTGTGAGCACGGAATCTTCCAGGGAGTGCGGCAGCAGGCCAAGGGTTACACATCATGACCTTGTTCCCCTTGCAGACACCCCATGAGGCAGGTTCAGAGGGGAAACTGAGGCTCAGAAGAGGTAAGTGAGTCAATTGCTCACAGTTGCCCAGCGAATGGAGCCCAGGTGTGCCCAGCTCCCAAGCATGAGTTATAACACCCCCCAACCACCCCCCAACTTGCCAGAGAAGCGCCCAGCACCCGTGTGAAGTCAGCAAGTGGTCGGGCAGCCCATGCTTCTGGGGCCCCAGGCAGAGACCCAGGCTGCAGACCAGCCCCGTGGCCTGGAGTTTCTGGGTGGTTTGGTCCCCTGGGCCGTGCTGGGTGCACCCCACCTTTGGACTCCCTCAGGCCAGCTCCCCCCACACCCCTATCCCCACAGTCCCATAAATGTCCTGTTTTCATAGGAAGCAGAGGGACGCAGGGTCCATGCCCCACCCCACCCCGAGAACACACAGGACCCGGCAGGGGAGGGTCTGCAGCCACCGGCCAGGGCCGAGCCTTCCTCCTTGCCTCACCTTCTCTTCTGCAGCCTCACCTGCCCGTGCCCAGGCTGGCTCCTGAGACCCCAGAGCACCCCCCAGGAGGGAGGGGATGGGGGTGTGCGTGATCCTGGGAGGTGTCTGGCATTTCAGCTGTGACTCTCCATGCCGCACGGCCCCAGGGTAGGCAGCTTTGCAGTGGGCGCTGGGAGAGCAGCGGAAATGATGCCCTGCTTCCTATGCTTCGTAGTGGATCGCTCCACCTGCAGCGTCTGCAACAGCTCCCCGAGGGCACAGACTTCGTTCCCAGCCACCTCGCTACTCATGTACCCCAGATAATTTGGGATACCTACTAGGTGCTCATTAATAGTCATTGACTCACTGAATGAATGAGTGAGCGAGTGAGCGAGTGTGGTCAGTCCCAGACCCCCAGCAAAGCCACAGGTCTCGAGCATGGGGCCCCACCCGCTGGCCACGCACCCCCGACGGCACAGGCGTGGGAAGATGCTCAGGGGCATGAGCCAAAGGAGCATTGAGATCTGGCCCCAGCATGACTCTGCTTCATCCAGGTCATCCAGGGATGCCACTGTCCCTCCCAGCCTCGAGCTTCTCCTGCACAGCATGGGGTGATGGCCTAGACCCCTCCTCCCACTCCACGGGGGCACCAGTGAGATCACACGACCCCACCTGGCTTGTAACTGGCCCACGGAGACCTGCGCTTCTCTTGTATTCTTACATGAAGAGCATAGCAGGCCCCCCCGCCCCGAAATGCTGCCCGGGCCCAACCCCACTGCAGCCCCCCAACATTCTCTCTGTCTCTTAAGCAGGCTGGGATGGGCCAGGGCCAGGTGGGGGCCCCTCCCCGCAGGACACTGCCCTCCCAGGCTGAGTCGAGTCCCTTCCCCCGCGGACTCCCAGAGAGGCTGGCAGTGGCTTCTTCCAGACAGGGGCCCAGATACCCACCACCCCACCTTGGAAGGGCTGGCTAGAGAGGTCTCTGAGGGCAGGGGCCATGGTGGGGTTCCCCAGCCTCCCCCTTGCTGTGGCTCTGGCCCAGGCCTGGCCTCCTGCTGGGGGGCACACAGGATCCCTGGCCCCTTGGCCTGACCCTGGGTCTGGCCACCTAGACAGCACATCTTCTCCTGGGCCTTCCTGGCAGCAGCGGGTGGACCGTGTGCAGGCTGGGAGCACAGCCCTGCAGCCGACAAGCCCTGGCTTCCTGTGTCTCTCTGGGGAGGAAGAGGAAGATGACGAGAAAGCAAATGCCTGTCAAGGAGTCATCAAAACACACACTCAGAGGCCACTTCCAGGAGCCATCCTGGGCAGCCCGGAGGCCCATCTCCCCCGACCACCTTGAATACCCACTGGAGGCTCCAGACCTTCAGGCTGTGACACCCTCCCCAAAAGGGAATGATGTTGGGCCAGTGACAGCAGCAGGTGGGGATGGCAGGGTCCTGTCGGGATGGCAAATGCGCAGGGGGCCTGCTTACCCGCCCTTAAGGGTCATCTGAGTTTCCCAACCATGGGCCAATGTGCCCCTTTGTCCCAGGAACTCCAAGAGGCAGGGGGCCCTTCCACCAGGTTGAGAGAACCCCAGGAGAAGATGGAATTAGAGCTTGCACATCCCAGCTTCCTAAAATGTAGATTAAGGCCTGGTTCTCCAAGTCCATCACCAAACATGAGGGCTTTCCAAATTAGGTGCTGAGCTGAGCTAATATTCCCAATGCCTTTTTTTTGCTCAGGAATGCTAAAAAACAGAAAAAAAAACTTATGACGTGTCTTTTTAAATAGCACAACGCTTTTCTGCAAATCAGGAAAAATTGAGCTTATGTTTTGCTGAAGTGATGTGATTTTTTTATGCTCCTCATTTTGTTGTGCAGAGGACTTCGAGGCAGGCTGCAGCACCCAGAGGCAGGAAGGGTGTATGAAAAGTTCAAAATGAGCATTTCCCCAGACGCCTTTCCTGGTTCAAGGGTGAAAACAAACTTGGTCTCAGAATCTCAGGGGTTTTATTAGTACAAGTTCCATTTTTATGGCCTTGTTTTCCCAATAGGTTAAAGGGACAGGGTTTGATTTCACTTGGGCAGGTCCCTGGGGGTCTGGGCCCTGGGTGAGCCCCTTTGCTGCCCCCCAGCACCCCTCCCCTCGGGTCTGGCTCCTCCCAAGCAGCCACTGCCCTGATCGATGTATTGGCTTGAGGAAAAACCAACAAGCCAAGCCCACTGCAGGTGATTTATAGAATCTGTGCCTGTTGGGTGGTAATGATTCATGGGTCTTCACTAACCCTGAACGCAGCCGCTTCCTCTACACCCGCCGCCGGGGACAAGCCATCTTCCCTCCTGGCCGCTGGCCCCCACCAAGCCCCAGACAAAAGGGCCTCTCAGTTGCTTACATACTTTCCCACGTGTGAGCCAGCAATTGGAAACTTCCTCCCGATAACTGCAAACTTTGGAACTGGAATTTATGAGAAGGGGCTTCGGGTGACGTCGCTGGCGGCCAAGGCACACCCAGGCGCACAAGGCAGGCCTTTCATGAGGAGCTGCCCGGGCGGCGTGTCTGAGCTGATGGAGAAGTGTCCCCAAGGCCCACCTGCAGATCCGGGCAGGCCGGCCGCCACTCAGGCAGGAAGGGGGTCTGTGCAGCACCAGGAGACAGGACAGTGGTCAGGTAGCAGGAGCAACAGCCAGTGTCATTTCTATCACCGTGGGAGGGGTCCACTGTGTGTGGTTGGGGGAGACCACAGATACACCCCAATGCCTGGGCAGCCTGCTGTGGGCCCTGTTGTAATCCTTTCAGGGACACACCTGCCTGTCCTGGCCACTCTGTCTTTTCTGCCTGGGGGAGGTGTGGAAGACAAGGGAACCTGCTTGCCGAGGCTTCGAGTTGGAATTGTGCTGTGGGACTGGGGTTGATACAGGGTTGTGTCCCCAGTGCAGCAGCCACTAGTTACATGTGGCCCCCAAGCAGTCGGAACATGGCTCATCTGCATCAAGATGTGCTGGAAGAACAAAATACACGCCCGGTCTCGAAGACCTGGTAGGAAAAGGAGGATGTGAAACATTCCACTGTAATAATAATCAGATGACAAATGCGTGTTGTAAGGGTATGCTGGATATGCTGGGTTAAATAAAATATATTATTAAAATATATTTCACCTATTACTTCCACTTTTTAAAATGTGACCACTAGAAAGTTTTAAAATTATATCCGAGGCTGACACGATCTTCCCAGTGTACAACACTGGCCTAAGGGGAGCCAGCCCTATCTGACGCCCCCCCTCCCGCGCCCCTGGCTCCAGCTCTCCCAGGGGGCCAGTCAGCTGCAGGAAATGTCCAGAAGAGGAGAAGCTGCACACAGGGAGCGCTTTCTGCACGTCAGGCATGGAGCTGGCTCCGTACCAGGACCATTTCATTTAAGCTATATAACAACCCTGGGAGACAAGGACTACTATTCCCCCATTTTATAGACAAGGGAATCAAGTCTTGTCGAGGTGACCCAACCTGCCCACAGTCACAGAATCTGCACCCAGGCAGTGTGACCTGAGCTCTTGCTCAACTGCCAAGCCACATTGCCCACCTGCCCACTGGCCTCTTGCACCCCCTCCCCAAACAGGGGTGTGGGGCCTGATGTGGAGCAGCAACAGAGGGCATTTTCCCAAGGACTGTCCACCCTCAGCTGCATGGACCTAACGATGCTCACTTCCGAACCACTCGTTCCGGCATCGAGGCAGCATCTGCTCCCAGTCGGTGGTCACGCTCTCACGCACAGCCCGGTGCTCAGTGGGCCTTCATTGGATTCAGCATGCACAAATGATGTCAAGACAATAGTCCATGTTGGAAGTTCTTCCTTGTTTTAAGCCCAAGCCAGGCTCCTTTAAGGATACCATGCAGGTTATTACTTCAGCTGGTGCCAGGTCTCAGGCACAGCTCTGGCCGTGGCTGCAGAGGTCGTGCTGGGCACCGTCTGCAGGACAAGCTGGCACACCAGACTTGGACCTTTCCGGAGCCCCTTATCTGCTAGAGGACGCAGACAGGGACAGAGGAGGTGATGGACTGGAGCAGCAGTACCTCCCAGACTTAAAGAGAGGACCACGCCATTTTTCAGGTTTCTGATAAGTTAAATATTAATAAAAGCCTAAGCAGTATCATGCTACACCATCTCCATTTAGCAAATCGATATTTTTAGTGCTTCAAACACACTCTCTCCTTAAAGACCACAGTCCTGGAGGACGTGCTATCTTCCGACGTGAAGGCTGTGGCCTCCCAGCTCCTCGGTGTCCTGTGGCTTGTTTTAGTTTCATGGGAACTTCGGGGGCCACCACCACTGCCACTGGGGACGAGGAGATGCTTAAGTGTGGGGACCTCAAAGTGGGACAATGTATTTGTAAAGATCCAAAAATAAATGATACTACACAAGAACCAGTTAACTATACAAACTACACAGCTCACGTTCCGTGTTTTCCAGCGACCGACATAACTCGTAAGGATTTCAGTGGCAATGAAACACATTTCACTGCAAACGAGGTTGGTTTTCTCAAGCCCAAGTCTTGCCAAAATGTACATGGCTGTTCCTGTTATAAAGTGGAAGTTTCATCATCTCTTTTCCTTGGGTAGTTGGGACCAGATCAGTGTTGCCTTGGACGCCCCGCCTTGGGATTGCACTGGTACAGCCGTGTTTCATCTCTTCAAAGAAATGCTTCGGGATGTGGATCCCATGTGTTTAAAGTTTCCAACGAAAGCCCTGCTCTTGTCTGCAGCTGAACTGGGTGCAACGGTCTGGGCACCCATCAAGTGGAAAGCTTGCTCAACTTTAACTTCCCGGTCAGAATTGTGTAAACCGAACCAGTTGAGATGTCTGTGGTGTCAGCTGTCATTTCTGCTGTTACTCTTCGGTCCTTTTCAATTAGGGCACAAACAAGAGTAATTTTTTCCCAGCAAATTGATGTGGATGGTCTGCCGCTGCAGGCTTCATCGTCAACATCGTTCCGTCCTTTCTTTAAACAAGTCATCCATTTGTGAAATGCTGGTTTCTTTGGGGCATTGTCTCCATAAACTTTTCATACAGCACCGGTGATTTCACCGTTCTTCCACCCAAGCTTCGCCATAAATTTGGTGTTTGTTCTTGCTTCCATTTTAGCAGAATTCATGTTGCTCTGATAGGGGCTCTTTTCAAACTGGTGTCTTTTCCTTCTTAGTGCCTCAAACATGATCCTGTTCAGACTGTTATAACAAGTTAGTATGAGTTTATTTTGGTACAAAGAAAAGTTTGAAATCCACACATAGTTTTTTCATAACACACATATTCCAGGAACTTTTTGAAGACCCCTGGTATGTTGGCGGGCCAGCTTGTGATTCAGCTGTAACAGAACCATAACAAGGGCCGTGAAAGCGCAAGAAAAGGCCTGGTCCGGCCGGCTTCAGGACGTGAGGTAGGACTTCATAGATGAGGTGATGCTTTAGCTAGGTTTTGAAGGATGAAGAGATTACAGAGATTTAAGGCGTTCCGGGGAACCAGGGCGTTGAAGAGCTTGGGTGTGCGCTGAGAGAATGGAGGACAATTTAGCCTACGGAGTAGGACGAAGAACTGCGGGAAGTGAAACTGACCAGGGAGGTAGCCTGTGCTCAGATTAGAAAAGGCTTTAAGTGTCTTGTTGTAGAATTCAGACCTCTAGATATCAGAAGTTACCCTTTATGTATCAGAATATATACAAGGTTTTAAGCAGAGTGTCATGGTCTGATTTATATTTCAGGAAGATAATACTAGAGGAATTGCGGGAAATGGCTTAGGTTAGAGAGAGACTCGTGGCAGAGTAAGCTGAAAGGAGTTGATGCAATAGTCCCGGCTTGAATAATAGCGTAACTATATTTTCATGCCAGACCTTTCCGTAACACAGCTGAAAACCACATAGTGTGCACAGAGGGCCTCTGAGTTGCCAAAATAGAAGCCATTTAGTCTAACCCTTTTTCTAGATGATGGGTAGATGGAGAAAGTAGGTTCATAATGAGAAAGTAAGATGACACGGTGATGGTTATAATAAATCCCAAATCTTCTGACTCAGTCCTTGCATTTTCTTACATGCTCTCTTTAAGAGGACAGGACCACATATATTTTTTAGAAAGATTTCTAACTTTCAAAAAGTTTTTGAAAGGGTAGGAGGGAAGGAGAAACACTATTTTTTAGAACAGTTTATTCTGGGATGATTTTAGATAGCAAATATATTTTAAATATTTGGCTTAATGAGTGACTTTTTAGCTTCTTGTGATTGTTAGAGGGGCTGTCATATGGTGTAAATTAATGTTTTTGACTTACCGTAGTATATAATACGTTGGTATGTGTATTGTGAATTTTTTTCTTGCAAAATAAAACTCTAGGTGCTCAAGCTCGGTATACGTATAGTGGCTCCAGGGGGTGGATGTCATTTTCTTTCCAGGAGTTGCCTTCCTGTGGCTCCTGCTATCCCTTCCTTTCAGTTTGGGGCTGAGGTTCCATAAATTTGCAAATTTAAATTTTTACATTTGACTTTCTGTTTCAGTATAAAGGGGTTTTTAAAACATTAAATAACGTACTTTATTACAACCACCTTTGGGTTGCCGGCTAAAGAGAGGAAAACAAACTGTCAAAAGACAAAATTACAACAACTGTAGTTTAAAGATCTCAGTTGGCTTAATTGAGATTCTAGAATTGGGCAACACTTCATTTCAAAAATAAAGTAAGTGTTCCAATGAGCTGAGCAGAAGAGGTTGGCTTTGTAGGCAGAGAAGGGCTAAGAAAGCAGAAGCAAAGACAAGGAGCATGTGGTCGTTTCAAAGATACTTTCTTATAAGGTGGGGACAGGGGACAGAATAATAGAAAAATAACTGATTAGTTAATATCAGGTTCCTTCAGGCTACCTTTTCTGTGTGAGGGTAACAGCAGAGGGAACTTAATTATCATGCCGATAGAGGATTTTAAACTGGAGTGTTTGGGAAATTGGCTGTTATCTCTTTTTCCTGACTGCTTGGAAGGCCAAACAGCAACTTAGTTTGGGTTTGGTGACGTGACTGCAGCATGGTGACTCCATTTTGACTTTTAGTCTCTTCTGTTGGGGCCTAGTGCAGAAGCTGGGTCTAAAATAATGGACCCCTGGAATTT
Organism: Daubentonia madagascariensis; assembly: GCA_023783475.1. Classification (NCBI taxonomy): domain Eukaryota; kingdom Metazoa; phylum Chordata; class Mammalia; order Primates; family Daubentoniidae; genus Daubentonia; species Daubentonia madagascariensis. The sequence continues at coordinate 87,208 of JAKFHU010002128.1, forward strand.
ATATTTGACAAATCTCTCATTTATCTGCTTGTTGCTACTGTCTTTCATTCTCTTTATTCTATTGAGTTTGTGACTTTTGAAAATCCCTTTTCTGTTTTCAGTGGGTCTTCGAGTGAGGGGGTAGGTGGGCACATCAAATGTGTTGTCTTTGACTGAAAATCCTTTTATCACTTTAAGCATTAAGATATTTTAACCTCGTCTTACTTGCATTTAAGCTATCTTAATGTTCGGGATGTGAGTATGTTTTATAAACTAATCTCATCTAATGTGTAAAAACTACAGTTTAACTTAAAATTTTTAAATATTTTAAATTAAGTTTTAATTTTTACTGAGAAAAAAAAGAACACAGTCTTATTAAAGTATTTTTGCCAGATGGGATTAGAATTTTGGGGGCAAAATCACGTCACTTTAGGACAAAGAGACAGCCTGATGTCCCTTAGGTGTTCAGTGATGTAACCCCGTGGCCCTTCTAATCCGTGGGTTACGCGGGCATCCTCAGTCTGCAGTGCCCTCTGACACACGCAGGCTTGTCACAGAACATCCAAGACGGCTCCCTCATCATGCATAGCGGGCAATGGTCCAGCCTGGCATCCTCGGCTCTGCAGTTCTGCCTCCATACCTGGATGTTTTGTGGGCATCTCTGGGATGACAGGATTCATTTAGCGCATAGTTCTTTCTTCACTGTCAGGGACACTGAGGGACAGACAGGTCAGCGCTCAGGATCCCAGAGCAGCTGTGCGTATCCGAGCCGCAGGGAATCCCGCAGCATCCCTCTACAACAACCCCAGGTCCTCGAGGACAAGAGCCTCTGCTAGGACAGCCCGAAAATGGAAAGAGGCCCTGCCCGCCTTTGGGGGAGTCACCGGAGACTTTGGAGAAATCTGCCAAGCACCAAGGGCTTCCTGATTACATTTCACATTTTACCAAATGACGTTCCCCAGCAGCTTCCTCCCTTGGTCACCAAAATTGGCAGCACTTTCTAGAAGCTAAATGCAAAGGATGAACTTTGTCAAAGAACAAAGATGTGTTTCCTTTGGGATAAAAGGATACACACACATACATGTGTACGTGCATGTATGTATGCCTCTCTAGGTGAACAGTATAGTGATTTGGTTGCATATGTATAAGATACCCCTGCATGGGTATTCAAGAAACAGCTAGCCCCAGTTGTCTGTGTGAAGAAAAACTGGGGGTCTCAGGGCTGGGGTAGGAGACTTTTTTAACCACACATTCTTTCATACTTTTTGAATTTTAAAACATGCAAATGAATATTACATATTAAAATTTTAAAAATTGTTCCACTGGGGTAAAATTCAAAAGCATGTAAAAGAATAAGCTCCGAGCCCCTTGTCTCCAAACTCGGAACCTCTTATGCCTGAAGTCCTGCCGCCAAGTGGAATCTTCTCACTTGTGCTGCGGGCTGGGACCCAGCTAACACATGCCCGGGAGGGTAGACCCCCAGCCTGTTCCTCTGAGACCCTGTTGAGGGAGGGAGCAGGAGGCACTGCCCCTGCCTCCCAGCCTCTGCCCCCAGGACTCCACTCCCCACGGGCCCTGTCAGTTCTGCAAGGTTGTGATTCTGGGCTGGGTGAAGCTGGACCTGCCGCAGGGCCAAAGTCTGCCTCTGTGGAGCCAGCCCTGGAATCTCAAAAATGTCCTGTGGTCAGGCCTGAGCTTTGTTAGTGACTCAGCAGAAAGGACCTAGGCCTGGCCCCACAGCGGGCAGGCCAGCTCCAATCTGGGGGTGCAGCCTCCTCACCCAGAGCCAAGGCCTGTGGGAATCTGGGCCCAGCCGGCAAGTGGCCGCTGTCCAGGCCCCAGGTCCTGGCGAGGCATCCAGGCCTGGCAGGGCTAGCTGCCCGGGGAGCTCCTGGACAGGGCCAGAGCCCAGCTCCAGGCCCAACTGTGCCCTGACCCCGTGACTGACCTCTGGGCCTCAGTTTCCCCATCCGTGGGGAAGGCAAACTGCAGGTAACCAGAAAGCCCAGTCATTCTGTCACACAGGAGGCGTGCTTGTCAAGAGTGAAAGCACAGGAGTCCGACAGGCCTCCAGGCTGTGTGGCCACAGGCAGCCACCCAGCCCTGGAACCCCAGACTCTCCTCCATAAAATGGGGATAAGACTTGCCCATAATCCATCCTTCTGAGGATTAAATGAGACAGTTCGGAGTCCCCAAGACGTCAGATGCTGGTGAGCACCTCAGGCTGCTCCGTATACAACTTATTTCATTATTGGCCTGATGCTTCCATCTGCTTCTTTTCTTTTTTTCTTTCTTTTTTTTGAGGGTCTCGCTTGCCCGGCTGGAGTCATGCGTCTCATAGCTTGCGCCAAAATCCGGCTAGCGACCTGCTCAGCTCCAGCGCGGTTACGGTCCACACAACACAGGATAATTTCTATTTTTTAAGCAGGCTCCTCTTGTCAAGTTCAACTCCTGGCCTCAAGGATCCTCCTGCCTAGGCCTCCCAGAGCTGAGGATTACAGGTGAACCACATGCAGGTCATTCTTAATAATGTATTTATATTTTGTACTTTTGTTGAAGAATGTCTCACTATTGATCAGTAATTCAACTTCTGCCTAAAATCTCCGCCTGCCTCCCAGAGTGCAGGATTATCAAGCTGGGAACCCAGTGAGAGGCTACATTTGTCAAAAGAAAAGATTTTCAAGGTTAATTTTGCAAACTTGGTGTTAAGGTTTACTTAGGACTGCCTTTCTTAGTAGGTCATTTTCAAAATTCCACTTAAAATCAGCAAAAGCAATAAGGAGTTGTCACCATATACCTTTACATTAACAAAATTTGTCTTAAAATGAGAATATCAGATGCTGGTGAGGATGTGGTGAAGCCAGCACTCACTCACGTGTTAAACAGGTTAAGGCGTATAAAGCGCACGACACGTGCTCAGGAAATGTCAGCTAGGATTATTATTATATAATGTTGGTAGGAAGTATAAACCAGGCTAGGCCATATGGAAAACAATACAGAAATAAATACTACATACCCAGAGACATGGAAATACACACAGCCCCAAACTAATAATTCCATAATTCCATCCTTGGGATAAAATAACATTTATCCCAAGGAAACAACTACCCCCTCACTGCCCACGTAAAGAGATCCCTGCAGAGACTCAGGCATGCTGGTTGTTGTCATCCTTGCTCTGCTATTTTGAGTCCCATCCATGGTCATCCTGCTCCAGCCGACCAAAATTCCTGCATTTTTTGACCAGTCAAGCTCCCATGTCAGGGGCTTTGTGCTTTCTTGAAGCATCTCCCCCAACCCTGGCGTCTGCATGTCCCCCCGCTCAGAGAGGCTGTGCCCCGTGCCCCAGCACTCCGGCTCCTTTGCCTGCATGTTTTTCTCCAGAGCACTTATTGCCAACTAGCAGGGTCCATACTGGTCATTTGGCCATTGTTCATCCCCCTGAACTGTAGGATGTCAGCTCCCAAGGGCAGGGACTTGTTTTGTTCACTCCAGCATCCCCGGCACCTGAGGAGGGTCTGGCAGGCAAGAAACGCTCGGTCGACGTTTGTTAAATGAATGAGTGATGCTAATGACTGAAACAATCCAAAAGTCTGAACCAAGTTGGCGTGCAGACACTCAACCCACTGTGTAGAAACATGAGAAATCCCTAAGAGGGAAAATGAGGGGTGCAGAAACATATCTGTGGTGATTGATTAAATCTATATAAACATGTTTGCAGCCAGGTGCCAGCACAGAACACAGGCAAAGGGCGGTGGCTTGATTTGTGGATGAGAGAGGACAGTGGACACATTTTCCCTCCCTCTCGCTGAGATCTGAACAGGCCAAGGTGGAACCATCCACACAGCAAAGCCATAAAATAAAACCAAACCGCCCAATGGCTGCTTGCTGGAGGGAGGATTGAGCCCAGCCAGGGCTCTCTCTGGTCAGCCACTGTCGGCAGGATATTGCCAGTGGCCTGCTGTGTGTCTCTGTGTCCCAGGTCCCAGCCACGTCTGTCTCTCCATGGTACATGGCTCCCAGGCCAGTCAATGCTCCAGTATTTCTCTGGCTGGATGTCACCCAAGCAAAGTATTTTCCATTTTCAGACAGGTCTACCAGCGTAGGTGCCTTCCTTTGAGGTGAGTTCCCCGGCCAGGGTGAGATGCAAGCTGTGGTGAGCAGATGGCCTGGTTCTGTCTGCAAGCTGCAGGCAGGGTGGGGGTGTACCGGCAACCCTGGGCTCAGCCCTAGGGTGAGTCTTCTAACAGAGGCACCACATGGGCCACAGAATGACGACGCAATGGTCCTTCAGAGGTAACCATTGCCGTCCGTGGTCAGGAGCTAAAGCAGAGTGTGGGGTCCTGGGCAGACAGAGTGTGACCCTCCCTTGGCTCTAGAGCATGCACACAAGCTTTGGGTGTCTTTGTGGTGACACTGGGGACAGGCACCTTTGCAACAATATTGTGAGGCCTGAAAAAAATAGCAAGTAGGTGCCAGACCCTAGTGCCAGACACTAGGACTGAATGGCTCGCTGGATGGTCGTCATTGTCCTATTGTCTCCATGCTGGCACCACTGGATACTTTTTTCTCTTTTTTAATTACTAATATTATTTCTGATTGACAAATCATAATTGTATACATTTATGGGGTACATGTGATGTTTTGATATATGTAAGAGAGGTGCTGAGAATGTTAATTAGCTTGATTTAATCATCCCCCATTGTGTGCATGTATCAGAGCATCACATCGTACCCCACTGGATACCTGAATCCATCCTCTGGTGGTGGGCTTCGGGCTGCAAGGGGAGAGTGGGTGGTCTCTCTGCAGAGGGAATTCTCCTGGCAGCTCCTTCTCACTCTCAGAATATTTCCGAGTTCTAGAGGCAACATGGTGAGGTTGCGGAGAATCCTTCAAGGGCCCAACTGCCCTGACTTTAAGGTCTTGGCACCTCCTTGGAGTTGAGGAAATCTACTGACTTAACGTACACACAAAAGCCTGTGCGTGAATGTATGTAGCAGCTGTATTAGTAATCCCCCCAAACTGGAAACAACCCAAATATCTTCCAACTGGGGAATTATGAACAAACTGTGGTAAATCCATTCAATGGAATATTGCTCAACCATGAAAAGGAACAAACAATATAGATGATCCTCAAATGCATATTGCCAAGTGAAAGAAGCCAGATTCCAAGGCTAAATGCTGTGCGATTCCATTTACATGACATTCTGGAAAGGGTAAGGCTACAGGGGCAGGAAACAAATCTGTGTTTGTGGAGCTGGGGAAGAAGAGTTTAACCACAAAGGGGCAGTGTGAACAGATTTTTGTGGAGAGGGGACTGTTCTGTATCTTGACTATGGAGGTGGTTACACAACTGTGTTTGTCAAACTCATATAACTATACACCTTAAAAGGGTAAATTTTATTGTATGTAAATCTTATCCTAATAAAAATGTTTAAAATGGACTACCATATTTTAAAATTATAGTATGCATATAAATTTGTTGACATAAAAAAGGTCCATGTAAAAACATTTGTCTTAGGGCTTTTGGTTGCAAGTGACAGAAACCCCCACTCTTAAGCAAAACTGGGATTGTACTGACTCGTGTAAATAGATAACCCAGCTGTAGACTTCAGGCTTCACACAACCAAGGGGTGACAATGATGTCATCAAGACACCGTGTCTTTCCATCTGTCCATCTGCTTTCTCTGTGTTGGCTTCACTTTCAGGTTCCCCTCCCACCAGGTAGTTGAATAATTCCCACAGGAAGAGGGAGACTATGTCTGAACCATTCTGGCAAAAGTCCTGGGTAAATCTCTTATTGGTCCAGCTTGGATCATGTGGCCAGCCCTGAGCCAATCCGTGTGGCCTGAGGGCAGACACCCTCTTGTTTGTCAAGCCCGCATCATGTGACTGCCTCTGAAGCGGAGGCGGGGCTGGAGTCAGCTGACCCAGCGGGGTGGGCTGACAGCAGGAGTGGGAGGACCCGAGGGGAGGCAGTTTGGCAGCATCTCACAGAGCTGATCACACCCGTACCACGCGACCCAGCAGTCGGACTCCTTGGTATTTACCTAGTGAGTTGTAAACTTATGTCCACAGGGGACACCTGCACACGGATTCTATGGCAGCTTGATTCATAACTGCCCATATCTGGAAGCCACCAAGATGTCCTTCAGTAGGCGAATGGATGAGCAAACTGTGGTAATCCGGACAATGGAATATTTTTCCATGGTAAGAAGCTAACAAGTCATGGAAAGACTTGGAGGAAGCTTAAATGCATATTGCTAAATAAAGAGCCAATCTGAAAAGGGGTATGAGTCATGCATACTGCGTGATTCCCACTATATGACATGCTGGAAAAGGGGGCAGAACTATGGAGGCAGTAAAAAGATCAGTGGTTGCCAGGGGTTGGGAGGGAAGGATCAACAGGTGGGGCACACAGGATGTTTAGGGCAGTGACACTATTCTGTGTGATATGGGGTAATGGTGGATACACGTGGTCATAACATTTGTCACAAGTCACAGAATGGGCCCCACCGAGAGTGAACCCAATACAAGCTCGGGACTCGAGCTGACGACTATGTGTTCGTGTCGGCTCCTCGATGGTCACAGACGCGCCCTCCCAGGGCAAGGCGTTGGCGATAGGGGAAAATGGGAGTCGGGGAGACTATGGAAACTCTCTGCACTTTCTTTTCAATTTCTCTGTCCACCTAAAACTGCTAACAAAAAATGAAGTTTATTGGTTTAAAAAAAATAAAAGCAGCAAAAGTGGGAGGGGCGCTGGGCCAGCTCAGAGCAAAGGTTGGATCCGTGTGCGGGTGAGAAGGCGGTGCGTGTGGGAATACCCTGTGCGTGTGTTTACACGCACGCACGCACATGCCTGGGCACACACACACACGCACACGCACGCACACGCACGCACACGCCCGGGCACGCGGCCGCGTGGGGAAGAATAGCAGCACGCGCGCCAGCCCTCGATTGAGTTGTGAGTAGCTGTGGGTTGCAGGTGTTTGTGTTCCTTTGGGCTTATCTCTACTTTCTAAGGAGTGTGCAGATATTACTCGTGTAACTAAAATAAGTAAGTAAGTGAATAAGTATTAAACATCATCTGGGGGAAATAGTGATGTCCTTTTTGTTCTGAAACATCTGGAATCGGCCCTAACCCAGGGTAAGCCACTAATGATTGAGATGCAACTGGGGGCGCATCAAGGTCAAAGACAATGTGTTATTTTTGCCATAAGTGCTAACAAAAATTTTAATGTGTCTCCCCTCCCCGCCGCCCCCTGCTGAGGTGAAGTGAGTGCTTTGGTTGGGGGTCAGCAGAGGAGAAGCGAGCAGGGCCATGCTGAGAAGGAACTTTCTTTTCCCCTTTCAGAGGGAAGAATTTCTGCTTCCAAATGCTGTTTCCTGAGGGTGGTGCTGATTTCACCTGCACCCGCACTGGGCTGGGCACCTGCCCCAGGGCCTTCTCCGGTCTGGACAAACCCCCTGGAGCCGTGGGAAGCAGCACCGGCAGGCTGCCCTCGGAGGCACGTGGGACATGTGTGCTGGGATTTGACCCTCTTCCTGCCTGACACCGGGCAAAATAAACCCGGGGAGGTGGTCAGTGCATGAACTGTAATCGAGAAAGAAGGCGAGGACCCACAGGCAACCCCGAGGCCACAGGCTGGCATGATCAGGACCTCCCAGAAACGAACGTGCAGCCCAAGGTTTGAGTGTGAGATCGCGGGCCCCGTGGGGCTCTCCCGAGTCCCTTGCAGGAGACTCCATCCTAGGGCAGGGACAGAAATTGACTCATCGGCTGTGGCTGTCATTGGTTGAATCGTGTCGCTCCCACCCCTGCAAAATTCACACGTTGTAATCCTCACCCCCTGTACTTTAGCATGTGTCTTTACAGAGGTAACTCAGTCGAGGTCATTAGGGTGGGCACCAACCCAAGATCACTGGTGTCCTTCTAAAAAGGGGACATTTGGGCACAGAGAGAGATACGCATATGGGGAGGATGCCACATGAACATGAAGATGGCCATCTACAGGCCAGGGAGAGAGGCTTGGAACAGATCCTCATCCCATAGCCGTGGAAGGCACCACCACTGCCGGCCTTGAATCTGAACTCTGGCCTCCAGAACTGTGAGGCAATAATTTTCTGTTGTTTAAGCCACCTAGTCTGTGGTATTTTGTTATAGCAGCTTCAAGAAACCAATACATTGGCCCAAACACAGAAGGCCGCTGGCTTGCTCAAGGTCACAGAGCACAATGTGGAGAGTGGAGTCTTTAACTCCCCACGCCTAGCCCAGGACTCCAGTAGTGGGGGGGGTGGGGCCTTTAAATAGGGGTAGAGCCAAACTGGGTCCAATCTGCAGCGTTGCACATATTCCTCAACCTCTCTGTGCCTTAGTTTGCCACGCTATGAAATGGGCACAATGATAGCACCTGCCTCATAATGTTCTTGTAAGGATGAAAGGAGGTGACAGTGTGGGCTTCTAGAATGGCACCAGGCACTGTTCAAAGTGCTGGTCAAGCAGTGGGTGCTGCCTCATGCCAACCAGGTATAGTCACCCGACTTTTACGGATGGGGACCCAGAGGGCCAGGGCAGAAGGCCACGCACAAGGTCTCATAGCCAGCAGCCCCCTGCCACAGGTCCCTGTGCATCAGCGCTGGCCTGGATGCTGCTGTGCATCATAGGGGCAGCTGAGTGGAGGAGCAAGAGAAAACAGTACCAGCCCAAGGACAGGGCTCACCTGCCACTGCACTGGGCCCCCAGAGGAGTGGGCCCTGGGGCTGACCATGAGGAGAGACAGATGCACCACTCCTTCCTGCAGGCGCCCAGGTGAGCATTCAAAGCTAACCTGAGGCATCAGTTGTCACGGCCCTAGGAAGGCCACAGTTCGATGGAGGGTGCCAGGCTCACACACCCACTCAATTATTCTCCACAAAACTTTGCTAATTACCTACCTGGGGCCAGACTCAGGCTCAGAGCCAAGGAGAACGTGGTTGGTTGGTAGGAGTCCAAGATGGTTCCCTGCGTCCCTGCCCCGGGTGTGTACACACCTGTATTCTCCCCTCCCTGGAGCGTGGCAGGGCTGTGAATATGGTGGCCGTTGCTCTGTGATTAGGTTACGTTGTATGGCAAAAGTGGCAGGATTTCTGCAGGTGTGAGTAAGGTCCCTAATCTGCTGACTTTGAGTTAACCAAAAGAGAGATTATTCTGAGTGGGCCTGAACTAATCAGGTGAGCCCTTTAAAAATGGTCTAGAAGCCAGAGATTCTTTCCTGCTGGCCTTGGAGACGCAGTCGCCATGAGTTCTACAGCTGCAGGGAAATAAATTCTTCCACAACCGTGGGAGCCTGGGTGAGGATTCCAGACCTCAGATGAGACCCCAGTCCCAAGTGATACCTTGAATGCAGCCTCATGAGACAGGAGACTCAGCCACGCACGTTTGCTGAGCTGGGCACGGATTCTGCAGTAGAGCAGTTCATGACTAGAGGAGAAGAGAGGCTGCATGCACTCACACCCACTCACTGTCCAGCCAGCACATGCGGCTGAGCTAGCAGGTGCTGCGCTCAGGGCTGCCCCCAGGAGCTCAGGGTGTGGGTGGCAGGAGTTATAAGGCCATACATGGGGACCAATGGGGCTGGCACAAGGTGGCATGGGGATAGGGCACTCTCAGAAACACCAGGTGCACCCCTGCTTTGGCCGCAGAGCCTGGGCTAGGCCCTAGGCTGAGGCTGCTCAGAACCGACCACAAGGGTGCTGGGCACGGGAGAGCCGTGGCCTGGCCAGCTGCCCCTCGTCCACTCACGTCTGTGTGCAGGGCATCTGCTGTCCTTCCCAGACTCCATCCCAGGCTTTGGGGTCTCCCCCAAACCATCCTGAGTCCCAGTCCCTCCCTGGGGGCAGGTCTGCTTGTCTGTCCTCTCAGACTGCCCTGCCCAACTGGTCAGGTGAGTGACCACAGCCTTGTTATTCTGTCCCAAGAACAGCCAAGGGACTGCCCTCCCATGAGACTTGGACAGCATGCAGCCAGGAGGTACCACCCTGGGCTCCCCCATGTTTGAACATGACCCCTGACCCTGCCTGCTACACCCAACACACAGAGCCCTTCAAGAGACAGGGCCACAGCCCCAGACCCCGCCACCTTCTGTGGCCTCCCTACATGTCCACCCGGCTCACACTCCACAGGGCTCCCGGGCCAGAGGTAGCTAAGGGCCAGTCGCAGTGTTGCCAGTGCTGGGGGCTGGCACCTCCCTTCACACTTGGTGGGGAGCCTCCCCCAGTGAGGCCACCCTGGCGCTGCCCACAGCCAGGAATCAGACAGCCTCACCAGACCCACTTTACTGAACGAGAATCCGAGGCTCAGACTTGCCCTGGGGCGCTCAGAGATACAGTGGGGGAGGCCAGATCAGAACTTGGGCCTCCGGATACCCAGGCCTCGTCTTTCCCTAACAGCTCAACAGGTGACCCCAAGGCCTTTGCTTGCCCATGCACCTGATGACGGGCATTTGTGCAGTTTCCAGTTCGGGGCCATTACAAACCAAGCTGCCGTGCACATTTGTGCACGAGGATTTGCGAGACTGGGCATTTCATACCCAGGCACACGGCAGATGGATGTGTAGCTTTTGAAGAATCTACCAAAGAGTTTTCCAAAGAGCTTGTACCGTTTTCCAGGCCAGCCCACAGTGCAGGGGAGCTCCAGACGCTCCATGTCCTCGCCAATGCTGCGCGTGGCCAGTCCTTTTCATTTTGGACATCCTACTAGGTGGGTAGTGATATCACACTCACTGTGGTTCACTGGGGACTCCAGTGACCTGTATGTTAAGCAGCTTGATGTCGTCCCAAAACTCACTGATGCTCTGTGGTCCCCTTTTTTTTTTAAGTCTCTTTCTCACCCTGTATTCCATTTTGGAGAATTTCTATTGCTATGTTGTCAAGTTCATTATTCTTTCTCTTTGCAATGTTGAATCTGCCACTAATCTCCCCCGTATTGTTTTTATCTTGAACACTTTAGTTGTCCTTGTGAGAAGCATGGCGTGGGTCTCCTTAGGTCGCCTATCCTGTCTCCCCGGGGCAGGTGCGGCACAGGCCACTGCCTGCACTCACGCCCCCGCCCTCCCAAGCTCCACACGGCAGCCCAGGCCGCAGCTGCGTGCTTTTTCTGACTGCATGGAAATCCCTCCGATGGCTCCCTTTGCATTTAGAATAAAAGTCAAACTCCTATCAGGGTCCACAGGGTTTTCACAGCCTAGCTTCTGCCCACCGCTTCCTCCCCTCCTCCCTTCTTCCTCGCCCCTCAGCACACCAGGCTGCTTTTCACTCCTAAAGCACATCCCACCACAGGGCCCTGCCTCAGTACGTTGCCCATTCTCACACCTCTGCCAGGAATCACACACACGCTCTCACATACATGCACATGCATGCACATACACACATGCAAACACGTACTCATGCTGACACACGTATACATGTGTATATATGCATGCCCAAGGCACACACAGACATGTATGCACATGCACAGACACAGGCACATGCATGTACACGTGTGTGCACAGACACAAATATGTATACATACATGCACACGTGGCCAGCTCCTTCTCTCCCAGACGACCCTGATTGTTTTTGTCATTGTATTATTTAGTTGTCTGATGAACCTGGATGTTTTGTTTCCCTCCCCACCAGAGTGCAAGCTTTGTACAGGCAGGGACTGTTTCCCTCTTGCTCTCTGCTTCATCCCCAGCACCTAGCATAGGGCCTAGCACCTAGCACAGGGCCAGCACCTAGCACAGGGCCCAGCACACAGCATAGGGCCAGCACCTAGCATAGGGCTCAGCACCTAGCACAGGGCCCAGCACACAGCATAGGGCCAGCACCTAGCATAGGGCTCAGTACCTAGCATAGGCCCAGCACCTAGCACAGGGCCAGCACCTAGCACAGGGCCAGCACACAGCACAGGGCCAGCACATAGTGGGTGCTCAAGTGAACGAAAGAATGAGCGAGTGGAGGGAGGGAGGGCAGATGGAGGGAAGGGCGGGTAAATGGCTTTGGACCCTGGCCCTCCCACCTTCACGCAGTGACCGTCTGCCAGTCAGTGAAACCCCTTGGGCCCCTGCCTCTGGGTGGTAGGATGACCGGGAGCCGTGAAGCCCCCACCCCGTGTAGGGTGGGTCCACTCTCTGTCCTCCCACTGGGCTGCACGTCCCCTATCCTGTGGGTCTTGCGCCAGCTGCGTCTCCTCTCCTGGCACAGTACCCAGCGCACAGTAGCTGCCCACAGGTATTCATTTTGTCGGAAGGACGACCACCCCAAGGGCCGAGGTCTCAGCGGGAGGGACCCCACTTGTCCAGTTCTCTCTCCCCACCCGGCATCTTCTCCCTCATCACTCCAGCTTCTATGTCGCTTACTCTCCGCAGAACAGCTGCAAGCCTGGGTCTCCCACCCCCTGGTCCCAGAGCCCGTGGGACTGGAGCTGCCATAGGCCCAGGCTGCTCCATGTGCCCTGAGAGGCCAGAAGGGGGTGGCCGGGGTGAGGAGACGAGGGTGTGGCCTGGAGGGCCCGAGCTGCTGGGGCTGGGAAAGCTGGGTGAGTCCCCAGGGGGGCCCTTGCTTCATGGCCACATGACCTCCGTTTGATGGCAGTCCCTGGAGAACTCCACTATGCTTCCAAGCGGGCCCCCAGGAGGGACAAGGCCCTGCCCTCTCCTTCCAGAGGGAGTGAGGCTCATCCCCTTGCCCTGTGGTGCTAGGAGCTGCCTGGAACAGGGGCTGCGGGGTCAGGAAGAGAGGCTGGGGGAGGGGCCGTGTGGGGCAGTGAGCAGGGCTATTCCACTCCCGTGCTGCTGCTCACATCTGGGGCACTCCATGCCTCCGTTTCCTCACCTGTCAAGGGAGGGCAAAGCCACACCCCTTTCTCCGGTGGGTGCCAGTGTAGCCCCCTAACTGGGCTCCATAGCCAGTGAAGAACAGGCAGGTATCAGAAGAAAAAATATAATTATACTCTTAGCTGATCATAGACACTCAAGTCCAAAGGCTGGGGCACCATGTGCCTGGATACTTCCCATCACACCCACTGTGTGGAAGCCCCGCACACCACGGTGGGCACCTCCGCTGTCTCCACTCTCTCTTCCTATTGGTCTTTTCCACCTTCTGCCTACCACCTCCCAGAGGACCTACCTGGCTTCATCCTGGGAACACAAGGCTCTGGGACTCAGGGAGCCACCAGGGGCTCCATCCTGGGGTTGGGGAGACTCGGTTTATCCCTGTGTCCCTGGAGGGGCTCCGGGTCTCCGCCTCACGGTGGAGTAGCTTCCATTCAAATCCTGACTCTCCTTCCTAGAGAGCAACACTGCTTCACGTCCTTGAAGTGTCATTGGTGTCATCAGGCCTCTTTCTGGCCTGGGGCTGTGGATCTATAGAGACAGGACCTTGGTCCTGCAGATAAACTGCTGACAGCACACGTGGGTGGGGAGGGGGCGAGGAGAATGTGGGGGTCCTCAGATGGAGCTCGTGAGGAGGCAGTGGTGGGGTTCACTGAGACAGGGAGACGGGGTGGGGGTGGCTGGGAAAGTCCTAGGGAGAGAAACCCAGAAGCCCAGCTTAGACACGCTCTGCTTGACGTGTCTGGGAGACCCCAAGGGGAGATGTCAAGTGGACGGCCGGATATACGGGCCCAGGGTTCAGCGGAGAGGTCGTGGCTGCAGAGATGAATTTGGAAGTCGTCAGCGTAGGGATGTTCCAATCCATGGGAACTGATGAGGTCACCCAGGGAATGAAGGGCACAGAGGAAAGAGAAGAAACCAAGGAACCCCCAAATCCCGGGAGACCGGATGCCGCAGGCGCTCAGGGATCCTGGAGTTTCGAGCACTGCTGCATCCCCAGGCGCAGAGCAGCGCCTGACTCACGACAGGCATGCACCGAATCCTCGGCGGCTGAACACGGGGAGCTCGGGGGTCTGGGGGCCACTAGTGAGGTGGGAAAGAAGAGGGGGTGGGGAGTCCTTGGGAAGGGGAAGGGCCGCTGTGGGCACGGGAGGAGCTGGGGCTGAGGCCAGGCTGGAACCATCTCCACTACCCCCACTGGACAAATGGGGAGGCTGAGGCTTGGGAGGTGAAGGGGCTGCCCGGGCCGCACAGCTGCTGAGAGGAGCTGAGATTTGCACCCAGGTGGCTAAGGCCAAATCCTGGAGGCTCCAGCTCCGAGACATCTGTGGAACTGCAGAGACTTTCTGCAGAGAATTTCTGAAGTTTTCTTTCTTTTTCTCCACTTATGAAATCACAATTAGATTCTCAGATCAGCTAAGGAAGCTACAAAGCAGGTGTACATCCCTGTGGGAACTGCGCCTCCTGGTCCCCACCCTGGAGGATGTCCCCCACCCCAGCTCTGGCCCTGGCAGGGCCCTCTGGACTTAGGGCAGGGCCCTTCTACCTCCAGGCCCAGGCCCTGGGGGAGGCAGGCCCCGGGACTGAATTCCTAGGGCCTGATGGTGCAGGGTGGGAAGACCCACCTCCCAGGAGGTCACTGGTTCACGAATTCTAAGGATCCTCCCAGCAAGAGGTGAAACCTGAGACCTGCGAGAAAAAGACCAAAGCTGCCTGTGAAACCCAAGGCCAGACAAAGGCCCTGCAGGAGGCCTGGGCTCAGGAATGGGGAGAAGCTGGGGGGCCTTCAGGAAGGGTGGGAAGGCCAGGCCCAGAGGAAAGGAGGGGCTGGAGCGGCCCCACCTGCTCTCAGATATCCTGGATGCCCAAACCCTAGGGCCCAAATGCTCCCTTCCCATCACTCCCACAGGAAGGGGCAGGGAGGAAGGATCAGACCCCACACCAAAAGTCAGGACCTGGAGCCTGCTGGCCATGGGGGCCACACCCTGGAGGCTTGGAGCCGTGCATTGAATGGGAGGGCTTACAAGTGGGTGCCTCAGAAGACCAAAGACCTTCCCAGCCTGGGGTCTAGCCAGGAGTGCAGGAATCAGACAGCTCCAGCACTTCCACTGCTGCTGTGTGACCTCAGGCAGCTCATTACCCCTCTCTAAGCCTGGGTGCCCAGGAGCAAATGCCCTTGGAGTGAGTGCTTAGCTGCTAGCGAGGGCACGCTCCCATCAGTGGTTGCCCATGTCCTTATCCTGGGCCGGATGTCAGGAATTTGAGCTGCAGGCACAGGTCAGGGGCCAGCTTCTTGCACTTTGGGTGGGCAGCCGGTGGGAGGGTCCATCCGGGGCAAACTGCATTCTCTACCGGCCCTCGCATCCTTCCCCTCTTATGTTTGTCTCTTTCTTCTCCTGCCGCTCTCTTCTCTTTTTCGAGGCTTTTTGGGCCTTCGAATTAGCTAAACACTGGGGAAAAGACAGGGTTTGGAAGCACACAAGCCGACTTGAATTCCATCCTCCACATTCAGTGGAAGAGACAAGGCCTTTGTCCCCGGGGCAGTGCCTCTTCCTCAGAAGTCTTCGAATGGCCCCAAATTCTCTGGCAAGCCCCCTCTTGCATAATCCAGTGGAATCTGCCAGACAAACGCCACTTGGAGGCTAATTTGGGAAACAGGTAACAGTGAAGGAAGGTGTCCTGTCCAGAAGGAATTGGCTCAAGCCCCAGCTCAAGATAAACGTTCTCGGGTTATCTGAAGTGTCAGATCAAACCAGGCAGAGTGGGAGCTCCGGAAGCCAAACCTGCAGTGACTTGAAGGAGAATGTGGGGCTGAGCGTCCCTGTCACCCTGCAGCTTCTGGATTCTTCTTCTAGGTGTGGGGTTGTCTGGGCTTCCAGGCAGCTCTCTCTCTGCTCAGGGCCCATGGGCGTCAGGGCAGCCCTGCTCAGGAAAGGGCATGGAGTGCTGGCTGCCCAGGTCGCAGAGTGACCAGGTGCTCCCCAAGGAGCTTTCCCAGCCTGGCCACCAACTGGCAGGTGATACACAGAGGCCTTGCCTGGCTTCGTGCACCTACCAATTGTGTCGCAGATTCATTAGCCATTCAGCAACAATCTGTTAGATGACTAATGCAAGCCAGTACCCTAGGAACTGCAGACACTGCAGCCAATGGGACAAAGCCCCTGCCCTGATGGGGCTCATGCCCCAGTGGAGGAGAGAGTACGAACCAGACCAGCAGGTCTGCGCAGACCCAGGGAGTGCCCAGTGCTCGAGGGTGCAAAACATGGGAGGAGGTGTGGATTGAGCTGTGTCTCCCCAACAACATTCACCGTCCCAACCCCCAGGACCTCAGAAGGTGGCATCATTTGGAGACAGGGCCCCTACAAGGTCTTCAAGTTAAGATGAGCCATTAGGGTAGGCTTTAATCCAATGTAACTGGGGTCCTTATGAAAAGGGGACATTTGGACACAAAGGCTCACACCACCCATCTGCAGTCCTTTGTCACGGCAGCCCTGGCAAGTTAATGCAGGAGGGAACAGAGCGTGATGGGGGTGGTGACTTCAGTGAGGTGGACTGGGACAGCCTCGACAATGGGGCTTGAGTGGTGGGAGCCAGCCCCACAGAGCAGAGGGGAGTGGGGACGTCCTGAGATGCGGAAGAGCAGGACACATCCCCCAACAGGAACAGAAGGCCCGCATGGATGGCGCCATGGATGGCGCAGACCTCGGGAACTGACCCCACCTGCCCACTCATCCTGTCTTCAATCAATGCCCCCCTGCCCCGAGCCTAGCACAGACATGGCACGGAGCTGGGATGGGAAAAGAACACAGTGCCAGGCACGCTGGCGCCATCCCTGCACACTAACACGGCGTGCCCATGAGCCAGCCCCCTCCGGCACCCGTTCCTCAGCCTGCACGGGGAAGCGACTCCGATGCCGCGCGGATGCCACAGCTCGCGTGTGGCCCAGCGGAGGCGGCATCTGTGAAAGGAGGCGGCATCCGTGAAAGGAGGCGTCATCCTCATCATTAGACCCGGATGTGCCCTGCGGCCTCGGCCCCCAGCAGCGAGAGGGGTGGCCAGTTCCCTCATCTCCCGGGACTTCTGGTCAGCAATAGAGGCCACCCTGAAGCCCACAGAGCACCCCCCTGAGCCCATCTCAGGATAACTCTGCTGCCACGGGGTCTTGTGACTCATGTGTTTGGGGAAGAGGTTGCCGTTTTGAGTCTGGTCTCACCCTTGACCCTTGTTGCCCATCCCTGTGGTGAAAGTGGTTGAGTCTGAAATTTAAAGGACACGAGTTTAATGTGCAGAACCCACTCTGCAATTACGCCCCTGAAAAGTGTCTCCAAAGACTGCAATATTCAGCCGAGAGATGGAATGGACATTTATTAATTGCCCCCACGTGTCTACTTTGTCAGTCCTCATGCACCCTGGTAAGTTCTCATACTGTGCCCATTTACAAATGCCAAAAAAAAAAAAAAATTGAGGCTCAGATAGGAGATGGGCCTGCCGGGGTCCTCCTGCTGGAAACAGGAGCTGGGACGGGACCCCAGGGGGCTGGCTCCTGGGGCAGACACTCTCCTCCCAGAGACCCGGGGTCAGCAAGCCGGTCTCCGGGCATGGAGCATCCTTCCAAGGCTTCTGTGAAGGGTTTTCAGATTTTGAAAAAAACCAAGCATCTCCCCTAATACTTTGACTAGAAGTTTGCAGCCAGGGCCTGCCATACGCTCGAGGAACACGCTGGAGGTTGGGGGTCCCCAGTCCTCAAAACCACTTCCTCCCCTGCCACCTTCGTGTCACCCTTGCCCATGTAGACCCTACTGAGGTTGGGGCCAGCCTGTGCGTGCGGAGCCGGCTCACCTCCCTGGAAGGAGGGGCAGTTACTTAGAATGTTCTTCACTGATATTATTGCAATTTGCTTTTTCCCTTCCTGCAGGGTGGCAGCCCTCTTGCAGCCATCCCGGGCTTAATGTGCTTCCAAAACAACCAGCTCGGGTCCAAATGCCCTTTCAGCCCAGCCGAGCACACGGGATCATGGTCTCCATGTGTCCCCAGGGCGCTGTAGACCCAGCAGCTCACATGCGTCATCTTGGGAGCCCACTTAACATCATGACTGCCACTCTCCAGGGCTTTTAAAAGTGAAGTCACTTGGATGAGCCCCACAGGCCAGGGCCCAGGCTGGCTGGACTCTGGGGACAGTGCCCTTCCCTGGCTGGGAGGACAGTGTTGGCGAAGCATACAGCACACAGGCTCACACGCCCAGCCCACTTGCCAGGCCACAGCACGGCCCCAGGCTGCCCAGTCCCGGGCTGCCCTTCTCCCCACCAACCAGGGGCTGACAGGTGTAGACAAACAGCCGGCCCAGCCCTCCGGGCCTGGCATCCCAGGAATGTGATCAGCCACCCACGCTGCTGACCCCTGCCCCAGCCGGGCTTGTTATGTCTGCCCTGGGCCCTCCTGCCCTTCCCTCTGAGCCCCTCAGCGCCCACTGCCTAGTTCCCAGGGCCACAGCATTCACTGTTAATTAACCAGGGGAAGAAAGCTCTGGACCAAGGGCCGGCAAGGGGCCTGCGCTTCCCAGGGCTCCCATTCAAAGGGCTGGGCTGCTGCTGCTCTGCCCTCGAGGACAGGAGCCTTTTGGAGAGACAGGAGGGGCGAGAGAAAGAGAGGCAGGGAGGAGAGAGGGGGCCCGGGACAGAGACAGAGAGACAGAGAACGCTCCAACCCAGACATTCTGCTCCAGTTTCAAGCCCCATTTAGAGGGTCACCTGGTGAAGGGGTTCTAGTCCCCAGCATGTCTTTCTTTTAGTGATAATCCCCTAAAAGCCCTCTGGAGAATTGTGGGTGCTTCCACCACCCACCCTGTCTTGTCAGGGCCTCGGCTGGTCGGGTACCTGGCTTCTCTGATGGGACAGCTAGCAGGACACAGAGAGCAAATGAGCCTGGAGGTCCCAGGTAGTGCCACCAGAGTGACCCTCATGGCGGGTCTGGGGGCAGAGAGGAAGGTCACACTCTTCCTTTGAAGGCAGGGGGCCAACACGGTGGAGAGGGGCTTCCCTCTGAACACCTCCTCCTCCCTCCCCCACTACACTGGGGCCCAGGTGAACCCCCTTTCCTCATACAAACCAGATTGTACGGCCTGACCCACTAGAGAGAGCCTGGGGTGGGGTGGGGGAGCTCTGACCGCAAGGGAGACCTTTGAGTGCAGAGGGTGGTCTGCAGAGGGACTCCAGCTTCCAGAGCAAGGTGGCTGCAGCTCCAGCCCAAAGCTCAGGGCTTGATCACAGTGGGGGCCCCAAAAAGGCTGAACTTGAATGGGCACACTTCTCACTTGTTTTTTCCACTAACCCTACAATGAAGGCAGACAGCTCCATTTCACAGATGAGGAAACTGAGTCACGAGGGGTTAATAGGGCACCAGATCGCAGGAGGTAGAGTCAGACTCCTTCCTTGGTACATCTGGCAGTTAGAAGAGGCTCTGACTACACAACTAGGATTGCACTGAGACATCCCTGCTGTTTCCGGGTGGGCATAGAATCAAGTCAGCCCCAGCAGTACCAGAGAGAGGGAGAGACAGGCGGAGAGGCTGGAGAAGCAGCCTGGCTCCGAGTGGCTCAGGTGTGGCCCAGTGTGAAAACCTCAACCTTTCCAGAGTAGAGGCACTGAAGGCTCTTCTTGTTCCCTGATCAGCCAGAAATTGGCTCCAGGACCAAGGTGAGGCCCTGGTAGGGTCTGGAGGGTGGGATGGCCCTGCCCACGGCCCTGACAGCCCCCGTTGTCCTAGGCAGGGAGTGGGGGACAGGTACTCAGGGCCTGGAGAGGTATTCTCAGGACAGGCGAGGTGTGGGGCATGTGGGCTCTCCCGGGAGGTCCTGGCAGCTGAGTGCAGGCCAGGCCTGGAGACAAAGCAGAGTACAAATTCATCAGCCCCCAGACCCACCACTGGAGCCCTGTGAATTGGGCATTGCACTGGGGAAGCCACTTGCCCCTCAGGGCTGCCTCTATTCTTTGGGAACACAGAGAGGCAGAACCACCAAATTTCATGCTGCCTTCGTATAAACATCCCTTAGTCCCCCAGGGTCTTCCCAGGGACCACCCCAGGGCTCCAGCTCCCCCTCTACCCCTTGTATGTCACACATTTGCCCCCACTCCCAGGACAAGCTCTGCATCCCCAAACCTAGTGAGGGCTCCATTAGCCCACCCTTGTCCTGCAGGGAACTCTCTTGCTCCCAGCAGGAGAACTCCTGCTGGCTCCAGCTCTGCAGGACAAAGCCCTTAGGCCCCACCTCTGAACTGCCCAGTCTCATCCTGAGACACTCAGCCCTCCACCTCCTACATCCCCTCTACCAGACTTACCATCGTCCCCCTGGATGCCCCAGGCCCGTCAAGGCCCCACACCTTTGTGCATTCTGAGCCCCTACCTGGACTCCCTTTCCTCCTGGCAATGACTCCCCTTAAGACCCAAGTCAGCACCCCCTCTTCTGTGAAGCCCTCTGATTGTCCTGGTGGCATCTTCTGCCTGTCTCTTCCCCTCAGAGCCCTGTAGTGGCTCAATGCTGCCTCCACACACACCAAAAGTGGAACCTGCCAATAGGAACTTGTTTGTAGAAGGGGTCTTTGCACTTGTAATCAAGGTGAGACTCTTGAGATGAGATGATCCTGGACTTGTGTGGGCCCTAAATCCAGTGACAAGTGTCCGTCTAAGAAGAGGAGAGACACAGAGACGAGGGAGAGGGGCTCCTGCACGGAAGCCGCCATTGGCCAAGCAAGGAGCCCAGGAGCCTGTGTGCTCCTTCAATGTAGACCCCGGCCCAGGGCCCACTGCCCCCACCTCCTGCTTTGCTCAGAGACACACGAAGAACAAGGCCTCGTGATGATGGAGGCAAGGCTGAAGCAGTGCAGCCACAGCTGAGGAACACCTGGCATCGCTGGAGCCCCCAGAAGCTGGAGAGAGGCCCAGGACAGGTTCTAACCCACAGCCTCAGAAAGAACCACCCTCGGACTCCCTGATCTCAGACTTCTGTCCTCCAGTTCTGTGACAGGTGTGTTTCTGTGGCATTAAACCACCCAGTGTGTGGCAATGTGTGTAGCAGCCCCAGGACACTCACACAAGCTCTGTTCCCTGGTCCTCTCCTCCCCAGCAGCTGTGGCCTCACCTTCCTCTTCCAGGATATGTTTGATTCATGGCAATAATATCTCAATAAATGAGTGTTAAAGGAATTCATTTGTCACTGAGTGCCTCTAGCTGAAGGCTCAACTCCTCCCAAGGGGAGGAGTTCATCCAACTTCTTGCAAACATAACAAAGGCAAGAAGCCAGGGCTTAGATGCAGGTGTGTGAGAACCATCTGATTGATGTACTGATCAGGATTCAGGCGAGGCTACTGTGACAGGAGACCCCTAAATATAGTAGCAGAAACCAGGTAGCTGGTTTCTCTTTCTTCCAGGAGCCCAGGCAGACAATCTAGGACTAATATGGCAGCATGATACTGGTGACCCAGGCTCCTTCACCCTTGAGGGTTGCCCTGTCTACAGGGTCCATCACGCCTTGTCTGTACCCCAGTCTGTGTGCAGGGGAGAGGAGGGCAGAGCTTGCTGCCTGGAGGCAGGATGTGGCCACTGCACATGACCCCTCTGTCCACAGAGCTGTCACGCTGCATACACCCGGCACAGACAGCACCCCTGCAGCACCACTGAGGACAGCCCACAGCCCATTGGCCAGGGCATCATGTGGCTGGACCTAGCTACAAGGAAGGCTGGAAAACGAAGTTTTAGCTGGGCAGCCACTGCCCAGCTCAAACTGAGCTCTGTGGAAAAGTTCTCAAAGTGTGGTTTCGGGAGGTCTGAGAGGTCGAAATTATTTTCATGAAGACACTAAGACATGAATTGCCTATTTTCCTTTCATTCTCTCATGAGCGTACAGTGGAGTTTTCCAGAGGCTACGTGCCCCATGATGATACCATCACTCTGATAGCTAATGGAATGTATGCTTGTCAAGTTGTGTGTTTTACAGGTTTCTATGTTTTCATTTCTAGTGCAGTAGATAGATATCAGTAGATAAAACAAAATCTCTCTGGGGTCCTCAAGATGCAAATGGGCCCTAAGACCAAAAATTTCACAAACTGCTGAGCTAGAAGATAAAAACAGATATTGGGCCAACAACTGCCAGAAATAGATGCTACAACTGGAAACCTACAAAAGTTTGTCAGGCCCAGCCCTGGCTGTACACTCATGGCCTCACACAACCCCCTGGGAGGCCAGAGTCTGGCTCGTAGAAGTTTGGGAACAAACATTTCTCACCAGTTCTGATCCTAACTCCTGCAGCAACAATTCAGTGCCAGGCCTGGTGCTCAGCGATCTATCTCCATGTAGTTACTGAAGCCTGACATCAGTCCCCGTGGCTGTGTGGCACACAATCGGTGGCACCTGGGCTTGCTACTCCCAAATTGTGGGACCCTTTGCAGATTACACTGAACCTCTGTTTTCTCATCTTTAAAATGGGGGTAATACCAAGAGGAATAGCCAGGAGTCACAGGAAGCAGCTTGCACAGTCCTAATGTGGAAGTTCCGTAAAGGGTCAGCCCCAGCTACACACAGGGTAGATGAATTGGCAGAGAAGTCCTTGCTAGGGGACAGTTAATTCTCTGAAATGCTCCAAAATCCCACCCTCCATCTCACCAAACTTCCATGCCTCACCAGGGTGTTGAAACAGCTCCTCATTCTGGTATTCAAGGTCTTCTTCACCTTGGCCTCAACCCACCTTGCAAGAGAGCAAAAGAGCTTTCTGTATAGCTTTGGATTTTGGATTCTGGTGAGTGATTTTCCTGAGCAGGGGGTCCTCCCATTAAGAGTAGGCCCTGCTCTGTCTGCCACACAATCACTTCATCTGGGGAGGGGAGGCCGGAAGCAGGCCTATTAACCACGCTCTCCCTAACGAGCATTTGTAAACACATGCCTTCTTTATAACATCAGAAAACAGAACATGTTTTCCTACTTAACAGGAAATGCAGTGGAATGGCTGGGTTCCCCTAGCCGGGCCCCAGTCCTCACATGCACGTGGTATATGAAGCTAGGACAAGGCCAGTGACCAGGAGGGGTGACCAAGCCCCTCTGGTTTGCAGGAGAAGTTCCCAGGAGTTTGCACATGTCAGGAGCCCCCTGCACTGGCCAGGAAGGGGCCCCTCCTCCTCCAACAACCCTGCCTTTGTCCCCAGCAGCGCTGCCTGCTCAGGCTGGAAGGCTGCAATTCTTTCCCCGACACTGGAACCAGCCCGGGCCATAGGCAAAGAAATTCATTTCTAACCATGCAAGCCCTTTCACTGTCACAAGATCTTGACTCAGGGAAGCCCAAGGGCTATTGTCAGGAGCTGCAGCCAAGCCTCAGAATGACACAATTGCACCAGAACCCTGAAAAGTCCGGAGAATAAAAAAAATAGAAAATCCCCTTCTCCTCTTCCCTTGGAGGAGGGGGCCCTGGCAAGGTAGGCGGTGGCTGCAGGCGGCTGAGGCTGCGCCATTCATGGCTGCAGGACGAAGGCCCCACGCGGAGCGGAGACTAGGCGGCCGCGGCCGCTGATTGGGCCTCGCGTCCGGGGCCTCAGCCAATCGGCGGTCTGGGAAGCTGGGCCATTCATGAGAGAGGCGAGCAGAGGGAGCGCGGGGCGGGGCGCGGGGTTATCTCCGTGCCTCGCGGTGCCCGGTCGGGGCCTTGCCCGGGTCCTGGCCGTGCGCAGCGCTGGCCCCTCGCAGGGAGTCCCCACCGGAGGCTGCGGAAGAGGCCAGGCTTTCTGGAAGCGCCTCCCCGGGCAGGGCCTGGCAGCTAAACGCTGCCTCCTTCCGTCAACTGTGGCCATGAAGTCATTTGTTTCCCTGCTGATTGAAATCATCTGTTTTCAGTTCCCTGACAAATTCATTGAGTTCCCTCCGAGGCTGGGGCCCCTCAGCTGCTGAGTCTCCGTCCGTAGCAGTGGCCCAGACCCACACCATTTCATCTTCTTGGATTTGCACGGTCTCGGGTTTACCGGAGACCCAGTGAAAGATGCGTTTGTGTGGGAAAGGGTGGGTTGGCTTTAGCAGCCCGCCTGGGGACGGTACTTCTGAGACGGCTGTTTGCTGGCCTCTGGACCCTGAACCCCGGCCCTCGGATCTGCAGATGCCTAGGGCCCCAGGTGACAGCATGGCCAAGAAAGGCCCAGAATCCTGCACGTCAGCTCTCTGAAAAGGGAAATGGCCAAGTGGAACGCCCGCCTCATCTCCCCCCATCTGCAGGATGAGCCGCTCACTTCCTCTTGTGGTGCAGCGAGCGGCTTAAAAAACACACTCAAGCACGGGGTTGTCTTTGGGGGGCTCTTCAGTGTCTGCAAAGGGAGGGAGGGGTCTGCTTTTGCACCTGCCCCAGGGCGCATGCTGGCCTGGTCCTGACCCCACCACTTTGCCTCCTCTCTGAGCCTCAGCATCCTCCTCTGTAAAATGGGCATAACAGCACCTCAGTCAATGCAGGGGCCCAGCTCAGTGCCTGGTGTGTGGTGAGAGCTTAGTCACCAGCATCGTTGTTGTGGTGAAAGGAGCAGTGACGTGGAGGACAAAAGAGAGGCTCCGGTGACACAGAGCCACAGGGAGCTCTGAGGATACCCCCTTCTGCAGCCACCGTCACCCCCAGTGACACAGCAAAGCCACTGGGAGCAGGAGCACACAGGGAATTTTTCTCAATGGAAAGATTTCCTCACAGCAAGTGTTTCGCAAACACCTCCTGGGCTGTCAAGAATGAGTCTCAGCTTTTTGACTTCCAAGTGAGTTATATAAGCCTAAGAGGTTGGTCAAAAAACCAAAAAAACCACGCGGCTGGAGATAGTGGGCGGGCAGGCGCTGCAGCTGTTCAAACTTTTGGCCACCTTTCCGGGCCTCGAGGACTCCCCACTCTCGGGCCTGTTGGAACCATGCTGGGGAATGTGAAGTATGAAATCCGGGACAGGGAGCCTAGGAGGACAGTGCTGCGGGGAAGGTGGAGGATGGGTCGCTGTCACCGGCCTTTCTGAGCAGGCGGGACCCCAGCAGCCTCCCACCCCTGGGCCCAACCCAGTCGGCTCTGTGGCACCCATGCGGGGAGGAGGTGCATCTGGAGGCTCGGGGACAGGCAGGGCGGTGGTTGCCCTCCGTGGCTGGGTTCTCCCCAGGCCACATGAGCCCGGGAGGTGGGGGCTGCCAAAGACAAAGAAAGGAAGCAGACGGGGAGCTGTCCACGTGGGGAAGCTGGACTCCACCACTTCTCACTTCTGCTCTGGGCCCAACGGGCTTCTCTTTTCGTCTGTTCTCTCAAACTGAAGGTGTTGGGGGTAGAAAGGCCCACAGGTTCCCTTGTCTGCCTCTGCATTCCGGCTTCGGCAACACAGATACAACTTACAAATACTCAGTGACCCATTTTAATGTGGGGTCAGAGTCCTAGGTGAGTTCAGACTGGTCACTCACCTCCCTGGGCCTTCTCTTCCTCATGTGCAGAATGGTGGCTATGCTGGAGGCTCCACAGCCAGCCAGTGCAAACGGCTCTGGAAACGCTTTATGTGCCACGCAAGTGTAGTGTGTCTTAAAATGTTAGAGCACGTGATGTGGTGTTCAGAAATTGTGAGCACAATTAGAAAGTGTACTTGTTAGAATGGACTTGGTATACTACAGTAACAAACAGTCCCCTAAATCTCAATGGCTGAAAGCAGGACCAGCAGACTTTTTCTGTAAAGGGCCACATATATATATTTTATGTTTTGCAGGCTGTTCAGCCTCTGTCACAACTCCTCAGCTCTGTCATTGTAGCACAAAAGCGGCTGCAGACAGTACATAAACAAATGGGCTGTGTTCCAATAAAACTTTATTGACAAAAACAGGTGGTGAGACAAATTTGGCTCACAAGCTGACATTTGCTGACCCCTGGCTTAAGATCACAAAGATTTATTTTCCTTTCGTTCCACACATCTAAGGGGGAGTGGAGAGCGCTTCAGGGACCCAGGTTGATGGAGGATCAGTGTCCACCCAGGCTTCTACCACCGTGGAGACCAGACTCACGGGCTGGTTCTCAAAACTTCCGCTCACAAGGAACCCAAGTCCCTTCCACTCACTGGTCAAGCAAGTCACGTGGCTATACCTGACTTCAAGGGGGAAGAGAAGAACAATCCTACTGTTTGTCCAGAAATCAGAGAGCTAGAAATACCTGTACATGGTCTTTAGTCTTCAACCTCCCAAGCTAGAAGACCTCGTTTCTGGGCCCCTCCTTTGCCACCAACTGGCTTTGTGACCTTTGGCAGGCCCCCACCCTTCCTGGCCCGTAGTTCCCCACCTGTAAAAAGAAGGCATCGAGCAGCAAGTTCTCCACCTTCCCCACCCACTGCCATAGTGGGCTCTGCTTTTCCCAGCAGGGGACGAGGAGTGTGGAGCAAGGACAGGGTGTCGTTCAGGCCAGGGCAGGACCCAACATTTGGAGGGTCTTCCGAACACCCCAAGTTTTGAAGCTCCACATTCCCCTCCCTTGTCCTCCCACAGAGAATCCTCTGGCTTTGCAGATTCGCAGCCCCTTTCTGGTGTTAGCTGTGCCCTGCAGAGACAGCCAAACAGCGTTCCAGTGCCCCTGAGAGATGGGATCATGGAAAAGCGACTCACAGCGCAAAATGGAAGAAAATGATCAAGAAAGATCCCCTGTTGGGTTTGAAGAGGTTTATCTTTTATGGAGGAAATTTGGATTTGGGAGGCAGGGTGTGGGGAAAACACACAACACAGGACTTCTGCTGGGTCTGCAAAGGTTTGTTCCATTAGAAAAAGGAAAATCTTTGCAAGTGAAAAGTGGAAATTCTAAACATAGAACCCAGGAGGTGGGGAAGTGAAAAATTCTTCCTCATCTTCCCCCAACCCTTGTGGTTTCTACCCCCATCTCAACCCCACATCTTTTGCCCTTGACTTCCAAGGTTTGGGGGTGGAGTGTTGGGGGTGTGGAATGTGTGGGAGGCTGAAGAGTGGGGAGAATGTGGAAGCTGCATCTTTTTTGGAATGATCGCATCCAAAAATGCAACCTTATATAGCTGGCTGGCATCCACCCAGGTGTGGGGCCGCTGGCCGACAGGCAAGTGGCCAGTGCTGGCTGCATCTTTCCAGAAGGCTCGGCTGGGCCTCTGGGGAAGCACACAGCATGGGGCCGCAGCTGTGCTCTGCAGGACAGGAACTGGGTGAGCTCTGCTCAGAGGGGAGAGGCCCAGCCACCTTCTGCTATCCTTTAGTTGAGCCCTAAAAGGCCTGGGTAGCACCCCTGAATCCCTTATGTCACTATGGACATTGAGAGGTGGACTGTCCCCAGTCTAAACCTAGCTTGTGTCTTCCAGGAAGAACAGAGCCTGTCACATGACGTGCTTGGCCCAGCACAACACTCCCGGTAAAACGGGCCGTGTGGTGTGTCCACCGATAGGCAGCAAAGGCACTGCCCTGCAGCCACCCCCAAGTTACTACCATATGGACTGTGTGGTCCCTGCTTCAGGCCTGGCTCTGTTCAGGGTTGGCTGAGTCTCCGTCCCCACCCTGCCTGCCAATGGGGGTGGAATCAGGCAGAATTCTGCAGGCCTCCAGGTCAGGCGTTTCCGACAGCTCTTCCTGCCACAGTCAGAGGGCAGGCGGGATGGGGTCAGCTGAGCCACCTCTGAAGGCTTGCCTCTAAAAATAGCCATGTCTTCCTGTGTCCAGGGCTCTGCCATGGGCCCTGCAGGAAAATGTCCATTTCCAAGGCAGAGGGAGCATCTGGAAGCTCCGACTGGCCACACGCTTGTGGTCAGGCCACAGCCAAGTGTCACCAGGACCCTGGAGGCACCATCTGGCTCTCACTCGCTCGAGGCTCCTGTCCCCTTCACTGGGGAAATTGTGCACATGTTTGGAGTCTGAGTCACAGCAGATCCAGGGGACGTGTTGAGGCCTAGCAGGTGTGCACTCCAGGGACACTGAGGCGAACCTAGTAGAACTTTCTCTTCCCGCAGCTCTGGAGCCTGTGGCCACCCAGCCCATCCACAGAGCTGGGGGCTGCCACCCTGGGAAGGCCGTCCTGAGCGGCTGCCGTGTCCCCACCACGGAGGCTCGTCCGGCCGCCCGGCGTGAGTCATGGTTATGCTCTGGGCGCTGCTGCGGATTCAGAAGCTCGAGCCGTTTCCTGCAGATAAGCGATAAGTGCCAGGGAAACCTGGCCGGGACGGCCACACTGCGAGATAGTGCTTCCTTCAAAGCTCCCCAAGCACTAATTAGCCATTCCAAGCATAGTTTCAACAGCATTTAGGGATTTCCTCATCAAAATAAACTTCCTCCCATGTTATCTTCATTTTTGGCATCTGGTGGGATCCTTTTTTGTCTTATTTATTTATTTTCTTTCGCTCCAAGGTTCAGGGTGGATGTGCTCAGCCCTGCTGCGGGCGGACGGGCAGGTGAGGACTCCGGAATGTTGGCCGGTGGCCGCCCGCCTCTCATGCAGGGGCTGCCTCTGCGTCCCTCCCGTTGGGTGGAAAGTCGCAAGTTCCGCCCTGCCGCCTCGCCCCTTCCCTTTCCCAGGCCCCACCACCCCGCGATTTCCCAAACCGGGGCCCCAGGACGGC